>CM053789.1:891282171-891297171 GCA_028749045.1 Cupressus sempervirens
GCATACATGATGATATTAGAAACAACTTCTAGGATAGATGGTGGATGGTCTTTGATGCCCCTCCTTGCAATAATCATGAGGTTCCAATGTATTTTTTAAAGAAATTGTATTGTGAATTTATCCTTGAGGAGATCCCCAATTATTTTGATATGTTAGAATCTCAGGGTAGAGGTGGGGTGTCATCATTTGAGAGGTCAGGGGCATTTTGTGACCCTAATGTAGTTAGGGTGCTTGTTGTCAAGCCACAGGGTGTGCATGTGATTATTCCTTCAATTGTGAAGGAACATGTAGAGACTAGTACTCTGGGGACTATCAATGCTTTGACATAGACCCTCATTCATTATGCCAGTCCATTAGTTAAGGAGGAGCCTTCTTTGTGTCGCGATCACATATGCACATCATGTGGATCCTTATGCACATTTGACAGTCATGTTGGAGATAATATGGATGATGAGCTAGTCACTGATGAGTTTCTGAGTGATACATTTGGCATTGACACACAAGTAAATTATAATTATAATAAACTAATTTGATCACATTTCTTATGTATAGTAAATGACTAATTAATTAGCATGTCTTGACAATGTTCAAAATTCAGGGTAAGAGTGTTAATGGCCCTAGTACAGATTCTCCTACCCCATTTTACATCCTGTCAATGAGTCGAGAGGTATGTATCAATTTAATCATTTAAATTAATATATATTTATTAAGTAATCATATGAAGGATTGAAAAAAAAAATTATCCATGTGCATCAGTTCTCTACTAGACCATCAACATTCACAAGAGACTCTAAGCCTAGGCATAATATGAGCTTCATAGAGGTACATTTGTTTCATGTTAATTTAATTCATTTGATTATATTTATTTCATGTTTCATGTTACATGTAAATTGTATTATATGACATGTAGTTGTCGACGTTCGAGACTCCTCGTCTTGGCTAGTCCATCAATCATGGAGTTGTTGCTGCGATGGCTAGTTCAGAGCCATTGATCGAGGTATGCAAGAGTTTTCTTAGTTTTATTTGTTATTTATAATAGTTAGTATTGAAATTTCAAATGCTATTTATAAGTGATTATATTGATTGAATTGTTGTAGGGCCTTGTTACACTCGATCGTTTGTGAGCCTTTGAGGTGGATGTACAGAGTGACTATTTGACGGTGATAAGAAAATAATTAATTTTGTGTGCACATATATTTGATTTTAATGTATAATAATTATTGATTTTATATCTACTTTGTTTGTATTAGCTCCAGTTAGAGAGGAACCTAAACAAGAGGATGAGTGAGTGTACGAGGAAGACCCCATCATCCCCTTCATCTCCCTCCATGCAATGACTGAAGACCTCTAGGGATTTTTTTCCTTCCACTTGTGGGAAGGAGAAGATATAGGGATAGACACACATGTATAGGCATTATTGGACATATATCTTGGATTTTATGTTAGTGAACATATTTGACATACATTTGATGTATATATGACATTTTATATTTGATGTATGACATATATTTGATGCATGACATTATTAGACTTATGACATTATTGGTTATCATAATATATATCTTGTTTTTCTTGTTTATGTTTTAAGTACATTTCATGTATTTTAATTCTAATGTAATTTGCATCCAAAATGATGTAGAGTGCTCACACCAAAAGCTAGTGGATTCCCAACAAGAACACTTTTAAGGCAAACTACCTTTCCCAACTTCCTAAGTGTCTTCAAAAACTCTTTCCAACTTGGTTACAACACTGAATAAACTTCTATTCAACTTCACAAAACTACTTGATCACCTTTCCTATTCAAGACATGGGAGGCAATAAAGGAAAAATGAGCAAATTTGAGAAATGGATCATAATCAACTTCTTGCTTCAAACTAACACCTTAGACACTTCAAGGAACACCTAATAACTATCTCACAAACTTCAGTTTATCATCTATTCCATCCTTCCAAGATATTCTTCAACATCCCATGAGTGAAAACAATCTTCCAACATCCTATGACTGTATTTTCTTTGTGACAACACGTAATTTGTTGATTTTTAGCCAACTCTTCACAAAGGGAAGTGGTTATGTTTCAAACCCATGAAATAGCTATTAAGACAACCAAGAAGATCTTTAACATCTTCCACTAACTCCATTTAGTGCTACCATGTCGCGAAAGTGGTGTTTCATTTTGACAAAGTATGAGTTTGTTGTTCTAAATAGGGAGTAATGATATTTGACAATAACTCAATGATCCTATATACAAGTTTAACATAAGCAATGATTCCTTGCCATATAAAAAGAACATAATAATCACCAACACCTTATGCCTCCTCTAAATTCATAGAGGTTATTTTCATCATTTGACATCCATTCCAATTGATTATCAGTTGGCTTGATTGGTTACAAGGTTAGTTTCAATGTTTTCCAAAAAATTGCTAAAATTACCAAAAAGTTGTCAGCAAATTTTATTGCAAAATGCATTTTTTGCACTAACTCTTCCTAAAACTTAACCATGTGGTATTTGGTAACACATAGGACCTATATAAGGTGTAATGACTCTCAAAACACTTCTTGAGTCAACTTATTAAAAAAATCAACAAAAAAGCAAAAATCCTTGGGACTAAGGCAACTTGGGTTTATAGGTGACCTCAAGTTCCTTAACCTTACAAACAAGGATTACCTTATTACCATAAAAAAATAACATGTTCACAATGAGGTGTATGATCACCCCTTTACCTTCTATCATGAGTCTCCATCATTGTATGAGATGACATATGCCATTGCCACCTAAGTGCCCTGCACCACAAGTTTCAGCATCACCCAAGATGGGGTCGCAAACCAAAAAAGGAATTCAATCTCCAAAAAGTGAGAGATCTTATTTTAGGTGTTAGAAATATGATCTTGTAGCACCCACAATTGTATCCATACTTCACATGAGCTCCAAGATATGCCCCATCAAAGATCGTTGCCCTATGGCATTTAATGACTCTTAGGGTCAATTCAGTTTGGCATGCCTGAGAATGTTTGAGTGGTCAATGGGATGGGATGATCTTAGAAATAGGGTTTACTTGGCCAACCGAAGCTAACAAAATAGACAGTTAAATCCCATGACAAACGGTTGGAGAGATTCACCAATGGGCAACTTTGTACTGGCCAACACTACAAGGTTCAACGTTACTCAAGATGGGGCCCCAAAATAAAAAATGGAATCCGATCTCCAAAAAGTGAGTGAGGTTATTGTAGGTGTCAACAACATGGTTCTATAGCACTTAAAATTGCATCCATACCTCACACAAGCTCTAAGATATGCCATGTCAAAGATCATTACCCTATGACATTTAGTGACTCTTAGGGTCAATTTGGTTTGGCATGCTCAAGAATGTTTGATCTGTCAATGGGATGGGATGATCTTGGAAATGGAGTTTACTTGACCACCTAGAGCTAATGGAACAGACAGTTAAATCCCATGATGAACAGTTGGAGAGATTCACCATTTGGCAACTTTGTACTAGCCAACACTATAAGTTTTAGCATCATCAAAGACGGGGCTGCAAAATCAAAATAGAATCCAATCTCCAGAAAGTAAAATATGTTATTGTAGGTCTCGACAATATAGTCATGTAGCACCCAAAATTGCATCCATACCTCACACGAGCTCTAAGATATGCCCTGTCAAAGATCGCTGCCCTATGGCATTTAGTGACTCTTAGGGTCAATTCAGTTTGGCATGTTCGAGAACATTCAAGCAATCAATGAGATGTGATGAGCTTGGGACTAGGGTTTACCTAGCCACATGAAGCTAACATAATAGACGGTTCAATTCCACGATGAATGGTGGGAGAGATTCAACAGTTGACGACTCTATACTGGTCAACACTACAAGTTTCAACCTCACCCGAGATGGGGCTGCAAAATAAAAACATAATCCAATCTCCAAAAAGAGAGAGAGGTTATTGTAGGTGTCAACAATATGGTCCTGTAGTACCCAAAATTGCATTCATACTTTGCACAAGCTTTGAGATATGCCTCGTCAAAGATTGTTGCCCTATGACATTTAGTGAATCTTAGGATCAATTCGGTTCGACATGCCTAAGAATGTTTGAGCACTCAATAGGACATGACAAGCTTGGGACTAAGGTTTACCTAGCCACTCGAAGCTAACAGAATAGACAGTTTGATTCCACAATGAATGGCGAGAGAGATTTGGCAGTTGGCAACTTTGTACTGGCCAACACTACAAGTTTCAGCTTCACTCGAGATGGGGCTGCAAAATTTTAAAAATTTCAATCTCCAAAGTGAGAGAGAGAGAGAGAGGTTATTATAGATGTCAGCAACACAGTCTTGTAGCACCTAGAATTTGATCCATACCTCGTACAACCTCTGAGATATGCCTCGTCAAAGATCGTTGCCCTATGGCATTTAATGACTCTTAGGGTCAATTTGGTTCGATGTGCTCAAGAATGTTTGAGTGCTCAACAAGACATGAAGAGCTTGGGACTAGGGTTTACCCAACTATGTGGAGCTAATAGAATAGATAGTTTGATCCCACGATGAATGGTGAGAGAGATTTGGTAGTTGGCAACTTTGTACTGGCCAACACTACAAGTTTCAACATCTCCCAAGATGGGGCTGCAAAATCAAAACAAAATTTGGTCTCTAAAAAGAGAGAGGTTATTGTAGGTGTTGGCAATGTAGTCCTATAGCACCTGGAATTGCATCCATACCTCGCATAAGCTCCGAGATATGCCTCGTCAAAGATTGCTACCCTATGGCATTTAGTGACTCTTAGGGTCAATGCTCAAGAATATTTGAACACTCAATGGGATGTGAGAAGCTTGGGACTAGGGTTTACCTAACCACTTAGAGCTAAAAGAATAGACAGTTCAATCCCATGACGAATGGTGAGAGAGATTCGATAGTTAGCAACTTTGTATTGGCCAACACTACAAGTTTTAGCATCACCCAAGATGGGGCCACAAATTCAAAATGAAATCTGATCTCCAAAAAGAAAGAGACGTTATTGTAGGTGTCTAAAACGTAGTCTTGTAGCACCTAAAATTGTATCCATACCTTGCATGAGCTTTGAGATATGCCTCGTCAAAGATCACTACCTATGGCATTTAGTGACTCTTAGGGTCAATTTAGTTTGGCATGCTCGAGAACATTCAAGCACTCAATGAGATGGGATGAACTTGGGATTAGGGTTTACAAAGCCACATAGAGCTGATAAAATAGATAGTTCAATCCCACGATGAACGATGAGAGATATTTGATAGTTGGCAATTTTGTACTGGCCAATACTACAAGTTTCAGCATCACCTAAGATGGGGACACAAAATCAAAATAGAATCTAATCAACAAAAATAAAGAGAGGTTATTTTAGGTGTCGACAACATAGTCCTCTAGAACTTGGAATTGCATCCATACCTCGCATGAGCTTCGAGATATGCCCCGTCAAAAATCGCTGCCCTATGGCATTTAACGACTCTTAGGATCAATTCAATTTGGCATGCCCAAGAACATTTGAGAGATCAACAGGATAGGATGAGCTTGGGACTAGGGTCTACCTAGCCACTCAAAGCTAATGGAACAAATAGTTCGATCCCATGATGAATGGTGAGAGAGATTCGACCGTTGGCAACTTTGTACTAGCCAACACTACAAGTTTCAGCATCACACGAGATGGGGCCACAAAATCAAAATGACATCTCGTCTCCAAAAATAAAGAAAGGTTATTGTAGGCTTCAACAACATGGTCATGTAGCACCCAAAATTGCATCCATACCTCACATGAGCTCTGAGATATTCCCCTTCAAAGATTGTTGCACTAGATGGCATTTAGTGACTCTTAGGGTCAAATCAGTTTGATGTGCTTGAGAATGTTTGAATGCTCAATGGGACAGGACAAGCTTGGGACTAGGCTTTATCCGGTCACTTGGAGCTAACAAAATAGATAGTTCGATCCCACACTGAACGGTGAGAGAGATTCAACATTTGACAACTTTGTATTAGCCAACACTTCAAGTTTTAGCATCACCTGAGATGGGCCACAAAATCAAAATAGAATCCAATCTCCAAAAAGTGAAAGAGGTTATTATAGGTGTCAGTAACATAGTCTTGTAGAACCCAGAATTGTATCCATACCTCACACAAGCTTTGAGATATGCCCTGTCAAAGATCGTTGCCCTATGGCTTTTAGTGACTCTTAGGGTCAATTTGGTTCGATGTGCCCAAGAATGTTTGAGCACTCAACAGGATGGGATGAGCTTGGGACTAGGATTTACCTAGCCACTCGGAGCTAACAAAACAAACAGTTCGATCCCGCGATGAATGGTGAGAGAGATTTGGTAGTTGGCAACTTTGTACTGGCCAAAACTACAAGTTTCAGCATCACTAAGATGAGGCCACAAAATCAAAATGGAATCTAATCTAAAAAAAGTGAGAGTTTATTATAGGTCTCAACAACATGGTCCTATAGCACCCAGAATTGAATCCATACCTTGCACGAGCTCCAAGATATGACTTGTCAAAGATCACTACCCTATGGCATTTAGTGACGCTTAGGGTCAATTCGGTTTGGTGTGCCCAAGAATGTTCAAGCACTCAACGAGATGGGAAAAGATTTGGACTAGGGTTTACCCAACCACCTAGATGTAAGGAAACTTGGCAATAAAGAATATAACCGCCGTTTCCACATAACCCATAATAGATCTGAAATAGATACGGAATTAAAATCCACATGCAAGAGAATAGACAACATACCCAGAAAATGTGACACAAGATATACCCTGGGAAACCCTCATTGAGGGAAAAACCCAGCCTCCAAAAGCATCCATCATCATGTATTATTCAGCAAAAAAATACCATTGCCATACAACCATGGAAGCCTTCATGGCCATAGCCACAACCGAGCAAACTATGTGAACAAGCATGAATCCACACATCCCATGCCATGCTTTCAACCTTCACAAATGCTCCCTTGGCTAACCTGTCAAGCCTTGTCCCACTTGACTCTTGCCTTTCTCCTTCTTGTCACTCTCTTTCTCTACAACAACTACCCTTGTGGCTGCTTATATAGTAGCAAGTCCCACAAAACCACCAAGTGGTATTACATAAACCATGTGCTACCTAACCCACTGACCCCACATTTAATATTGGGCATTTAATTCCTTTTTCCAATATTAAATAATTACATAAAATATTTTTACAATGTTACAATACAACTCATCAAAAAATATTCCATGGGAATCTTTACATGTTGCACGTCCATCTAGATGCAACATTACATAATAAAATAAAATAATAAAATAACAATATTATGCAATGTGTGCAACACCCATTATCTCAACAATCTCCCACTTGTTGTATACATTGCATAGGGTCAATCTGTAGCCACATAAATGAACAAGGGAACAATCCCTCCCAGCACATCCACCATCATGGATCAAAATACACCAAGTGCTCCATCCTGGTACCCGCAACAAAATCAAAGTATCCAGCATCTCAAACATGAATGATCTCACCTCCTATTATGCCACTACCACTGGACATACATAGAAGCCATCCAAAAGAGAAAACCACCCAACCTGTCGCATTAGAAGATCATAAAATCCTGTACCAACTAAAATTACAAGCACAATAACCTGATCCAAAGGTAATCACATGTATCCGTAGTTGTCAAAATATCCATAGCTGAAATAGCACCCACAGAAAGTGCTAAACCCATCCAACTATCCATACCTCAAAGGTATAACAAGTGAATCTTATATCACCGACATATCCAATCTGCAACCTGCAATCACAAGCCTCAAGAGCAATACCTGCCACATATATACCAAGAAGCTCCCACTGCAAAAGATAATGTCAAATCTATAACCAATCCACTCAACACATCTCAAAGAAGTGAATCCATGTAGTATCAAGGACATCCACAATACATAAATTGATATCCTGCAAGAACAACTCTCATAACAAGTCTCCAACAGTCTCCCAAATTCTCCACAACCAACAAAGGAAAGAGAAAGAAATAACCATGTCATCTCTCACATGACATACATGAGCACAAACCAGTGATCACAATCTCCAACCAATCTCAAATCCAATGTAGGCAAAACTGAACATCCAAGAAGATAACCAAGACCGGAGAAACCATGCAAATCATAACCTGTATCATGTCCTTCTACACACACCTCTAGATGTAAACTGTGCAAGTATGATCTCCTCCATAAAACCCCAACAAGAAGCCTCAACAACACCCAAACCATACCATATAACTCATCATGGATGTAAGCCTCTCACAAGAAGATCAAACTCAATAAAACCATTCCTAAACCAAGGAAAATGCCCAATATAAAACCATCTCCCAAACTCAACCAGCATAACAACATATGCACATGGAGATAACCAATGCTAAACCATCTCTCAAATGAACCCTCCAGAACTAACTCATGTACCATAGCTCAAGATCCATATCCATGAAAGACAAGCATAAATATAATGCAACTGAGAGAAAAAATGGGCTATACCTCTCAAGTAGCAAACCGCCAAGTAGACCAAGAGTGGGGAATGAGAATGCTCATCAAGATACCCAAGTATCCAACCAAGACTCATCTAAGAACAATCTCCTCTCAAGTCCATATTAGGTGACTGCCCCTCGGACTTCCTGCTGAAACCATCAACCGTCTCAACAAATACTTCTCTAATCCAAGAGAAATCAGCATCACCACCGTCTCTAAGTATCCATGAGCACCTGTAACCAATCAATCCATGCCAACTCCAAATGCAACATAGCAATATCATGAAGTATCCAGCTTATGATTAGTGTACTCAATACCAAGAAACTAAATCAAGATCAATGTCAAAGTTCCAACCATGGCCTCAGGAACATAAACATGACAACATGATCTTACCATCTCAGCTAAAGAGATAACATGCTCCATATGAACACACTATAACATGTCACAACTCTAAACGCGTATCAAGAGTATACCATGACATAATAAAGAAACCATCCTCACACCAAGGATAACATGCCAAATAAAAGCATAAACCACACCTTTGCCAAGAACCCTGTGAGTCCTCAAGATGCAACCATCTCCACACACCATGAAGAAAAACATCTCCACATACCATGAAGAACCATCTCCACATACCATGAAGATAACCAAGAACTCCATGAGTCCTCAAGATCTAACCATCTTCAAAACACCATGAAGATAACAAGTGCACCATGCAAATGTCAAAGACGCTTCTGCAGCAACAGGATCTAAGACAAACCTCCAACATCTACAAACACTCAATAAATATATCAATGCCAACAAAAACTTCCACTCAACCGTGGTACCAAGTCACCTATGGCATCATAAAATCCATCCTCTCCAAACCAAGAAGATATAAACCAAACCAAGAACTAATCCTGCACTGTCACCCCATCACTGTCACAAGCTCCCACTAAACCATGTACCCAAGCTATCCATGACATCATGATGAAAAAACCATCCTCTAACCATGAGAATCAACCAAGGCATCAAACCATCAAAGAACTCAAAGTGCACATCATGAGCTCCTCAAAAGAAATTAAATAACCATGATCCTTAACCAAGAAGATATACCACCATAACTGAATCAGAAATCCAAGCTAATGAACATCAAGGATGTACCTGTATAACCAATCATGTCATGCCAAAATCTATGACACCATGATCACATCCATGAACCAAGCATCTGGCTCTCAATATGTCCAACCTGTTAGCATAGTCAACCACAATCCTCCACCATGACTGTACCTGGTAACAACATCTCATCCCTTCTACATGAAGAAAATAGTAAATCATGTGACTTAGGGCATAGACAACCCAAATCCAAGCCACCAATCTGAATATGCATCAATAATGAAAGATCAATGGGCAAAGACAACCCATAACCAAGCTATAAATGCAACATGTAAGTATAGACCGCTTACAACACTGCACAACTTGTAGATCCAACAAGTCATCATGCATATCCAAACTAAATACTGATAACCATATCATCATGAGACCAAACTTGAGTATACAATGACATCAAAACGTAAATCTCCAATGCCATAAACTCACAATGTTACCATAGTCAAAATATACCTATAAGCTGTTCAGATAAATATATCACCAAATAAATCATGCCAAATCTGCACCAAATCTGAACCAATGTGTAGAGCTCTCCAAGAGCTTTCCGTTGACTACTCGAAGTCCAAAATCCGACTCCGTATGCCCAAGTTATGCCCTAATCCGTGCTCAAAATAAATAACATATGACTTTAGGGCTCTTAAAACCTGACAAAATTTCAAAATCATAGAACCAAACCTACACCATCTTGTAGTGCTCTGAATTAGCTTTCCAATGCCTGTAAGAACTCTGAAATCTGATATTCTGAGAGAAAGTTATGGCCATTTTACTAAGACAGTCTTTTTACCATTTTCAGTACGATTTTCCATTTTTAATTTTTTTTTCAGTGACGAAAATTCCGACGGGATTAAATTTGACGGCCATCATGGGCTGAAACCAAAAAACTCTTTCATTTCCTCTGAACATGGCCAAACTAGGGCATATTATATATCAAAATTTATGGAAATGTCGACCCGGATCCAATGGTGAGGTCTATTTTTACCCAGGAGGTCATTTCTGCAAGCTACCCCCCAAAACCCTCATTTAAATGAAACATCCGAAAAAATATTTTTGTCCAACAATTTCACATGCCTCAAATCTTTTAACATCCCATCATAACAACAAATGCAAAACCCTCAGATCTGCAATAAATCATTCGTATATCTTGCCCTTTTCTTTTATCCTCTCATGCATTCCCATGGATTCAATCTAGGGTTACAATAATAAAACCATAGCTCTGATACCACTTGTAAGGAAACTTGGCAATAAAGAATATAACCGCCGTTTCCACATAACCCATAATAGATCTGAAATAGATACGGAATTAAAATCCACATGCAAGAGAATAGACAACATACCTAGAAAATGTGACACAAGATATACCCTGGGAAACCCTCATTGAGGGAAAAACCCAGCCTCCAAAAGCATCCATCATCATGTATTATTCAGCAAAAAAATACCATTGCCATACAACCATGGAAGCCTTCATGGCCATAGCCACAACCGAGCAAACTATGTGAACAAGCATGAATCCACACATCCCATGCCATGCTTTCAACCTTCACAAATGCTCCCTTGGCTAACCTGTCAAGCCTTGTCCCACTTGACTCTTGCCTTTCTCCTTCTTGTCACTCTCTTTCTCTACAACAACTACCCTTGTGGCTGCTTATATAGTAGCAAGTCCCACAAAACCACCAAGTGGTATTACATAAACCATGTGCTACCTAACCCACTGACCCCACATTTAATATTGGGCATTTAATTCCTTTTTCCAATATTAAATAATTACATAAAATATTTTTACAATGTTACAATACAACTCATCAAAAAATATTCCATGGGAATCTTTACATGTTGCACGTCCATCTAGATGCAACATTACATAATAAAATAAAATAATAAAATAACAATATTATGCAATGTGTGCAACACCCATTATCTCAACACTAGAGCTAACAAAATAGACAGTTTGATCGCATGACAAATGATGAGAGAGATTCAACAGATGGTAACTTCGTACTGGCCAACATTACAAGTTTTAGCATCACCCAAGATGGGGTTGCAAATTTTTTTTAAAAATGATCTCCAAAAAGTGAGAGGTTATTGTAAGTCTCCAAAACACAGTCCAATAGCACCCAAAATTGCATCCATACCTTGCACAAGCTCCTAGATATGCTCTGTCAAAGATCACTTCCCTGTGGCATTTAACAACTCTTAGGGTCAATTTGGTTTGGCATGTCTGTGAATGTTCGAGTGCTCAAAAAGATAAGACAAGCTTGGGAGTAGGGTTTACCTAGCCACCCAGAGCTAACATAATAGACAATTCAATCCCATGATGAATGGTGAGAGAGATTCAGTAGTTGGAAACTTTGTAGTGGTCAACACTACAAGTTTCAACATCACTCGAGATGGGGCCACAAATTCAAAATGGAATCCAATCTCCAAAAAGAGAGAGGTTATTGTAGGTCTTGGCAACATAGTCTTGTAGCACCTAGAATTGCATCCATACCTCACACGAGCTCTAAGATATGCCCTATCAAAGGTCACTTCCTTATGACATTTAGTGACTCTTAGGGTCAATTTGGTATGCTTGAAAATTTTTGAGCACTTGTCAAGAGTATCATCTCTTCCATGAATTCCCCCTCTCCCTCTCCCTCTCCCTATTCAATCTATTGAATCAACTAGATTTGCTCTACATTTTAATGTCTCAAGTATTGCCTCGCAGTCTGACTGGCGAACCTTCTAAAGAGCCTTATTATGTGGTATCCCACCATATTTTATCAAGTGGACATTTGATGTGACAACAAGGTTTGAATAATGAAAAATCTTCCTCTTTATTTGTCAATCCTCAAATAACCACAAGTTAGGGTTCTTCATAGAATATTGTCTAACCCATGTGCCGATTACAACCACCACACCAATATGGTACTCTAAACCTTCACCATCTATAACCGAGGAATCCAATTTTTAAGTAATTAATTCGGTAATTAATTCAGAAAATACTTAAGTAAAATTTATAAAGTTACATATTGAAATTACAAAGATATATATATATATATATATATATATATATGTCAATGGATGAATCCATCTCTACCATTTCTAGTGCTTGTGGGGGACGATAGTTGTCAATTGGGTCCAAAACCCATATATCCCATTTGTCCACCCATTCAGTCGACTCACACTCATCCCAATTTTCCTCTGCACATGATGGAAAATAGCATGCCATTTTTTGTTTGCGGATACTCCATGAACTTGCATTAGAACTTCTAAAATAGTGGAACTCACTTGATCCTGTTAGTATGCAACAATCCTCACATGGTGCAATGTTAGTATTATCTATCAACAAAAATAATCTATGAACTGTAGACTCATCTTCCTTACCTGGACCCATTGTAGCATTACACCACTGGATGATAGATTTTGCATTTGTCAATATTGCTCCATCTTTTTACTTTAGTTCTTCACGAGCTAAGACTTTTTTGATGTATGCGCCTGCACCATCATGCTCTCCCTTTCCATCACCAACCTTTGTGAAATTCCACATATATTGAATTCTAGACAACTTGTGCATCCTGCTCAACCAATAGAACATCTGTTTATTCTTGAATTTAGATGCACAATTGTTTGGCCAAATAATGTGCTGACGATATGGTATGCTCCTGTTAGCCAAATCTTCATAAAATAGTTGAAAATAACCATGTACAAACTTCGTAGAATGTGATTAATCATTGTTGATGTAAAAATGGTACTCCCTCAAAATATTCCTATCATCCTCTGTAATTGTAGGTGAATACATGAATGTTATGTGAACAAATATGGAAACCTGTTGAGAAGTATGATACTTTGCTTGCACCTCATTTTGTGATTGTAGTCCAATGAAATGTATCCTTACACAACTTGAATTACAAATCCAGCCATTGAGCTCTATGTGTATGCCTTGCATACTCGTAAATAATATTTTCATGAAAAATCTTCATGAACTCATACACTGAAATCTTTTCAATGACTAAATCACATCTTTTACCCTATTTTCCATCTTTTAGAGCATATGTCATTGTCTTATATTTTTCATAATCTACTATTTCAATTTCAATTGCATGTGTACTATCCATATGTTCACAAGTTGATAAAAGTTGCAAAGAGCAAAAAAAAAAATGTACCATCCAAGCACGATGTCTTGTAAAATTGTTGGCCATCCCCTATTTCACATAAAATGTTGGACATGATTTCCCTTGAATATCTAGGTGGCTCATTCATGTCATGATTCTGCAAAACAAACTTAGAATGCAAAAACACACACATATATGCCTAAAAACATCAAAATGGTTAGAAAATTCAATATGTATCCTATAGCAACAAGTTGTGCGTGTGTGATTTATTTTCACATAAAAAAGTTTACCCATCTCAAAAAATCTTTGACTTATTCGAATTTGAGGATACGTACCAATAAATTTTGCAAAAAATTGTGTTTGACTTGAGTTTAAAAAATGTTTCACATGTGGTTCACAATTTTGGCTACCAATCCTCCTTCTTACAACACCTCTTTGATTAGGGGAAACACGTGTGTTATTTGTCCAAAAATCTTCAATCATTGATTTCAAAGCTTCACTAATTTCTTTATCCTTTTGCAGTAGTCTACTGCTAAATGTCCATGACTCATTTTTGTTGGATCTTCCAATCTCTCATGCCTTAGCATGGCTCTTCTTAGAGTGTCGATGTAAGTACTCATCTTGTGATATTACTATCTTTGGTGCATAATTTAGAACCTATTTTGTCATATGCACTCATTAGATTCTTTACAATGCTTTTTTCATTTGAATCGTCCATCGTTCTTAGCCCAAGAATCTTCATGATAGGCCTAAATTTCAAATTCCTCATCATTTCAACAAATAATTGGCATTGACCTATAATATTTAATTATTCAAAGAGTAATTTCCACATATGATTAACTTTTCTTTGACAAGTACACTTGCTAATCTTGTTAGGCATTGATTTCAAAATGTTAGTATTAATACCAATCAAATATTTTGATCTTCTAAAATAAATTCTAGAAGGTGTTATAATCTCTGTTTATGTTTTTGGTTTCTTCCTTGGCATGATGATGATTTCTATATGTCAAATTATTTAAACATTTGAATTACTTACAATTTGTAAATTACAAATCATTCAAATTACAATTATTTCAATGAATACACAATATATATTAAAAAACTTGTCAAATTTCTAACCATTTCCAAATAACAATTCATTCAAATATACAAATTTTAATGAATTCAATGTATATTAAACAACTTGTCAAATTATAATCAAATTTGTCTCTATATAGTAACAAATAATATTTAAAATGGACTTCTCTAACCTTTTCTATAG
>CM053789.1:892502171-892849671 GCA_028749045.1 Cupressus sempervirens
CAAGTATGAAAATCTGATTATAGCTTTCTCCTAGACCGGACTACTTATCCCGGATCATTATCAATCTTGTGTGCTTCAGTATGGATTGAGTGAATGATCCACTTCACATAACAGATTGGAGGCTGTAGATTATTGCTTAGTATGCTCGATAATCGTACGGCTTATTATAATTCATTTGGTGTCTAATTACACCCGATAAACACTTGAATTTTTTGGTTAATTAATTAAAGTCTTTGTGCCTCTTCAATGAGACTTATAACTGAAGAGACACAACTGCAATTAACATGCCTCTTGGTTGCCATATCTATAATGACGGATCATAAGAGAAAAGACATCAAAACAAATAAATATGTTTTCTCTCCAGATCGGTAATTGCAGAACTGTCCATTACATAATAGACACTCAGATTTATATCTCTGATAACTGAAGCACTTGTGATTTTATCTGCAAGACAATACAAACAAGTTAGGATTTTGTTCTTCATATTGTCAAATCCATATCAGTCTGACAGTTTGATCATAGGTTTAATAACATTTACACTCTCTATGAGATCTACAATACATGATATGTGGTACAATTTGTTACGTTTGGTGATATCTACATCATCACTTATCAGGATGCCTATTCTAGCAGAGGTGTTAGATTACAGCATTGGGTAAACAGTTGCAATGACTCTACATGGTCCCTTTCTGTAACTAATGATAAAAGGTCTCACCTGTATACCACAAATGTTAGATTTCCTGGATCTGCTGCAAATGTATTAAGCACTACCTTATTAGGTATGTGTGTTCCAAATGCAACATCCTCTTAGATTTATATATGTAGAGAATAGGCCGTGAATAGACATGTCCCTTCATGGGACATGTCTATTCATTAATCAGATAATTAATAATAACAAATTTAATCTTATCTATCTATCTATCAATCTATAGGTATGTATATAATATTAAAATTTTCTCATTTAACAATGAAGAACACACACATATATATATAAATTATATCTCATATATAATTATATATAGGTTTATCCGACTGAACCTATCAAACATCAATACTCCCTCTTAGCTTAGAAGGATAAACACATAAGAATAAATATTACTTTAACATAATATTACAAATAACAATTTTAAGGATATCTCATTTGATATCTCAAGAGAATATTCATCAAGTACCCAAATAAGGTTTGATATCACATTTGATATCAAGAGTATTGGTCTTCCAGAATATCGACATATGATATTCATCAAGTACCCAAATAAGGTTTGATATCACATTTGATATCAAGAGTATTGGCCTCCCAAAATGTTGAGATGCAAGACATTCACCACATACTCAATTTGTTTGATCTCATTATACAAGTTATTGTAAGATTGTCACCTTACAATGACTTCTGCAAATACAAGTGACATCATTTGGAGGTCATCACTTCCTTATGATGTACATAGGGGGTAGGCCCATTAAAATCACATAGCCACGAGGTATATTCATGAATCGGTGTCCTCTTGACTGCCACAATTAATTGATCTCTAGAGAATACATCTCAACATGGTTTACTCCCTTTGAATCAATAAGACCGAGACCACCGAAGGTTGACTGAATCACATCCTCTATTTGCTCCCTCTCATTCAAGGTTGCATCTAATGAAATGTCAGGCTCCCTTTGAATCTCAATCTCCCCCATCTTGCAAAAACTTTCTCGGAGGAAAAGATCAAGGCAAATAGCTCTTATAGTACATATTGAAAATTACAAATAAAAGATTAACTACAATAAAATTATTACTTAATAGAAATACTTATCTCATTATCTTGAGTATGAGCTTATTCATTCAATTGAAATCTCCTTTATTCCAAAACCAATCAGTCCTTTTTTTTACTTTTATCTTGAAAATAATCTCTCTTTGAAGGTGACATACCATATAATTTTTGTTTTAATAAACAAATTACATTTCCTTATAAAAATTGCAACTCTTTGTTTATAAATTGGCCACAACCTTACATTTTATTTATATAAACAGATTGGAAACCTTTCTTGGAGCGGTACATAGTGAACTCTTATATTAGTAAGCCTCTATGTGGGGTCCAATGACTAATTATTAGTGAGGGCCACCCTTGGCCACATCGGCAATCTGCCCATTCAAAGGAGTCTCCAATACCCAACTTCGTATCCACATACTTTTCTCATAATTGGAATAGTGATGGGATATGTGTCTATCTACGCTTACCGCTTAGACGCTTGAGCCCATCCTTTGTGGATTTTATTCTATGTATGCACTTATAGGTTGTGCGAGACCGATATTCCTTACCCCACATCACGTTTGCATCAAGGGATTGTTATCTTGATTATCGCAGGTGGTGTATGCAGTGATTGCCAGGGATTTCCCAGTTACCTTTTGTCTTGTTCCTACTTCATTTGAAATCATTCACTTTTCTAATAGACAATTACCTCTCTGAAACCTATTTTCTTTTATATTGTCTTTCATAACATTTGAAATATGAATTGAATAGGAATAAGTGTCTTTTTGATCCCTCCAATCTTCAGTTGACATTTCCTTACAACTTCATTTTAGAAAATATAAATCTTTATGTGAAAACTATTTGGAACAATTTCATAGTCATTAAGTGTCATGGAATATTTGCTTCTCAAACTGTGGTCATCTGGTAAGCATTTCTTTGTGACTTATTCATGGCGATCATCTCTTGATTGATTATTAAATTCTGTGATTCCAAAGATCCCATAGCTTGTGTCATGAATGTTGATTATTGGTTGCGATTCACATGAAGGAAACATGTTTGAAGAGAAATCGATTATCATTCGGTTCAATAATTTATCGATGCAATGAATTTTAATTCCAATCTTTACTTGTTGAGTATTGTTATTGCAGATGTCTCAGTATTAACACGCCTGGGACAATCACATATAATTGTTAGCGGTTCACGAAATATATATTTAGTGAGAAACACCAATTGCTGCAGCACATTTTCTAGGAATTACCATCTTAGAATATTAGTATTGATAGCAATTATATTGGAATTCATCAGCAGTGACATACACATGATTATATTCATTTAGCTTCTATGTCAATAGTGATCAATCCTCCACGTAGATTTACTTCTAGTCCGCTTTTCTGAATGTGTATGCAGATTATAATGTTCAATCTCTTTTTACACTGGCAGTTCAGCGCTGATACCATGTTAGATTTTCCAGATCTGCTGCAAATGTATTAAACACTACCTTATTAGGTATGTGTGTTCCAAATGCACCATCGTCTTAGATTTATATATATAAAGAATAGGCCATGAATAGACATGTCCCTTCATGGGACATGTCTATTCATTAATCAGATAATTAATAATAATAACAAATTTAATCTCATATATATATGTATGTATGTATGTATATTATATTAATTTTTTCTCATATAACAATGACCTTATATCTCAATATAAAGAACACACACATATATATAAATTATATCTTATATATAATTATATATAGGTCTATCCGACTGAAGCTATCAAATATCAACAACAAAGACTAATCCTTTTAAGTTGTTGCTTATTTTCGCATTCTGTTATGATTGCGGACAAACATGCTTTTATTTTTGTTTGTTCATCTACTTTGTTTGTTATTTAACGATTTGACTTGCTGTACTTCTTTAGTCATTGCTGACTGTACCATCTAATTTCATTGATCATTCTAGTTAGTCATTCACATTTAAATAACCTATATCAATTAATGATTAATCGTTATGGTTTGACTTCTTTATAATGGAATAATTAAATTTCAACCTGTAGAGGATCTAATCAATTGCCATTTCTATTTTTTATCCTCTGCAACTACAGGCTCTTAAGGCTTTGGTTTTAGAGAGGATGGGAAAGCCAGAGGAATCATTGCCTCTCTGCTTAAATGCTAAGGATGCTGGTCCTGTTGATGATCTTACTCTCAGTACGCTGCAGATAGTATTTCAACGGCTTGATCGTTGTATGTGCTATGTGCATATTTTATTATGATTTGCATTTCATGTTGCTCTTCTTGTTTTAATGTTTTAATTTTTATCTATCTGTTGGGAATTTCATTTCTTTCTTTTATTGAAATTGTATTTGTTAATTTTATGTTTTGCGGATGTAGTGGACCTTGCAACCTCTTGCTATGAGCATGCCTGTGCAAAGTTGCAAAACAACTTAGAATTAATGATGGGTCTCTTTAATTGTTATGTACGCGAGTATTCATATGTGAAACAACAACAGGTAAAACGATGTGCTGACAATTTACTCCTAATAATATCATCTCATTTTATTATTATTTTGTGTTAATTTTTTAACTGCAAAACTCTGAATGAATGCTGAATTCTTGTACAATGGCAACTAAATTTTAATTCTACTGGCAGACAGCTATGAAAATGTACAAGCTTGTTGGTGAGGAGAGATTCTTGCTGTGGGCTGTTTGCAGTATTCAACTGCAGGTGTTTTATCTTTCAATAAATCACATCTTTTTTACTTTTATTTATTTTTAATGGAATTGTGTATTGCATAGCATGAAATGCAATATAGAAAAAGCTATTTTCGACCAATATTGAACCTGCATTGATATTCTTTAGATTTTCATTCAACAAGGAAAGTTTTTTGGTTTTTGAAAGAGTCACATGTACAATATAGTTCATATGTTTATCTTGCCTTCCGATAGTAGTGAATGCATTTTATTTAGAGTTGTGTGGTCATGGATGTGGATACGATTATTTTTCAAGGCCTCTTCATATGGATACAACTTTGTTTGCAAGGCATCCTATTAGGGATACCATTCAATGTAGCATTTAAAAACACACAGATATTTATTAATCAAAATTAGAACTTATTTAGATTAAAAAAGAACTTTCAAACTAAAATGAACTACATGCAAATTAAGAAATAAAATTATTGAACTTACCTAAAGTGTAAATTCTAATAAAGTAATAGATACAGCTAAAAATTAATAATAAAATTTTATATTAATAGATAACCATGTATTAAGCTGACTATCAATATCTATATATATATTTTGCGAGCACAATGACCCAGCTGGGGTTGATCCTCGGTGACGGCCTTAGAAACTGTGTGTTTAAACGTGCTGTAATGGGTTGCCCCTTACTACCAGTAACATTAAACTTAATAAAATAGATAAATAATATAAATTTAAAACATAAAATTGAAAATAGATATTGTGTTCAAGGGGGAGTTAAATCCACTAAGACAAAAAGCTACTCAACCAAGTGGCTCTGTCCTTCACTTCACTCTGACAAATGGAACTTTGATGGACCTTCAAGAGGGAATTTGTGTTCCTTAGGTACAAGGTGCGACATCTGGGATCATTGAGGCCAATTGGTCAAGACAACCTCAAAGAAACTAGCATGGGGGATCAACATTGAAGTGGAGATTAGGGCTTTGATTTTGGGCCTCCAACTTGCATTTTGAGTCGTAGTCAAGAATGTGCAAATTGAAGGTGATTCTGTGGTCTAATTCTTGCTATTCAAATTAAAGCTGCACACAGTTAGAAGTAAAACGACATCTTTAAATTCTTTGAATTGATATTCTTATGGATATTGTTTTGAGAACATTTGACGAATTTAATAATGTAAAATCCTTAAAGGCAAGGAGTAAAATGAATGGCTGGACATGCTTAAAAAATGGGATACTATTGACTGACACAATCTAGTTTCCAAGATGATGGGGACCCATTTCTTCATTTTCTATGGATTAAGGGGGTAAAGTTAGGGAAATGGTTTCATAACAATATCTCAACTTTGCTCTAATAACTTTATTTTGTAAGGACGACTTCGATGCTATTACTATTTCATAAGTGGCCACCTATATGTTGAAAAGTGTTTTTTTGAACATTTTTAATTCAAATTAAAGAGGTCCAAGAAGCATCCATTTGCTATTGCAATCACATCCTTTAAGTGGAGCCTGAGGATTTGTGTTTGCCTTCTAATTTGAAAATGAAAACCTTTGGTGTTTTGAAAGTTGGAGGACAAAATTTTCTTGGTTATTATGTTGGTATCTAAGGTGTCCCAACCTTTGTAAGTTCCTAGCATAAATTAGTTTTTTGTATTTATTTATTTGCCTATGGTGTAATTCTCTATGCACTTATTAGTTAGTCATATTGTGTGAGTTAGCATATTGACTTGTAAGTTTTTGTCCTCACATGAGGAAGTAAGCGTCCCTTTTGTTTTGGCATTATTCCAGCCACATTTCAGCATCTTGTGTAGCGTGTAAGAGGATTCTCTTAATGACTTGTGCCAAATGACAGATCCTATAACGACGAATGGCAGTTCTTATGACATGTAATAGCTACGATTAGAGAGGAATATTATGACATGTTATGACACATATGGCAAGCATAATGAAGCATCTTTGCATAGAGACTTTGGCGTCCAAGTTGGGTTATGAGAGGCTGTAAGAGAATCAACTATTTTTATTCAGTAATGAAAAATTCTCTTGTAGCTGTAAGTTAATGACATATTCTATGCAATTGCAAGTCAAGTAGCCTATTTTAGCTGATTCTGGGTTTCCAGGTTGGGGAGGGAAAGTTCAAATGTTATGACAACTCTAAGGAGTGTAAGGAAATATTGTAGAAGTGTCTTTTTGCATGTAAAATGTGTGGGAAAGTGGGCCCTGTGTATTTGGATGTGCATTCTTCTTCCTTCCTATAGAGGCTTTGGGGAGGCTTGTATTTGTTATAAATAAGGTTCTTGAGGAGTGGTCTTCAATAGGTTGATATGTAGGTATTGCTATGTTGCCGAAATTGTTCTAAAATTGTCAATTGGTGAACTCCCTGAAAAGTGTAACCCTGCAAGTGTATTAACCTTAATTGTTTATAGATAGACAAATTGGGTTGTGCTTTAGAGTGTGGGGTTATGTTTCAAAAGGGTTTTGCCCGTGTAAATTGGTGTTATGGTATAATTTTGAATTTTCTATGTTCATTTATTTTCTTTAAATAATTGTTAAAGGATTAAAAATTTGCTCTATCTCTCAGTTTGGTGTAGGAAGTGTCTTTACATGCCTTGCTTCTTTTCATTCCATTTGGGATTGAGGGACAAAAACTCTTTAGTTGTGTTACCTTTGAGAGTTCTTGGCGATATGTATTTGACATCATTGACCAGAGATAATTTCTATCCCTTTGGTAGTTAATAAGAACATATCAGAATTTGTGGTGATACCTTTCTTACATAACATCAAAATAAGCCACATTTCTATTCATATATCTTTCCTTAGAAATATTGCTACTATACCACACACTCCTTTGTGGCAAATGTAACAATTGAGTGTAAGTCATATATACAAGAAGTATATTACAATTGAATTAAAAAAAATCCAATCTCAAAACCCAGAGGACCAAATTGGGGACATTACAACAAAACACCTTCTTTTTGAAAGCAAATCTTTTAGAGATAGTAAATGAGTACAACTATACAAATATCTTGGAACTGATTTTCACAACAAATTCTGTTGGGAAACTATTAGAATAATCTTTATGTTTCTTTTTAATGCTCATTATTGTAGCTTATTGTAAATATTAGAATGTTTCTAATATTTAGGTGTAGTCTAGAATAGAATGTTTCTATTCTATTCGACTCTCCTTTTGTATATATAGATCATTTTGATCTCTGTTCAATCAATGAAGTATTCTGCCATTTACGTTTGTAACATGGTATCAGAGCTAGAGTAATTTTTTTGAAAAAATTATAATTTCTTTATTGAAATTATCTGTTTTGTTTTTTCAAGATTTCTCTCTGAAAATTGCGATTTCTTTTGTTGCGTTTGGTTCGACTTTGAAATCCGTGGCACATCTTGGTCTTTCCTTGGAGAAATTGCGGGTATTCCTCCCTTGCAAAATCGCGGGTTTTTTTCTCTGAGATTCACGGCCTCCTTGTGGTCAATTTGTCTACTAATAGTGGTTCAAATCACATCTAAAAGTCAGGTCTGCAAATTGTCTACAAAATTGCGGTTTTGTTGGGCGTTTTCTCCTTCAACCAGCAATCTCGGCCATTTGAGGAGTCACATCTCTACTTTTTTAGGGTGGTATCTGCTCCTAGATGAACTCTGCAACAAAAAATTGTCCTTTTCTTTCCAAGAAATTGCCATTTTTTTCAATTTCGACCTACCGAGCTGCCGGCTAGGGTTTTGCCCGAAACCCTAATTTTTGGGGTCGAATTTTTTTTCTAATTGCATATTCTTTGTGGGTTTTCGAGATCTTAAATGGGTCTTCATCAGAGTTTTGTGGGTGCCTCGATTTTTGTGCCTTGATTTTCGAGCCAGCAGATTCGGATTCCGACAGCGTATTATTTCTAGGTTTTTCGAGCTCTCGCCCGTGTAGTCCGTTTTTTTTGGGTCTTTCATTTTCTCACCTCGAAATTTGTACCATTTGAGATATTCACATATTATGGCCATTTGTATTAGCAGCATCAAAAGTCAGAGTCAATTAATAGACAAGCCAATGCTGCCCAACACTTAGAGCAGAAAGAATCTATCTACCATGCCTTTATGGCCAGCATACTTGCCGATCATGTGAAATCTTCTGCTTGGTACATAGATTTTGGTGCCTCCCGACATTTCAGTCATAGGCGTGATTGGTTTGTTGAATTCACTCCCTATTCTGACTCAGTAATCTTTGGAGGCGGCGAAGAATACAATATTGTCGGCAAGGGCAATGTTCAGATTCAGTCCAAAGGAAAAAGTCTCATGTTCCTCAATGTATGTTATGTTCCTAGCATGAAACATAATCTTTTGTCTGTTAGTCAAATTATAAAGCACTCCCCTCAGTTGGATGTCGTTTTCAATGGAAATAAGTGTTCAATTATTGATCGTGCTTCTCGCACTACACTTGCTGTCGGTCTTGAGGACCATGGTATTTATAAGCTTGTAGATTTAGGCAATTCCCTTGAGTGTGCCTTCATCGCCAAATCATCCGCTCTCAGTAGCCTCTGGCATCAACGATATGGTCACCTGAACATTCAATAACTAGCACAACTTGCTCGGGATAATTTAGTCCATGGCCTACCTGATATCCAGACCCAGAATCATCACGTTTGCGGAGCTTGCCAAGCAGGGAAGCAACATAGGACCCCATTTAAGGATGGTGAATCATGGCGGGCATCTAAAGTACTCTAGCTGGTCCACGCTGATGTATGTGGTCCTATGAATACTCCTTCTGTTACTGGGAACAGGTACTTCTTACTCTTTGTGGATGATTTCAATTGCAAAATGTGGGTATATTTTCTTAAGCAAAAATTAGATGCTTTTCTTGTATTTCAGCAGTTTAAAGCCCTAGTAGAAAAAGAGTCTGGTTCCCCCATCCATACTGTTAGGACCGATAATGGGGGGGAATTCTGTTCTTCTGCTTTCTCTGCCTTCTGTACTACTCATGGCATTAGACGTCAGTTCACCACACCTCACACCCCTTAGTAAAACAGTGTTGTAGAGCGTCGAAATTGTACCATCACAAAAATGGCTAGGGCTATGCTAGAACATAGAAATGTTCCCAGAAAATATTGGGCAGAAGCAGTATCTACTATCCACAACTGTCTACCTTCTTAATCGGTCACCCACCCTTGCAGTTAACCATAAGACTCCTGAGGAAGCTTGGTCTGGTCATAAACCTGAGATCAACCATTTGAAACTTTTTGGCTCTCTAGCATATGTGTGGATTCTTGATGCCAAACGCACTAAGTTGGATTTCAAAAGCCAGAAACTCATGTTTACAGGATACAGTCACACACATAAGGCCTAAAAATTGATTGATATAAACACTGATCGTTTAATTTTCAGCTGTGATGTTGTGTTTGATGAGGAACTCGGACCATTTCAGCTCTCTGCCTCCCCACTGCATTCCGAGATTCAGTCTTCAGCAATCTCTGACTTGGGTCCTTCTATTTTATATGAGTCATCTGATACTACTGATACACCACCTTAGACACCTCCAGATAATACAACTCCTGCTCTTGTTCTTCATCCAGCTATTCCGACAGCATCTGATATTGGCTCCTCTACTCTACGACCAAAATGGTGGGCTCAAACAATTAGTGATCTTCGTCTTGATGAACTCATTGAGGGTAGAACCTCTAGAAATAAGAGCATTCAGCACAACACAGTTAATGTTGCGCTTATGTCCAACATCCATAGTATCCCTGAGCCCCAGACATATGCAGAGGCCAAAGGAATTCTAGAATGGGAACAGGCAATGGATGCTGAGCTTCAGAGTCTTCAAAAGAATCACACCTGGATTTTTTCAGATCTTCCTCCAGGGAAGAAACCCATTAGCTGTAAATGGGTCGATAAGGTCAAGTACCGTGCAAATGGTACCTTGGACAAATACAAAGCTAGGCTTGTTGCTCGAGGATTCACCCAGCGCGAAGGCATTGACTATGAGGAGACTTTTGCTCCGATAGCCAAGATAAGCACTATTCGCATTCTTCTTGCTATTGCAGCTCAGTATGGTTGGAAAGTTCATCAGATGGATGTAAAGAGTGTTTTTCTCAATGGTGAATTACAGGAAGAAGTCTACATGACGCAGCCCCCAGGTTTCAAGGTTGCCGGTTCAAAACCAAAAGTATGTAGACTCCAGAAGGCCATCTATGGTCTTAAACAAGCCCCTCGGGCTTGGTACATAAAGATGGATCAGTACTTGGTTAATCGGGGATTTCAGCGCAGCTCGTTAGACAGTAATCTGTATATTAAACACTTTGGTAATGATATTCTTTTTCTTGTTGTCTATGTGGATGATCTGATCATTACTGGGAGTTCAAAACATTTGATTTTAGATATCAAACAGGATCTATGCAGAACTTTTGATATGACTGATCTCAGGTTGCTTCATTATTGTTTAAGTATTGAGGTTTGGCAGACTGACAACGGTATTTTTTTGTCTCAGTCCAAGTATGCTAGAAATTTGCTTGACAAGTTTCGAATGCAAGATTGCAAACCTGCCTCCACTCCTATGGAGACTGGTCTGAAATTGTCTGCACAATTTGATTCTCCTCTTGTAGATGAAACGCTCTTTAAGCAGCTAGTAGCTAGTCTCATCTACCTCACAACTACTAGACTTGATCTCAGTTTTGCAATCAGCTACATCTCACGGTTCATGACGAACCCCAAGACTGATCATTGGATTGCAGCGAAACGTGTGTTACGCAATGTAAATGGTACTTCAGATTATGGTCTTCTTTACACAAGGAGTACTACTCCTCAGCTTAGTGGATTCACTGATTCCGATTGGGTCGGCTCAGTTGATAACAGGAAATCTACTTCTGGCTATGTGTTTAGTATCGGATTTGTAGCAGTTGCCTGGACCAGTAAGAAGCAACAGGCACATGCACTCTCCTCTACAGAAGCAGAATATAGAGGAGCTGTCAAGGTAGCTTGTGAAGCAGTTTGGCTCCGTCAGATGCTTGCAGATATGCATATTCCTCAAGCAGGTCCGACTTCTTTGTTTTCAGACAATCAGGCAATACTCAAACTTGCCAAAAACCCAGTGTTTCATGAACGAACCAAGCACATAGAGCTTCATTGCTATTATATCCGACAGTTAGTAGAAGATGGATCTATTCAGTTACTCTATGTCCCTACCTCAGAGCAACTAGCAAATATTTTCACAAAACCCCTTGGTCCTGACAAGTTTGTTAAATTTAGGGGATCTATTGGTGTAGTAAATAGATTGAGCATTAAGGGGGGGGTATTAGAATAATCTTTATTTTTCTTTTTAATGCTCACTATTGTAGCTTATTATAAATATTAGAATGTTTCTAATATTTAGGTGTAGTATAGAATAGAATGTTTCTATTCTATTTGACTCTCCTTTTGTATATATAGATCATTTTGATCTTTTTTTAATCAATGAAGTATTCTGCCATTTACATTTGTAACAGGAACATGTAGATTAGAGAGAGTTCAGGGAGGCTGGAAAGTACTATATTCCTTACAAATTAGATACAGGAATGTAGAGTTATGGGATTGGAAAACCAAGAAGATGCTTTTCTGGCTTGTTGGTTACCATAGTTATCCTTTACGGGTATGAGATTTTGGGCAGTAGCATATCAGATCAGAAATGAAGGTAAGTTGAGAGAATCCAAAGACATTTAATCATTAGCAATGTTAAAATTAGAACTGCTGCCCCCTATGAGATCTTATTGGCAGAAATGGGCATCTTCCCTTTAGAGGCCTCAACAGTGGTTCGGTTGTTGAGCTATATAAAGTAAATTCGGAGTATGGAAAAACATTGTTGGCCTAAATTGATCACGGAGGAAAGACTATAGATAGAAGAAAAAACACACAGATGAAGCAAAACATCAAATGTCTGAAAAATAGAATGTTAATATGCATGAATGTCCAGATACCAATGGAGAAATAAAAATGTTTGTAAGGGTAAAGTTCATGAGCGCCTTGTGGTCAAAGCAAAATGGGCACAAAAGCTCTACTATATCAAATAATTTAACCCCATGGGAGATCACGAGGATAAAGCATCACAGGAGCAAAAATTAGATGTAGAAAAAAAAATGCTTATAGGAAGATGGATGGATGATGGATGATACCTAAGGAAGAATAGGAAGATAATATGTCTGTTTGCAACAAGGGCTTGATGGAGATAGAGTGAGATTTTATCATGAGTGCCTAGCATAAAATGACTCCCGCTCCATCTATGAGGATATTTTAGCAATGATCTAGGTACCTTATTTGAAGAAACGCAGCTAGAGAGGATAGTAAACTTAGTGATCAAAATTCATTGTTGAAATGCAAACTTAAAAAAATCTTCCAACACCCTATCATGGGATGTGTTCATTTTAGGGTGTCCCATAGGTTGTGTTGGCCTCGTAGATGTTATTAAATCTTTTATTCATTCATTCCTGTTCTTTGTTAAATACTGAATATCAATCGCTTATCATATTTAAATTTTTATATGTTAGAACATAACACACATCCCTTCATTTTGGGACCATGCTTTTTTTCGAAAGGGAGATGTGGGTAGTCTTCGTAGGCATGCATTTAAGGGAACACATGTAAGGTTCTTCTTTAACTCCTGTTTTTGGGTACGGAGAAGTTCTCAAGTTCTTCCCCACATTGAGGCACAAATTATTCTGCATCAGTGGTACATAAACATGTATGATGTACAAGGTGTGTAATCCTGATGGGTACAATCTACCCAGCTCACTTTCTAATATTTGGTAATGTTATAGCTATTTACTATTTAAGTGGTATTTTTTTTGCTCAGTAAATGGCCTTAGCTTTTATTGTATTAATTATAAAATTATTTTTTTTACAATTTTTTACACCCTGTTCAACTGCGGGCACTGGGGGGAAAGGATAGGGTAAGAAAACCTCCAGTGTAGCCCAGGACTTATTCAGTCCTGTATACTAAAGTACAATTGTTCCCTGTCTTGGACTAGTGATATTAAATTACATGTCTAGTTTGTAAAAAATGCCATTTGTACTCATATTACGTTGTTACTGAAAACATATGTACATTTCTATCTTAAGCTTATTAGTGGATTGCTTGGTTTTCTAGTTTGTAAAAAATGCCATTTGTACTCATATTACATTGTAACTGAAAACATATGTACATTTCTATCTTAAGCTTATTAGTGGATTGCTTGGTTTTCTTGTCTTCCAATCGCTATGTAAAGTCTTGGACAACCTGCATAAAAGACCTTATAGCCAGCTTGATCAAGTCGTTAGTAATCATTAGTCTTGGACAACCTGCATAAAAGACTTTATAGCCAGCTTGATCAAGTCGTTAGTAATCATTGATAAAATAACATAGAGAATGGGTTTAGTTGTGTCAGAAAGCTGGTCTTATATGTCTATACAATTTGATTCCCTTAATGTAGTCAATGTGAATGTGAAAATTTGTGTTAAGTTTGGCCATATAACATGAGTGAATATATTTTAAACTCAATAGCATGTTTAGTTTCAGATTGTTTTTCATATAACTATTAAAGAGAGAATTGATTGGCAAAGTCTTGGAGGGAGTATTAACAAGTTAAAGGATCTTATTTAAATTGAGAATGAACGGTTAAACTAGGATTCTTATGGAGCAGAAGATAACTATTTAATTGCATAATTGCCAATGTTTATGATATTTCAAAACCCCTTGAAAAATTTGATAAAAGCATTTGTAAATTTTCATTTGAAATTAAAAGTATAATAAGATGAGTGCATCCCGATAGAGCTGAGTATAGTACTAAGCATAAAATATAGTAATCAGCAAAACAAAAAATAACATCACAGAGTCTTTAGGAAAATAAATATGCTTGTTTTTTGGATGAGATTCTTTATGACAATATATGAAGGGATATCAAACTATAGTTTTCATTGAGGTATTGGCTTTATAATCTGAGGTTTTAAGATTAATTCACATTTCAATCTTTTCAGTTTTTATCTTACTTATATTTGGGTAGTTGATCTCTAGTATTTCATATTTTATGATGACTAACGAGATGAAACAATGCATCTTACAATAAACTTATTAGATTTGATTAGATAATCATGTCCGAAAATGAAGAATAATTATGATATATCTGTTAGTACATACTACATACACAACTGCCACCATTTCACAAGCTAATAGAAAGAAGGAAGAAATCTAGAAAAGGACAACCAGCTATCTCAGATTAAAATGAAAGCAAGATTCCTAGAAACCGATAGCTTAAAACTATGATAGTGTAGCCTAATAAACTTATATATTTGATTATACAAGATCATGTAGTCCTATTTAGGAGGATAGAAAAGCCCACCAAATCGCAGGAAAGTAGAGGGGAGAAACAACAAAACCAGAATGCTAAGGGGAAGGCAAGCATCACTAAGAAAGGAGGAGCCATAATAGGAGAAAGGAGCAGGAAACAAACCAAGAGAAGAGTGGAAAAAAGAAAAGGATTTGGCTTAATAATGTTGTATTCTCATAATCATTCATCTTTGCAAGAATGATTATCCAGGATAGAACATTAAGAAGGAAGATCCTAGAAAAGCCAAAAATCAGAGAAAGCCAAAGAAAAGCCAGCAAACCACGAGATGATCAATTTCTTACTAAGGGGATATTGTGCCCTTGAATCTGTTTTGTTTTGTTACAAAATATCAAGGTTACAACACCCCATTAACACAAAATCAAAGGTCAAACCATAAACACTAATTCAGAGTTCAACTAGAGAAGGAAGAGAAGCAGAGCAGAATATGAGTGAGAGGCAAAGATAAAAGGAGCAAGCTGAGCAAGGAATAAATAATGACCCCTAACTGACATAGAGACCAGCTAAAAAAAGAAAAGGAGACAAAAGAGCAAATCCTATACAGGTAGATGTCAAAACAAAAATGAAAATCCACAACATGGCAAATATGGTCAGGTCTGACAAAACAACAGTTAGTACTCACCTTATAGGGTGAGGGAAAAACCAAAACTATGCTGAGAAAAGCTAGAAAAAGAAATTGCTGAAAAAAGGGAAGAGACTAAGACTAAATGACAACTGAAAGGTTGTACTAAAGTAAATCTCTATATTTTTAGGCTAACTTAGTAGATAGCTAAAACTGTTATTAGTCACCATGTCATATAAAAAACCAGTCTACCCTACTGATAATTACCTTCACAGGGGAGAAAAAAAGAGGATTCAAACTAGGGATAGGGATATGGGAGAGTATAGAGAGTGAGAAGTTATCATTTGTGTTGAATTTTAAACCTCTAAAAATCAATGTGCAGAAGGAGAAATGCTGAATGGAATCTTGAGATAAATTGCATAAATTTAGAAATTATGTCTAATAAATTTAGGTATGTTTAAAAGATAATAATCTATAAAATAATATTTTGAAGAGTAAAACACATTTCATCAACAAATTTATATTTATAGTGGTGCAATTAGTTCTAGTGTAAAATATTAAAAGTTTAGGCAGTATTTTAAGTATGGTACTGATAAAACTTATTATGAGCTACTGTCTAAAGATTTAAACAAAAGATTCACATATCAACAAAAAGGATAGTTAAGGTGCCTATTAATATGTCTGATAAATTAAATTCCTGGAGCTTATAGATCCTAATATAAACAGGAGATGATAAAAAGCATAATCATACTATTCCTCCGAATCCTCAGAGTCTAGACCAGCTGGGATCTTGGCTTTCCCATTGTTTCCTTGCTGTGCTGCTAATTTCTTCATTCCGCTGCATTTGAAAAGCTTAGGAAGGATGGATTTCACCCACTCGAGATCGTTAAGATCCAAGAATGGAGGGTTTTGGTAGCCATAGGCATTAAAATAAGCCTCTGACCATAGAGGGTTTTCCTCTTTAGTAATACTGAACCAACAGAGAAGAAAATTGATATTTCTTTCCATATCTTGGCAAGGCTTCTCAAAGGATGGAAAATCTCTAATGACAAGGTTTGGCCTTCTAACAATCTTTGCGAATTCCAAACTACCTATTGGGGCTTACATATATTCCTCTCGGTAAGGGATTTCTCATCTTTTTTAACACTGAAAATGGCATTGTTGAGTCTTTTGAGCCAGTTCTTCTCGAAGACTGCTTGACATTAAGCCAAGATATCCCATCTTTTGAGCTTTGCTTGAAAACGACATGCAATAAAGGTCCCGATAATGTTGCTGTTAGTTCTTCAAGCTTTAGTGTAATTAAAATGTGTCTCACCTAGGACCCTTTCTACAACATGCCTAGCAAGATCGTTTCAATCATAGTTTAAAAACTCGGTACAGCAATATCTCGGCTGACCCAAAATTTTTGAAAAACTAGGAATTGGCAAAAACTCGGCGAAAAATTCAGCAATAAATCAGCACTTTTATCAAACATTTGAAAATATAAAATTTCTTAAAATATTCTTAAAAACGCATACATACACCAAATTTGTAGAATATATAATAATTGGAAAATTGAGATATCCACCATATATCATTCAAAGTTTTAAGTTAAACAGTAATTCGTAGCAAGAGGAACTTAGTAGATTAACATTTTGCTAGAATCGTATACCAAAAAACAAGTACAACATCTGAATATAAATAATTTCAATACATAGAAGTCAAACTCTATGAAACTCCTACTTCTAAATACATATTAAGTTCAAGTTTCGGTATCAATGAAAATTGAAATTAACATTCATAAATTGCGTCTACAAGTAAAACTCGAGATTGTTGCTGCTGGGTGGGTGGTGTTGAAGTAGTTGCTGTGGCAACATCCTCAACAGGTGCCCTAATAAGTGCCTCATGCTCGACAGAAGCCTCTGATGGATGACCAAGCTCATGTTCCTCCTCACATGCTGCCACATTTGCATCCCACTCATCTTCTTCTCTCTCAAACTCAGCTGGCTGCCCATCTGTCAATAAAGTTTCACAAACATCCGCATCCTTACTATTAGGAGGAGCAATCCAATCGGCTGAATATGGATCAATGTCATCCAAGTCTAGTGCTTCATATGAAGCTTGCCCTTTAACCTTCTTCTCGTGCAAGAGAAGGTTGTACTTCACATGAACCAATTCATTCAGGCGGTTTTGAGTCAACCTATTACGTTTCTTTGTGTGTGTTTTGAAGAGTACTCCAATTTCTCTCGCAGTCAGAAGCACTACGAGGCTGAAATAAAATTCGGATGGCAAGCTGTTGAAGATTAGGTGTTGTGGCACCATAATCTTCCCACCACAGATCTGCAAGGATTAAAAAAACCATTTATGATGTGGTAAAACTTCCAATAAAGTTCACGAGTGAAATAAATGGTATGATAAAACTAAACACATGTTCTTTTTTACCTGGCTGCAAGGTGTATCTCCTATGTTTGCAATCAGGGGATGAAAACAATGGTCCTTCTTCTCTCTTGTAGCTCTGCAACTCATAAATATGAGGTCTCGGAGGTCCGTATCAGCAACCAGTCTTCGAATACATGTATCCAAGCCAATTTGAATCTCTGCATCTGCTTTAAAAGTGTTGGAGAAATAGTACTTGGGGTTCAAGAAGTCGGTAGCTGCATGAATGTGTTGATGGAGTTGTCAGTTCCATCTACGATCAATGATGTTCCATATGGGTCTATATTTGGTCTCATTTGACCTGTACAAGTGCTGAATGGCCTCTTTTGCCCTATCTATGGCCTCAAATAGAAACCCCATGGGGTTTTTATCCCCATCCACAATTTGTAGACTTCAGTAACGGTTCTGATACTTGGATATAGTAAAACATACAAAAATCAGCCAAGGAAAATATTTCAAAATTTAATACTAAATCATCAATGAATACTTGAAAACTTACTTTGAGGGTCTCTTCCATCAACTTTCAAAGCTAGCATCAAACACAATCCTCACAATCTTCTTTGCTTCAGGCTTCTTGGGATAAGGACTCTCTAACCATTTCTTATCAAGAAACATGCGCTTGAGGTCTAGCAATGTCTCAGATATGCCTTGTAAGTTTAGAAAATTAGTAGCAAAGCGTGTGATCCCTGCGCGTACAAGATCATTACCACTAGTGTGCTCTCTCATAAGACTCAAGACCCATGTATGATTATAGATTTACTTAGCAATATTCCTTCCATCTTCAACCACCTTTTCCACCTAGCTCAGTTTCCCTAGATCCTCAAGAAGCAAGTCAAGACAATGGGCAACATAAGGGCTCCAAAATAATGAGGGATGTCTTTCCATGAGAAGTCTACGACAACCACATACGCAACTGCATTATTAGTCACACTCTAGATGACATTAGCCACTCCCACTTCGATTACCATCTCAACCAACATGTTACACAAATTTTTTGCATTTTTTACTTGATCAGAGGCATCAACTGATTTTAGAAATACCAATTGCCCTCCTGAAGCAACTATAAAGTTGATGAGCGTCTTGTTCTTGCCATCTCTCCACCCATTAGATATAATAGTGCAACTTTTTTGTTCCCAAACTTTTCTTTGCTCTTCCACAAGCTGATGAATGTTTCTTACCTCGTCCTGTAACAATGACCAACTCACCTCATAGGGAGGTGGGGGCTTGAACCCCTTACTAGACAAAGAAATGTAAGTTACCACTTGATCCCAATACGAACTACGTAAAGCATTGAAGAGAATATCACTGTGCATCCAAATTCTTGTAATTTCCACCTTTGTCTTCTCATGCATCTCTTTGTTCCATGCAGTGCCTAGCAAGCTGGGTTGAGCACTAGGAGTGTTACGTGGAACCCTAAGTCTGCTAGAGACTTGCTTGTAATTCTCGATCCTCGTTTCCAAGGTCCAATAGAAGAACCCTCTCCACCTGTTTTTGATCCTGTAGAACTAAAAGTCCACACTGGGGCTGCCATGGCCTCAAATGTCCTCTTTTTTTCTGTCTTAACTTGTGCATATTTTTGTAGCCTCGTCAAAGCCTCTTGTGTAACCTCTTCGGAACATACTTCACACGGTGTAATATCATTGCATGGAATCTTCGCAAGATGGTATTTCAATCGACTTATCCCTGAAGTCATTTTCTTATGGCAGTGGATACATTCGACGTGTCCACTGATTACCCCTCGGGATCCCATGTTTCCATAAAGGATCCTTAACTCTGCCACCACCAGTCATCCTGTTTCTATAGGTATGTTACTGACACAAGTCTGCAGTTGCACTCTGTAAGTATAAGAATGAACAAATTAAATAAGTTTGATATCAAACATAATTTGCAACAGTTTTAAAACAATATGAATATATACTTATAAAATTTAATGATAAAATAAAGTTTTGAAATAGTATATTGATATTCATTAATATAATGACATCTGTTTTTGTATTAAATAAATACAATATAGAGAGTTTTAATTTCATGAACTTCATAAATATTGTACACTTACTATTTTTAGTATTTAGTATTTAGTATTTATAGTTATTAATTTCAAATTTAAATAAAATAATCATAAATACAATATAACAATTAATTATCAAAAAATAATATACTATTTAGTGTTTACTATTTACTCATGATATCAAATAAATGATCATCTAATTAATAAAATTATAAATCAATAAACATGTGTTTTGAAAAAAAATTGCTAACTTGGATTATTGAAAGTTCAAACTTCAAATGCAAACAATATCCAATTTGGAATTTGGATTGTTCACACTTGAATGCACAACAGTGGGCATAATTGAAGATATCAGGAACAAATAACAATCTATGAGAGTTGAGACTATGCTTGTGCAATCATTTAGAACTTCAGAAGAAAACTAGGAAGCAACGTATGTGAAATATCTATGGTTTCTTCTCATCAGTCATCATCGTCCCAAAGACAAACAGGATACTGGTCATCAGTCATCCGCGGCCAGTATCTGAACAATCACCCAGTCTGCGGCAAGAAGATGGAGCTACGGAATTGCAAGACAAGATGAATATGTTAAAAACAAACCTAAATCATTATGCGATGATGTGACTTTGTCGTCCATTCAAACCTAATTTTTTTTTTGTCGTTTTGTGTTGACCTGGCATCCGCGATTTTAACTCCCTCTTTTATTGGTTTCTCACGATTTTTATTGCTGTTTAACGCCGCAATTTTTTGATAATATCGTTCCCAATTTAATAGGCATTTTAATCTTTTTCCTGGGCATCTCGTGATATGTTGTGGTTTTTTCGATATATCGCAGAGATTTTGAACTATGGTTTCAATTGCTAAGTATCCGATTCCACCTTGCAAGGCTTTATGTCACCCATGAATTCCATTGTTCTGTTTTCCAAAACATTGTACAAGACAATGTGTTTCTATAGCTAAAGTGCTAATTAAGATAGGAGAGAGAGATTAAAAAAGAGAAGGAAGAGATCCAAAAGTTTCTGGCTTTTGCTAGGGGCTTTATGACAAGAACTTTGAGCTAATTGTCTAATACAAAAACACTTGCAATAATTATTGCAAATAAGTATCTGCGTCATCCAGATCCGTATCGAAAGGAGAAAGTTAATGCTATAAAGCCAACTAATCATTTGGCAATAAGGTGAAGAAGCAACTAACAGATCAACGGGGATGGAAACGATAATTTTCATTAAAAAAAACGACAAGGTATTAGATGCTAGGGTGACTAAGATTTTATTATGAGAAAAAGTTATGGTTGTTATCATACATGTATTTCTACATATATGTGTGTGTGTGTGTGTGCGCGTGCGCGCGCGTGTGTACACATATGTATATATGTGTCTATATACATATATATATGTATGTATCTATATATTTTTATAACTATAATTATATCTATAAATATCATTTTATACCATTATATAATTCAGTCAATACACATTTATCAATAGGTCTTATGTGTATAGGTATGCATATATGTCTGAATATACATTATTATTAAATAACAATCCAATTAGATTCAAAAAGCTGAAAATGCTGAGAAAGAAATCTATGTTTGAAGTTGATATAGATATACATGAAGCTATTAATAAATAGACATATAAACATAAGTATATGATGTGAAGATTGCCATCTATAAAAGAGCATGTTTGTATGGCATAATTCTAATTCCACATAACGAATTGTTAAATGAATAAAATTTATTCATATATATCTATATATATGTTTTTGTGTGTGTGTATATCTATCAACTTGGATCCATCCAATGGTTTATCTAGGCTTTGATTAGTTTTATACAAGGACAGATGGATGTTAAGAAATTAAAATAGGGTTATTCTGGAGAGTTTCCTTTAGAAGTCTGCCATCAGCCTCTTTGTTGGCTAATACATCAGCTATCCTGTTACCTTTTCTGCGTATATGTTTAATGTCTGTTTTTAAAAAGAAATTTAAGTTTTCTATAACCCTTTCTAGAATCAAATTCAGTCTCCAATGGGGAGTTTTGCCTTTCCTTAAAGCATTAATGATAATCTGAGAATCACCTTCTATTTTAAAAGTTTAATGTCAAGGTCTTTGTATAATTTTAACCCTTCTAAGGCCAAACTTTCTGCTATATTATTGGTTGTTTCTTGGACAGGTTTGGTTAATTTTGCTACTAATTTTCCTTCCCATGTATGAACGACACAATCAATACTAGCTCTTCCTCGGTTGCCCCTAGCTGCTCCTTTGAAATTCTGCTTATACCAACTATATGTTGGCAGTTTCCATTTGTACACTGCTCTCTCATTCTTGCTCATGTCTCCTTCTCGAATTAAGGGGGAATACTTAGTGCAAACCAATTTTTTAGGATAAGACCATCCCATTGTGAAAACCAATTTTCTAATTCAATTGTTTAAGATCTCCACTATACTTGCTTCTATTTTGTTGATCAAGGAGAGGTATGGCATTGATTTTCCTTAGAATATTCTTCTATTTCTTTCTTTCCATAATTCCCGTGCAACTATAGAGGGTGAGATTGTCCATATATCTTTATAAAGACTATTAGTCATTGTTGTTGGCTAGTATTTCAAATAGTCTATCAAGTTTTCTTGGTGTGCTGAATGCAAACATAATTTATGACATATTGCATTTTGACACTCCTTGGCATAGGAACAACTTAGAAAGATGGGATTCACAGATTCTTCTTCCTATTCACATAATACACGTCTTGATGGGCCTTCGTATTGTAGTTTTTTGAACCTTTCTTCTATAAAAATATGCTTTTGGAGTGCTGCCCATAAGAAACTGCTTGCATTGGGTAAACATACCCTGTTCCAAATATTTGTATTTTCCATTATTGGATCCTCCCTAGATGATTTTATTTGCTCTATTTTTTTGTATAAATTCTCCATGTTTCATGGTTTCTGTCAAAGTTGTCTTTTGGTTTATATTTAAGGCTGGTTTGTGTAGATTTTTCCACTGCCATCATAGGGCAGGTTTTTTATCCTTGATTATAATGTAGTTGCAAAGTTTATTACTCCTTTTGTTTTTAGTATGTTTTTTCCATGTTGGGGTCTAATCCTTAAGAGTTTAAACTTTCATAGCCTGCCCAAGAATCTGTTAGAAAGTGAAGTCCATTAAGATAACTTGGGGGGGGGGGGGGGGGGCGCGGGGCGGGTGTGAATTAGTTATCCAACTATTAAAACATTTATCAACCTTATTAATCCCTAAGCATGTGAACAATATAAAATTAGTTATCCAACTATTAAAACATTTATCAACCTTATTAATCCCTAAGCATGTGAACAATATAATCAGCAACCATAACAAGATATTCATGCACAATAACATATATGTTAACTAGGGAAACCTTTGATCAGAGGGAAAACGTCCAATGGGGATGGTATCCACAAAATGATGTACTAATACAAATGTTGCTTGTTAGAGGATAGATTCTGTTAGGATTCAATGAAATACATTTAATGCATATCAGTCCTTGTTGAGGGACTTTGAATCCCTGTTAGGAGATTCCAATCCTGTTAGGAGTTGTAGAAGGCAGATGGACCAACTGTCCAAACAGCTTCAGGGACAAGATCACCAAACTCACTATCCAATGGATCTCTGTATTATTCCTTGCAGAATAATAGAAATGAAATAATCTCAACGCCTTCTCTGTCCTCTTGACCGGACCAAACCTCGTTTGATCTCAACACTAGATCACCAATTTCACATTCAAATAATCCCTTGGATTGCTTACATGCTTTGACCAATTTCACTTATCACTTGCACAATTCATATTGCTCTTACCAAAAGTACACTTCATCAAAAGGAAAATAACCCTCCTTTGTAACTTATTCTCAAAATAATTCCTTGAGTCGGCCTATTAATATGGGGGGGGGGGAATCAGTTATCCAACTATTAATACATTTCTCAACCTTATTAATCCTTAAGCATGTGAACAATATGATCAACAACCATAACAAGATACTCATATACAATAACATCAGATATGCTCACTAGGGAAACCTTTGATCAGATGGAAAACCCCGGTGGGGATGGTACCCAAAAAATGATGTACTAATATAAATGTTCCTTATTAGAGGATGGACTCTGTTAGGAGTCAATGAAATAGATTCAGTTCCTGTTAGGAGACTTTGAATCCCTGTTAGGAGATTCCAAGCTTGTTAGGAGTTGTAGAAGGTAAATGGACCCCACTGTCTGAACAACTTTAGGGGCAAGATCACCAAACTCACTGTCCAACTAATCTTTGTATTATTCCTTGCAGAATAATAGAAATGAAATAATCTTAGCTCCTTCTCTATCCTCTTGACCGGACCAAACCTCTTCTGATCTCAATACCAGACCACCAATTTCCCATCCAAATAATCTCTTGGATCGCTTACATGCATTTACTAACTTCACATATCATTTCTACAATTCACACTTCTCTTATCAAAATTACACTTCATCAAAAGGAAAATAACCTTCCTTTGTACCTTATCCTCAAAATAATCTCGAGTTGGCCTTGAGGCTTTCCCAATTAATTATAATATGACCTTATTAAGATAATACAAAATTTTACATCTTTTCGTAATTACAAATCACTATCGGCTCACAGTCTTTACAACTTTCCACATGTGCAATCTCAGACCTTGCGCACTTGCTGATGTCATCATCAGGCTGTTTATTGTCACAATTTGATTGTGCTCATCATGATTCTATCCTTGTTGAGAGATACAAATCAATCATCAGAAACCACTTATCAGGTACTTTGTCTGATTATTGTCTTCTGTAAATCAAGCATATCTTCTGTACATCTTCAACTCTTTGTATGTGTGCTTATCCACGTCATCAGGATATAGTGTAGAATACGTCTTTAATTGTGCTTGACTTATCATAAATACATAGTTCAGACGACCTCGTTCTCTGTTTGCTACTTTGCCAGCCTTCACAGAAACAATGCTATGTTGACATCAATGACAAACATAGTCATGAATGCAAGGTGTCAATTATGCTAACAATCTCCCCAATGTTCTAGGAATGCTTAGGATACTCCCCCAAAGGAATACCATCAATATTCATGCTAACAATCTCTCTCTTTGACATTGATGGCAACATATATGAAAAACATCTAAGTTCCAAGAATACCAAGTCAAACTCCGCTACTGTTATCTCCTTTTCAAATCCTCTTCATCAATCAAATCTAAAACTCATAGGAACGCTGCTCTGTCTGTGCTTTCTCATTCTTAGGATCGACATCAGTAGTTCACACTAACTCACAAGAACAAATTTCATTCTTTCATGGATGATCATCACTTTTCACACTTCTCCCCAACTCAATGTTTCTCCCATTGACGTCAATCACTCTCATCCATTATAACACTTCTCCCCCATACATAGGAGACACTTCTCCCCCATTCATAGGAGATGTTTTTCGTGTATACTTCTCTTCCATTGACATCAATGATAAAGGCATCTTTATGTCAATCTTCTGCTCAAAGTCTTCAATCAACTCAAGTGTCCAAAGACACTGTTCTAAACCAACTACCAAGAGTCCTTGATGATTGAACTCATCTCAGATACTTCCCCATACAGGAATCGTCAACATTCAGTCCAGATAAACAATAGTGCTCTGTACCACTGGACTGATTCACTTTCTGTATCATCTACTCAGAAGTGGGCAGGGGCACAACCCCAAGCATACCTCACAAGAATTCAAATGTATCTTTAGGCAAAGACTTTGCAAAGATATCTTCAATCTGCTCTTTTGTATTTACATACTCCAATCTGATCTCTTTCTCTGTAACTTTCTCTCTCAAAACATGATACTTAATAGATATATGCTTAGTCTCACTTGATCTGTCATATCATAGTCCAAAATCAGGTGTACCCTTTAGATATTTGAATATCCTCTGTACTGTTGCATAATGTGATTCCTTAGGATCAATTTGAAACTTTGCTACTATCCCAACTACATTTGCTATATCTGGTCTGGTGTGAGTCAGATATTTCAAACCTCCAATCATAGATCTATAGTTCTTTTGCTCAATTGTAGGTGTCTCATCTTTGCTAGATAATTCGTGACTAGTTATCATAGGTGTAGTACCAACAAGCTTACAATTTTCTAAGCCAAATCTTTTCAACAAGTCTTTCAAATACTTTGCTTGTGATAAGAAGATAACATCACTATTTTGCACAATCTGTAAACCTAAGAAAAAATTCATCTCACCATATCCTTTTCTTCTGTTGGGAAATCTTTTAGGTTGCTCAATGTAAACTTCTTCTTCAAGTTCTCTATTAAAAAATGCTGACTTTACATCCATCTGATACACTTTAGACTTCTTACTTGCCGCATAAGCCAAAAACATTCTTACTGCTTCCATTCTGGCAACAGAGCCTAATGTCTCTTTATAATCTATGCCTTCTTATTGTGAATATCCTTTGCATACCAATCTTGCTTTATTCCTAACAACTTCACCTTTTTCATTCATCTTATTTCTAAATACCCATTTAGTTCCTATAACATTCTAGTCTTTAGGTCTAGGAACCAATTCCCATGTCTCATTCTTCACAATCTAATCTAGTTCTTCCTTCATTGCTTGAATCCAATGATCATCCTTGCATGCCTCAGCTGCGCTCTTTGGTTCAACTTGAGAAATCAAACATAATTCCTCATGTACTTTGTTTCTTATGATCACTCCTTTGTCTTTGCTTCCAATAATCTGATCAGCAGGGTGATTCTTTCTCAAATTTGTATTTGGTGTAGGAGTTGCTATTTCAACTCTCACTCCTCTTGGTTTTTGAACATTATTCTGCAAGTCATTGCTAGTCTGAAAGAAAACTTCAATATTCTCTCTAACAAGTGTAGGATTATCTTCTTTTTTTATTATCAACAATAGTTATTAAAGCTATTTCTTCCATTACTTCTTCTTTCTCAATCAATTCAAGATCATCATCATTACTATCATTCAAGACTCTTTCCACGCTTTAAATTCTTTATCATTATTAGACAACGAATTCTTTCTAGTTTTCCTTACTCCCTTAGGACATCTGGTTGAAAAATGACCAAATTCTTTACATGTCCAACAAATGAAAATTTTTCATACCATCTGACTCTCTTTTCATAAGCAGAACAATTCCTTCTTCTATCTTCTTGTCTACTTCAAATCTGGATCTGTCTTTACTTGTGCTTGCATTAGTAGATTTATCCTTTTGTATGCAACAAAAAGACTTTGGATCTGGAAATTCAATCTTTTGTTCGGTACATAATTTTGATATCTCACCAATGAACTCCATCTTCTGAGTGTCAAAATTAACTCCATCAAATTTAGGATTTTCTTTTCTCAAGTGATCCGCCACTGATCTCCCAAAGCTGTTAATATTTTTCTTTAAGGACCTGATGCTCTGATATCAATTGTTAGAAAGTAAAGTCCACCAAAATAACTCGGGGGGGGGTGGTGCTGTGAATCAATTATCCAACTATTAAAATATTTATCAACCTTATTAATCCTTAAGCACGGGAACAATATAATCAACAACCATAACAAGATACTCATACACAATATCACCATATATGTTAACTAGGGAAACCCTTAATCAGAGGGAAAACCTTGGTGGGGATGGTACCCACAAAATGATGCACTAATACAAATGTTCCTTGTTAGAGGATGGACTTTGTTAGAAGTCAATGAAATACATTCAGTACATATCAATCCCTGTTAAAGGATTTCAACTCTATTAGGAGTTGCACCAACCCTGTTAGAAGTTGTAGAAGCCACATGGACCCTGTAATAAACTCTCTGATTGGTTTGATTTAACTATTTGTTAATACTGCAATAATTTCGTCAAACAGTTGGACCATAATTATAACATGGGAATATGTAAATATCTTTACCAATTTTTAATTTAATATTCAAGAATGTTTACTGCTCGAAAAAAACATAAACTTGATATCAATGTACTCACCTTTAAATCAGACTGCAAATTTGGACACAGACTTATCCTTAAACAAATGTGCTTACCAAGTAAACCGAGTCTACATATGACACTCAAAAATGGAATTTGAAGGCAAGGTAGTAACAGATCTGTGAATGTATATATTGATAGTCAGCGGGAGTAGTAAGCTCCTCCATGTTAAACTGTGTAATAGTGGCAATGCTGCTGGTAACCATGCCAAATATCTTCCAGTCGTTTTGAGTGAGTGTAGATGCCTCAACGGCCTGGTGTGACCTGCTCACAATATGGTATAGAGGGCGGCCGATTGCGTACTGTTTCTCCACAATCCCGTCACGTGTTCAAACTACTGAATGTGAGTGGTAGAAGCCTCACATCACAGACCTGTCCCTGTATTATATGTAGCGGCTCGAGTTTCCAAGATCAGTGGGCATTAAAACTGTGACCCCAACCTATCATGCTATATATAAATGAAGTTACCTAAGGAAAATCACCATGTACTTACTTCATTGCCTGAACTGAAACCTCCTATCTTTGCTGATTTTCTGCCCAAACAATACCAACTGAATAAGGGAGATTGGGTTATCGTCCAACTTCCCTAGAGTTTCCAGCCCTGAGGGTTTTCGTCCTCAAAGTCTCAGACCAGTCACATTAAAGCAGCCAGAACTTCAGTGTATTCAGTTCATAAATTCTGGTGTGTTCAAATCCCAATGCAAGCTCTTCTTTTATAACCTCAAAGTGAGGGAAAAACACGAGGAGCAAGTAATGTGGGATTAAAACACCATTTTCGTTCTGTAGTCACTTAAAGCCACTTTATAAAGTAAATAACTTTATTACATAAAGTGACTTTATTCCGCACACTTTAATAAAGTTCTGAAATATATAAAATTAATTGTGATCGATAGGCATCTTGTTAGATAATGCCGTTAATCTATCCGGATGTGGAGATAGATTAACCTAGCACCAAGACACTAGCGTTGAGAAGGGGACATGACAATCCTCCCCTCCCGGGATTGCTTGCCCTCAAGCAATCTCAATGCTTGATGCTGCATTATAGACTCACCTTCCCAAGTGGCATCCTCATATGGTAAGTCTTTCCATCGAACTAAATATTCCTTGATGGTTCTGTTACGCAACTTCCTCTCCTGGGTTTCAATCACTTCCTTCGGCACCAAAACAAGCTTACCCACTTCATCAAGCGGGGGCAAACTCTCTGAGGGTACAATCTACTAGCCCATGGCCTTCTTAAGGCATGAAACATGAAAAACATTGTGGATTCGGCTGTCATCTGGAAAATCCAGCTCATAAGCAACCTCTCCTACCCTCTTGGTGATACAATAAGGTCCGTATAATCTAGGCTTAAGTTTCTCTGACTCGCTTTTCTTCAAGGAGCTCTGTCTGTATGGCTATAGATGAAGAAAAACTCTGTCACCCATTTCAAAACTTTGCTCAATACAATGTCGATCAGCGTATGACTTTTGTTGGTTCTGTCTTGCTGAATATTATCTTTGAGAGCTCGGAGGATGTCCTGCTGGTCCATAATCCAATCTTTGGCCAATGGTGCCTTGCTGTCCTGTAAGGCCAAATCAATAAAAGAAAGGGACTCGTAACCATAAAGGACATGGAAAGGAGTCATTTGAATGGACATATGATAAGTGGTGTTATAACAATACTCCCCCAAATACAACCATTTAACCCAAGCTCTCTGTTGGCTTGCAATGTAGTTCCTCAAGTACCCTTCCACCCACATATTCACTATTTCGGTCTGACCATCCGTTTGTGGGTGATAGCTAGTACTGGGAGTCAACTTTGTCCCTGTCAATTTGAAAATCTCCTGCCAAAAGGTATTGAGAAACCTACTGTTCCTATCACTCACAATAGTCTTGTGTAATCCATGGAGATGAAAAACCTCTTGAAAGAACAACTCAACTACCTGAGAGGTTGACCAATTGGTGGTGATCACGAAGAAGTGCGTGTACTTGGTCAATCTGTCCACCACTACAAAGATGCAGTCACTGCCTTGGACCCTAGGCAACTTGGTAATAAAATCCATGGAGATAGTCTCCTACCTCTGAGCTAGAATAGGGAGAGGCTGAAGTAAACTTGCAGGAAAGCCCTGTTTAGACTTGTTCTACTGACAAGTCTGGCACTCTCTAACATGCTGCAATACATCGTCCTTTAGCCCCTTCCAAGAGAATCTCTCCTTGATATGCTTGTAGGTTTTAAAAATCCTCGGTGCCTTGCTGATGGTACATCGTGTATCGTGCGCATAATATCCCCCTTTAGTTTAGATTTAGGTACTAGGTAGATTCTATTTTTGTAATATATAACATCATTCATTACCTTGTACTGCTCGTCCTGAAGTATACCATCCATAACTTGACAAGCATGAACATTTTTGGAATACTCCACTAATAGCTGGGACCTCCAATTTGCTGAAATCTCAGAAATGGCATAACATTCTAGCACTGGGGGTCTTCGGAAAAGAGCATCAGCAACTATATTATTTTTCCCCTTGACATACTCAATGTCAAAATTGTAAGCTTGTATCTTGCTGACCCATTTTTGTTGCCTTTCATTCAACTCTTTCTGTTCCAGGAACTAGCGTAAGTTGTTATGATCAGTCTTTACTGTAAATTTACTTCCCACCAAGCACTGCCTAAATTTGGCTAAGGCATGCATTATAGCCAGCATCTCTTTATCATAAGTGGAGTAGAGTAACTCGTTGCCCCTAAGTTTTCTTCTCTCAAAAGCAATGGGATGACGATCCTCCAACAATACTGCCCCTATTTCGCTTCCCGAAGCATCACACTCTAAAACGAAGGGTCTAGAAAAATCAGGAAGTGCTAGCACTGGACATGTACTCATCACCTGTTTCAGTTTATCAAACGTTGCCCCAGAATCCTCTGTCCAACTAAATGCCCCTTTCCTTGTCAGATCGGTAAGGGTTGCTGCTACCTGGGAAAAACCTTTGGCGAACTGCGGATAATAGGAACAAAGACCAAGAAAACCCCGCAATTCAGATACATCTCTCGGTGGTGGCCAATCCAGAATCCCCTGTATCTTCTCCTGATGCACCTTAACCCCTTCGGCACTGATCACATGCCCCAAGTAGAGAATCTCGGTTAGCCCAAATTTGCCCTTAGACTCTTTTGCGAATAGGAAATGTTCCTCCATGAGACTAAGGACCTCATCCAAATGCTGCAAATGTTCTTCCCAAGTCTTGCTGAGGATCAAAATGTCATCAACGAAAACCAATACACTCTTCCTTCGCTGTTTTTTGAAAATATGGTTCATGCCCGACTGAAAAGTGGTAGGTGCGTTAGTGAGCCCAAATGGCATCACCAAGAACTTGTAGTGTCCGTAGTGGCATTTGAAAGCTGTCTTATGCACATTCTCCTCTCGGACTCAAATCTGGTGGTATCTTGATCGAAGGTCTATCTTCGAGAAATAAACTGCGCCCTGGATCTCATCCAGTTACTCATCAATGCGGGGAATCAAATACTTGTTTTTAATGGTTCTTTTATTCAGGGCGTGGTAGTCTATACACATCCAAAGGGTGCTGTCCTTCTTCCTAATCAACATCACTGAAGAGGCAAAGGGGCTAGAGCTAGGTCTAATACGCCCCATATCTAAAAGCTCCTTGATCGTCTTCTCTATCTCTTCCTTGTAGTGCCTGGGGTGACGATAAGGGGTAGTAATGACGGGTTTGGCACCCTCCCCTAGCTCAATAATAATATCGAAGCCTCTATTTGGTGGGATCCCCGGAGGTATATCCTCAAACACTCTCCTGTGCTTATCTACAATTGTTTGAATGTCATAATGATATTGCTGCCATGTATCTTGTGTCTCCTTTGAAGAGATGAAACACTGTGTCGCCCACTCTATATCATCATGTCTCAAAATGGCCTCCATCTTGTGAGTTGTAATCAATCTAGGTCCACTATCTGGTATGGCTTTTAGTACTACTAATCGATCACCTTGTGAGAATTCCAACTGCATGGTCTCGTGATCAAAAGTGCACCCGCGAAGAGTCCTTAACCACTGTCTGCCCAGAATGGCATCCAAACCATCCAAATCAACAACATAGAAATCAGTCTCCAAAAAGATAATCGTCAAACTGTATCTGAAGACTTGCTACTTTCTCCGTACGCCTCAACACTTCATCGACTGCTACCTTCACATCAAACTCGGGAGTGTCAACTGTCTGCAAACCTCTCCTAGATACCATCTGTGTACTAATGAAATTATGAGAGGCTTTTGTATCCAAGAGGCAAACAATGTGCTGTCCCTTAACCACACCCTTCACTCTAAAAGGATGACATGCCAGATCACTAGAAAGAGTGGCTATAATTGGACGCTGTTTCGTGACGTTTTTCTTCTTCTTATCTTTAAGGGGCTGCTCTTCAACTTCTTCTTCCTCACTGTTCTCAACAACTTCACCTTTCTGTTTCTCCCCTTCATCCTCGGAGAGAACCTCAACATAATGTATCTTGCCTTTCCCAAGGCATCTGTGATCAGGTGTCCAAGGCTCCTTGCCAGTAAAGCACAATTTCTTCCTCCTGAGTTCATTCCGCGTTTCAAATTCCAATTTGGGAGGATTTGGTTTGTACTGGTTTTTGTTTCCTTGGCTCAATGTAAATCCCCTGCAAGGTTTCTTTGGAGGCTGTAATATTGATGAAGGTGAATCCAAATCATGAGCTATCTTGATTGCATCATCCAGGGTGTTTGGTTTAAGGACCTTAACCAAACCTCTAAACCTGTCCTGTACCCCTCTGTGAATAACATCACTTTTCGCTGCTCTGACATGTCTGGCACCATAACTGATATACGTTGAAACTCATCAATATGCTTATCTAAAGATCCACTCTGACGTAACTGAGCCAAATCCTTATAATAGACTTCAACATCTTTCCTGTCAAAGCGAGTAATCCGCTTGGAGCTGAAAATCTCGTATGAAGTTATGAGGCCATGATTTTGGGTGACTAGTCCATGATGCCACCAATCGTACGCGGCTCCCTTTAGGTGCATGGTCGCAATTCTGATGGCTTCCACTTCAGCCATGGGCGTAAGTGTCAAATAGGTATCCAGCTTGTGAATCCACGTTCTAGCAGATGTCTGGCCATCAAAGGTGGGGAGAATTAGTTTGTTCATAACATGTTTTAGATCCCTGTTAGATGCTCTTGGTCTCCGATCTTGCTGCTGCCTATTAGCCTCTCTTTTTTGATTTAGATACTAAACAAAGGTCAGGTTTTGTTTAACTGGATCCGAAAACAAATCCCTCTCATCAAACGTTGCCATCACATTGTTTGGTAATAAATTTGGAGCTGCTGGTGGTACAACTTTTTCTACGTTAAAAACCGGCTTAAGGGCCTGTCCGTGTTATGTGTGGGAGCTCTAGCTGCTCGGGGAGATCCAACTATACTACCACCTCCACTGCGATGGCTAGGAGCCCTTTTATGGATTGGAAGCAACTGTGCGTAGTACCTGCTAATTGCTGAAGAGCATTTGCAATGTTGTTCTGCCCATCTCTAATAGCTTGTAATGTTTCCTGGACTTCCCTTTCCTGTTCATCGTCATTACGTGCCATTTGAATGTTGTTTTTTGGTTCAGCCTGTCCCAAATGATCAATTGTTTGAGTAATATCAAATTGTTCACTTGTTCCAAAAGTTATTTCCTCATCAACAAAAAAATTGTCTTCAATTTCAATATGTACTGAAGAGTTTGCTTGTTCTGGCTGTAGGTGATTGAATTTATGTTATCTTCTATTCATTCCTGGCTATCATTTTAGGGTGATAATGGTCTGCAAAATTTTTTATTATTACCCACAAGATAGTAGGTCTTGTGGCTCTGATACCACTGTAATAAACTCTTTGATTGGTTTGATTTAACTATTTGTTAATATTGCAGTAATTTCGTCAAATAGTTGGACCATAATCATAACATGGGAATATGTAAATATCTTTACCTTTTTTAATTTAATATTCAAGAATGTTTACTGCCCAAAAAATCATAAACTTGATGTCAATGTACTCATCTTTTAAATCAGACTGAAAATCTGAACACAGACTTATCCTTAAACTGATGTGCTTACCAATTAAACTGAGTCTACATATGACACTCAAAAATGAAATTCAAAGGCAAGGTAGTAACAGACTCGTGAATGTATATATTGATAGTCAACAACAGTAGTAAGCTCCTCCACGTTAACTTGTGTAATATCCGACTGGGCAATGCTGCTAGTAACCACACCAAATATCTTCTAGTTGTTCTGAGTGAGTGTAGATGCCTCAACGGCCTAGTGTGAGTTGCTCACGATATGGTATGGAGGGTGGCTGACTGTGTACTGTTTCTCCACAATCCCGTCGCATGTTCAAACTGTCGAATGTGAGTGGTAGAAGCCTCACGTCATAGACCTGTTCTTGTATTATATGCAGCGGCTTGGGTTTCCAAGATCAGTGGGCGTTAAAAATGTGACCCCAAGCTATCACGCGATATATAAATGAAGTCGCCTAAGGAAAATCACCTCATGAAAGTATACGATAGGGCTATTTTGTTAGTTGCTTCGTCAACCCAATATAGAGTTACCTAGCTGTAAGGATCTCTATCTCGGTACCTGCTATTATTCACCTGTATTCAACCTTTTCAAATACATATACTAGACTGTACTTACTTCATTTCCTGAACTGAAACCTCCTATCTTTGTCGATTTTCTGCCCAAACAATACCAATTGAACAAGGGAGATTGGGTTATCGTCCAACTTCCCTAGAGTTTCCAGCCCTGAGGGTTTTCGTCCTCAAAGTCTCAGACCAGTCACATTAAAGCAGCCAAAACTTCAGTGTATTCAGTTCATAAATTCTGGTGTGTTCAAATCCCAATACAAGCTCTTCTTTTATAACCTCGAAGTGAGGGAAAAACACAAGGAGCAATGAATGTGGGATAAAAACACTATTTTCGTCCTATAGTCACTTAAAGCCACTTTATAAAGTAAATAACTTTATTACATAAAGTGACTTTATTCCGCACACTTTAATAAAGTTCTGAAATATATAAAATTAAACCTCCATTGTGACCAATAGGCATCCTGTTAGATAATGCTGTTAATCTATCTGGATTTGGAGATAGATTAACCTGGCGCTAAAACACTAGCGCTGAGAAGGGGACATGACAGACCCATTGTCCAAACAACTTTAGGGGCAAGATCACCAAATTCACTGTCCAACTGATCTCTGTATTATTCCTTGCAGAATAATAGAAATGGAATAATCTCAACTCCTCTGTCCTCTTGACCATACCAAACCTCTTCTAATCTCAATACTAGATTATCAATTTCGCATCCAAATAATCCCTTGGATTGCTTACACACATTTACCATCTTCGCGTATCACTTTCACAATTTGTGCTTCTATTATCAAAATTACACTTCTTAAAAGGAAAATAACCTTCCTTTATACCTTATCCTCAAAATAATTTCTTGAGTTGGCCTTGAGGCTCTCCCAATTAATTGTAGTAGGACCTCATTAAGATAATACAAAACTTCACATCTTTTCTTAATTACAAATCATTGTCGGCTCACAGTCTTTACAACTTTCCACACGTGCGACCTTAGACCTTGCACACTCGCTGATGTCATCATTAGGCTATCTATTGTTATAGTCTAAATATGCGTATCATGATTCTATCCTTGTTGAGAGATACAAATCAATCATCACAAACCACTTATCAGCTACTCTATCTGCTTACTGGCTTTTGTAAATCAAGCATCTCTTCTGCACGTCTTCGACACTCTATATGCGCACTTATCCACGTCATTAGGATACAGTGTAGAATACGTCCTTAATTGTACTTGACCTGATTATAAATACATAGTCCGTATGACCTCGTTCTCTGTCTGCTACTTTGTCAGCCTTCATAGAAACTATGTTGACATCAATGACAAACACAGTCATGAATGCAACGTGTCAATCATGCTAACAATCTCCCCATGTTAATTTGTCATTAGTGATGTCTATACATATCATAATGAAATTCCATATGCGTGATCCCTTGGTGGGTTTTAGATCTGAAAATATTGATAGGTCAACTCCTAAAATATATTTGTTTAAAAGAATCGATACCCATTTGACATTTTCTATGAGGTTCTCGAAATGTGTTCCAGACTAGCTTTTCTCCTAGTGCCATATTTTGCCATTGAAATTTTTTTTTCCTAGACCTCCATCCTTTATGGGCTTACAGATATTTTCCCATTTAATCATTGTCAATTTTCTATTTTCCAATGTACCTTGCTAAAAAAATTCCTTAATTTTGAATCTAGACTTTTATTAACACTATCTGAACTGGGTAAGACCGACATTTGGTATGTCTGAATGGTTGTAAGTATTGATTTAATCATGGTTGCTCTTCTAGCATTTGACAACGATTTTCCTTTCCAACTGTCTGTTTTTTTGTGAAGTTTAGATATTACCGTATCGCATAATTTATTACATTTGACTCCCGTGTCTAAGGGTATACCAAGATATTTACATGGAAAAATTCCTATTTTGAATCCCAATATCTTACATGTCTCTTGTTTTCTCTGTGGTTTAGTGTTTAAGAATTTTTTTTCATTCACGCTTTGACCCAAGGGTTTCATATATTGATCAAGGATGAGTTTGATTTTTTTGGCTTCATCTTTTGTGCCAACTCCAAGAAGAAATGTATCATTTGCAAATTGTTGATGAGTAATGTTAGGAGCATTGTTGGTAACTTTTAGTCCTTTAATTTTTTCATTCCTGATGTGCTTTTTCTATTAATCTTCCCAAAACTTCTGCATTTGTAAAAAAAAGAAAAGAAAAGTGGAAATTGGATCCCCCTGTATTATCCCTTGTGATATCTTAAGAAACCTTCTTGGCTTCTGTTTAGGAGGATGGTGATTTTGGGGGTTGATATGAAGCTAAAAATCACATCTATTCATCTTTTAGAATAGCCAAATGTTTCTAGACATTTGCATTAAATTTTCCAATCTACTTTGTCGTAAACTTTTTGGATGTCAAGTTTGATCAGCATTGAAGGTTCTTTATTTATTTGGGTTGTGTGTTTAATTTCGTGGGCAGTTATTATTCCTTCAAATTTGATCTATTTGGATGAAAACTTGTTTGTTCCTTTGAGATGATTTTGGGTAATAGTTGTTTAAGTCTGTTTGCTGTTGCTTTAGATAGTATTTTATATATTGTATTGCACAAAGCAATAGGTCTGAATTCCCCTGGTTTTGTAGAATTGTTTTTTTGGAATAAAGGCTAAATATGTTTTGTTAGTTTCTGAAAAGATATTTCTTGAATTTTGGGTGGCTTCTATAGCTTTATGTAATTCTGTTCCTATAATGTGTCAACACTTTCGAAAAAAGTTGCATTAAAACAGTTCGGGCCTAAAGCTTTGTGCAGATATAGTTGAAAGACTGCTTCTTTAATTTTTGTAAGAGAAAATTTACTATTTAGCCATTTGTTATTGTTCTTAGTAATTAATTTAGGAATTGAGTTTAGCATCTCTTGTTGTGCTTTCAGACTAGATCCTGCTGTGTTATTAAGAATGTTTTGATAGTATTTTACATATTATATCAGTTTGTCTTGTTCTTCTATTATATTGCCTTTTTCGTCTTTGGTTTTGGTTATTCTATTTATATTCCTGTTTGGTGCTATTATGGAAGAATTTCGTGTTTTTATGGCCTTCAGAAAGCCATGATTCCCTTATTTTTGTTTCCAAAAGCTTTATTCTTTTGCTATAATGTCTCCATGTTTAGCCAACAACTCTTTTTCCTTGTAATAAACAACTCTTTTTTCTTCTAATATCTTTCCTCATTCATTCCTACTCTTATTATTTCTTCATTGAGTATACTTATGTCTTGTTCTACTTTAATTTTCTCCTAAAAAATACTGTTGAAATGTTCCTTGTTCCATTTTAGGATTTTGTTTTTGAGAGATTTGAGGTTGGAGATGAAACAAAACATCTTGGATCCTTAAAACAAATCCTCTTTCCACCAATTTTTTGTTAAATTAGTATAATCTAATATTGAAAACACCGATTTTTAAATTTGAATGGATTCCTAGATGGTTTATCAGGCTCAATGATTGCTAATCTTACTGGGAAATGATCCAATCCAGCATTGGTTCAAATTTCTGCTTCAAGTGTGAAATTGTAATTGCTAACATCTCCTTTGAATAAAAACCTATTCAGTCTCTCCGCTATTTGACTAAGACCTGCTCTCCTATTATTGCATGTATAAATACCATTACTAGTTTTAAGATCCATTAGATTGCTGTTAAGAATCCATTTATTGAAATCCTTTTGTAATTGTGAGATATATATAGATTCTACATATTTCTCACTACAATGTAGAATTGGATTAAAATCCCCTCCCAAGATGTGTGTTTCAATATTATTGTTATTAATGTACCTCTCTATTTCTGCTCATAATTCTAGCTTTTTACTAGTACTAGTTAGGCCATAAATATTGCTTACTCAGAAACTTAAGTTACTGCTTATACTATTTATTTTTCTAGAAAGCTAATTTGGCTCTAAAATTGTAGGTTCAAAGCTTATTATCCTAGGATCCCACAATATTGCTAAACATCCTGAGGCTCCTATAAATTCTACCCATACAGATTTCGTATGCCTAGTTTTTGATTAATATTTTTCTCTTCTTCTTGGTTTAGTTTAGTTTCTTGGAGGATTATAATTTCTGAGTTAAATGATTTCAAATTTCACATTAATATTCTTTTTTTGTTAGGGGAATTTATTCCCCTAACATTCTAGGTAGTGATTTTCAGTGGCCGTTGGGAAGGTCCTTCCCCTTCCCTACACAAGATAAAGTAGTTAGTTTGATCTGATTTTCGGTTGTTCCATCTATATTTCTAAGTTCAACTAATGATTTCCTGCCCTTCTGATTTTTTCGCTATTATATATGAATCTAAACCTTCTAAAGTTGCAACAGTCCCAAGTTTCTTATCTGAGGTGGTTATCTTAAATGTGTCCTCATATAATTCTTGTCTCTTTGTGTCTTGATCCATCTCATTTTCAATTTCTCTTCTGATTTTCTCTTCAAGGATATGGGTAAATATTTCTATTTCATCATTTGCTTCCTCTGTGAAGATGCTATTGTCTTAAACTTTTTGTCGCTGATCATCTTCCTTCTGTTTTTGTTTGTTTTCTACTTCAGTAATCCTTGTATGGTTTCCAGCAGTTGATGCGTGTAAATTCTTTCTGCTCTTGTAGTAGATAATTCTTGTTCATATGGGGAATTTCCATTGTCCATTGTCCATTAATGTGTTGGTAAGCTTATCTTCTGATTTTTTGCCATTATTATCCATCATCTGATTGATAACGATTTCCCCGTAGTCCTGTATAGCTTTTTCTTGTTCCAATGTTGTGGAACAACCTATCAACTTACAGAGTGTAACCACTTCTATTGGAAAGTTTATCGTTTCTTCCATTTGACTCTGTAGCTGCTTTTTGTATAATTCGTTAGTTACTTCTATAGATGAACTTGGATTATTGTTACCTTCTTGAATATGATGAGATGTCTGTTCTGCTATATTGAATTTTTTGAGATTTTCTGCATTCTCATAAGATTTTCTGCATTCTCATAAGATTTTCTGCTTTCTCATATGTTTCAACAGATTTATATTTGATAGGAAAACTTCTGCATTGTATCCTCCAACCTGGCTAGGGGGATTATTATTATTTTCCTCCTGAATTTGGTCATTTTCTCTATTTTGGAGTTCCTTATCTTGTTTATCCATGGATTCAGAATTCGAATTCTGGTTATTTGTTACCAAAAGTTTGCTAGTTTGTTTTTCCTTTACAGTTTCCACTGTATCCTGTTGTGCTATCTTTTTTTTGATATTCCTACATCATATCCCATTGTGTTAATTGTTCCCTTACTTCATAATGGACTATTGTTAAATCTGACATCATATTATGTAGAATGAGCATATTTTCTTCTATTTTTTGCACTATCTCTGTTTGTGATGTATTTTGATGATTGTTTTGTAATTTATTTAAATGTGGGTTAATTACTTAATCCTCTTGAACTTCCTTGTTTATGCTTGCTACTACCATCTCCAGGATGTTATTACATAGGTCATCCACTTCCTCTGTTATTCCAGTCGCCTTCATGATTTCCTCTCCATCAAATATACTTAAATCTACACTTGTATTGTAAGTTACGTTTTGGGCATTTTGTTGGTTTTCTACTAATGAGTCTGGCATATTTTGTTGATGTTCTTTTTCTACTATTGCTATCATTGGTTCAGTAGCAGTGTTTATCTTAATGTTTTCATTTATTTTAAGTGTCGAATTTTCTATGATCTCAGCTTCTTCAGTTTCCTAATTTTGTTCTATCTGTGCTATATCATTACTAATGTTTATATTTGTTTGTTTGTATCTGAATCTTTTGGATAGCTGGTACTAAGATTTGAAGTTCTGAGGACTATACTTTCATTTTAATCTTGTCAGTTGACATGTAAGTGTTCATATAATTTCAACCTAGGAGAGTGACATAAATAAGATATTCATGACTTTCTTTGATATGAAATGGCAATGTTGCATCACATTTTAAATAATCCATCTTGAAAGCAGATTTGAGGTTTTTACAAAAACATTTTAAGAAAAATTAAATGCCTGGGCACTCTGGAAATAATGTCTTAGGATTTAGCCAGACAATTTTGCCGATCTTCATTTGGTAGTATAATAAGATTGATTTTGCACTAATAGCACACAATGGTTGATATACATGTCCCTATGCCATTTAAAGTGTTAATATTGTTCTGTATCTTTTTAGGATACAAGGGCCTTGTTTTATCATTCTTCTAGTTCTTAATGCTTTCTCTTTTACATGGTCTATCTAAGCTCATTACAAGCCTTTGCCTTATGATAAAGAAGGTGCTTATATCCTGATTTGTCAATGTTTTATATGTTAGGTGTCTTGTGGAAATGGAGGCGAGAAGTTGTTGTCATTAGCAGAAGCTTTACTTAAAAAACGCATTGAATCTCATGGCTTGCTTGAATTGGAAGGTAATATTGCATACCTTATAAGTTCTACAAAGATATATATGTTTAAGGTAGTCAGGAAATGCTTATTTACTGTCTATTATTCATTGGTAGTCTCATTTTTTGGCAGCCTTGCGTGTATATATTTCTGTGCTGGAGCAACAAGGTAAGTTTGAAGTGGCTTTGGATGTGCTCAAGGGAAAGCTAGGCAATCTCTTTAAGATTGAAAATGATAGATTAAGGATCCAGGTGAGTTCCAAATGCACTGGTTACTTGAAAATCACTAAGTGAACAAAATATTCACTCAAATTAGAACAGTTATTGGTTTAATTGAGTGCGTCAAGTAATTTTTTTTTTTCCATTTCTAAACAAATCAAGTAGCCACTCATCATGTATTAGTGTGTTAATGCAATCATTAAATTGTAAAACTTTACAAGCTGTTTCTAAATTCTTCTAGTTGTTGGTTGTGGTAATCTGTGGCAATAAGCTGACAGGGGAAGCTGCTAATTTGTGGACATGAATATGCTGCTGCAGAAAAAATCCTGAGGAACATCTTGGAATCTTGGTATGCATAAATAAGTCATTATTTTCAGACTTTGATGTAATTTATTTACAGGCTGAAAACATTGCTTTCATCAGGCTTTTGTACTGCATGACATGTCTAAAATTCTTTAGTTGTTGAATAAGGTGTTTAAAAAATGTTGCAAGTAAATTGAAATGTTGCATTGTCTCTGACCTGACATAGTAATTTAAACCATCCTAGGTCATATCTAGGTTGTGTAGGATCTAACTGTGTTTCTTTTCCAACTCTTCAAAAAGTACTATAAACTTACATTTACTTTAACAGTGATGGAAAGTAATGTAGTTGGGTTTTAAGATAGACACTCTTGGTAGCATGCGGGTAGCTTTAAAGTTGAGCTTTTTATTTAAGTGATAGGATAGAGGAATTGTTGCTGGAGGACAAATGGTTAATTGGTGAAGCCAACTTTTTAGTGTGGAATGTGTTTGTTTAATGATTAAATTTATCCATATACAAGGAGAAGTGTGGTTTTTATTCTGTTCACCTTTATTTTCATCAACCATTTTTTCATTTAGATGCAGTGTGCTTATTTGTAATCTTAGGTTTGTATTGTGAACTAGAGGTTACCCAATAATTAATGTAATGAGAATTTTAGAAGGTTTTCGCTTTCAATCTATGCCATTCTAGTCAAATGTGAATACATTCCTTGTCTTCAGCACCTCAAAGAAAAACAAAGAATAATGCCAACGGGATGATGGAGCTCCTAGAATTTTGCTCATTGAAAAAAGCATGACCACCTGTATCTATTAGCAATCAGAGGCTCAATGGGCTACTTGTTTTGTTTATGACCTTCTGAACATGATCTTTCTAGTAATTGTTGTGTGTCATGTGCCAAGGGGAAAACCAAAATAGAGTAATGACAAAACTTTAGGAGAGGAAAGATGATGCAAACACATTCCTCCATGTGAATATCCAAAATGATAAAGATTCTACTACTCTCTTCCTTACATAGACAACATAATTGGCCAAGACATTGATATATGACATCATTGTATGCACCACTGCTGTGTGCTATTTTTCTTAGAAGAAAACAACTGATCTGCTATTTTTGTACTACTGACTTGTCTTAAGTGAAATCCCTCGATGACTCAGGGATAGGGTATTACCTTTTTGATGTATGACAAATCTCTATTTTCCCTGGTTGTGGCCAATTACGGATCTTATATATGCCTCATCTTTAATATCAACCACCTCTCCAGAAGTGCTTAAGTCAAATGAAAGATTAATGTGTCAATAACTTGATTCTACGTAACAATCTCAAAGGCTACCTTTCTTGTGAATGCAGGTTTGATTTTTCATTTTATGTTTATTACTGTAGTACTGCATGCTATTTGCTTGATAACATATTGCCCTACATTGAGCTCCTGGATTAGCTGTTTGTTATCTTATACCCATCCATTTAGTCCCGTGGTTAACCATCATTTGCTTTGCTATCTTTTTTCCTTCTTCTCAAATACATTATTCATCCTAATTTTTAATAGAGACTGCCATTGTTGTGTCTTTACTAGTAGAGGGTTTTCACCTTTTTCCTTTTCAGAGGTTGATATTATTAAACACCTTATGCCCCAAGTTACCGGTTCGGGTTCAAGGATGGGTTCGGATATGAGAACCCGGTATGTGGGTACGTGATTTTTTCCATGCATTGATATGTATTTGCTGGCCAGGGATAAGGCTGAGATTGAGGAGCATTTCATTTTTTGCTTCTACCACGAGATTAGAAGTAAATTTCATTTCCTTTTCAGGGGGGTTCAAGTGCTCTTCACAATTTTCAGATTCGCTGATCATAGGTGCCTTGCTCTTTACATTTTGGAGGCTGCTAGGCTTTGGGACCACTTAACCGCAGCATTAGCTCAAGCACCATGTCACCACACAATCTTGTCATCTCATCACATTCTTGTTCTTTGGGATTCACTTTGGATGTGGTTCCTTTTCTTGCAGCAGTCCTTTTCGTTGTCTTCCCCTCCCAAGAAGCGTCAGAAGCAGATTGAGCTCCCCTACTAGTTTTTTGGGTTACCCTTCTATTCTAGGCTTCCTTTTGGCTCTGTATATTTTGTAGTGGGGCTTATGCTGTCCCTGTTGGAGCTCCCTTCCCCTTTATCTTTCTCTTTCTTTCTGTGTTGGGTTGTTTGTTTGTTTGTTTTTGCTGCTATTTGTTGGACACTGTTTGGTGTTCCTACTTTAGGCTGCCCCCCTGTCTTTTTTTCAACAGTTTCTTGGACCCACTTTATGGTTTTTTGTTGGACTTCCATAGATTGATCTTATGCTATCTCTATCTTATATTGTGTTAAAGCCAAAAGTTTCAAGGCACCATTTTATCAACTTGGCATCCCTCAAACTTTATGAAGAGAGTTGTTTTAAAATATCTATAAGATAAGATTTTTAAATGTCCAACAATAGACTACCAAGAGGTTCCAAGGGACTGCCAAAACAAAGCAAGAGGCAAGCTAACTGCGGGAATACCAAATGGTGTCGAAGGAGAGAAAATAAAACAACTAGAGCAACAATATACAAAACAACCAACTGGATGCTCCAGGTAGCTGAGAAAAAGTCCAGAACTGAAGGATAGGCCCTAGGGCGACAAAGGATCGTATCAAATCTTTTTACAAGGAATGCATGAATCAGTTTAATTGAATGCCACAAATGTTGTGCAAAATGAATACAACATGCAAGTAAAAGCCTTTCCGAGAGGTGTACTTTTAATGGTTTGGGAAAACACTTAGTGCGTAAAATTGATCAACAATATTAAGGTAGAGGGTCTATTATTACCTATTAAACAATATTCCAGATTATTGTGATGTCCACAACTATGAGGCTGTCATTCTCCAATGTTCAACACACAATATTATGCAACCAAGTCAATTCAACTGTAGAAGGCAATGAATAATTCACAATACATTTGATAATAAACATATTTAAGCCCACTTCCCTTTTTCCTAAACTTAACCGTAAGGAGACTGCAGAGTTACTTGTTGTAGGGTGCTTTATGCCAAGCTATAATAAGTTCCCTCATGGCTTTAGGACCGTGTCCCTATCCTGTCTTAAGATTCACCTACTTCCTGTGTATTTAATTTTACTCCACCTTCCCTACACAACACCAACCTATCCTCTTGAGGGGCTATCGAGTGATTAAGGAACAAGATATATATATATATATATATATATATATATATATATATATATATATATATGTTTATGTTTATATTTCATGTATTACCACTATATGTAGAACATAACATACATCCTTATGCATTTAAATCAGGTAAAGGATAAATTACTGACTTATAAGTCCTAGTTCCTTACTCCTCTCTGAATCTTTAACCCTAAGACAAATGTTAGAAAAACTGTGACTAGGGCACATAAACAGTCTACAGGCGGGGCTACAACAAGGTTTCTACCCATGTTGAGACCCTTCTGAATCTCTTCGTTGTAGAAGTGAGTGATTAAGGAGTTAGCTGAGTATATATTACTATTCGAATATTGGTATATATCAATATAACATAACTGATATATAGTTCTGATTTCGTATACATATATACATACATAACATAATTCTGATTTCCTATATATATATATATATCATAAACATATTATATAATAATTCTTAAATTTCAAATATATTGCTTATTCCAGTTATATAGTCTAATTATACACCCAAATATATGTATATAAGATAACTGATATAATTCTGATTTCGTTATATATATATATATATATATATATAATTCTTAAATTTCAAATATATTAATTATTCCAGTTATATAGTCTAATTATATACCCAAATATATGTATACAAGATAACTGATATAATTCTGATATATGTATGTATGTATGTATGTAATTCTTATGTCTCAAATATATTAAATCTTCCAATTATGTAGTTAAATTTTATACCTCCAATAAATATATTATCATTATTAAGAATATATATATATATCTTTGTAAACCACTTCCTATATATATATATATATATAACTATAATTTATTATAATATCCTTTTCCATTCATATTACTCCCATGAAAAGTATGCAAATATATATTCTTATCCTATTCCATGCTTTTGGGAATAATTATAATCCACACTAAATATCCTTGTTATTGAATGGTTGCATCTTATCGGGAAGAAACATATCCTTTTGTCAGTAATTCACCTCTGTGTCTCTTTCCGTCTCTCTCGATACATGTACTTTATCTTCTTTTTGGTCTACCTACCAAATTCTATTCTATTCTTTCTTTTATATCTCATGTTGGAGGGAGTCTCATCTTTTTATTTCATGCATCTTGAGCCTTTATTAAAGTTGATTATAATTTAATGTTAATCTTTTAATATATTTTAATTATTTTTATTCTTTTATATTTTAATTCATATTTTATTTATATTCATTTTACATTTTACTCATTTTAATATTATTATTTACTCTTAATTCCTATTTTAGAAAGCAAACATATTTTTTACAAATTTGTCTATTTTAATATTTCAATATCATTTATTAAATTCTCTGTTAGAAAGGGGACATATAATTATGCAAAAAAATGTCCAAAGAAAAATGCAGAGATCTCTCTTTTTAAAGTATGTGAACCTTAATGATAGAGTATCAAAATGGTTATCATTGGTGCTTGAAGAGGAGGATATGAGCAAGAATGAAAGTAATTCATTTCATGAAGTCATCAGGGAAATTTCAGGCCTTATAGCACATCTTTATGAAAAGAAACATGCAGCTGTGATCTTTCCTAATTATTCTTTTGCTTTTGATGAAATAAGTTCATTAGGTTATTATCGTCATTAATCTGTTTTGCTATACAGAGAATAAAACTATAGCTTCCAACAATTGTGAAGACTGTTAAATAAATAGTAGCTTTGGTAAGATCTAGGAATGATGATTGATTTGATGATATATGTGTGTGTGTGTGTGTCAGCATACATGTGTATACTGACATACACACACACACATATTTAATTGTATTCAGTCACATCATTATTTCATATTGGAAACAAATTATCATTCTTGTATCTGATTGGAACACCATATACTCCAAGTATATTATCACTCTGCATTTAGACATTATTAACTGCAGATCAGTGTTATTTGATGTTTATATTCAATCCTGATCGAGCATTATTATCAGTGATGATATTCAGATTGGATACTATTTAATTGTGCAAGATCAAATCAGATCGAACTTGGTAAACATTTGTGTTTGTTAAGTAACAAATCCTGGTTAGAGATCGAGTGTCTAATTGAGATGAAAAGGCACAAGTCACGAGACAACTCATGAACGGACATGCGTCCACTTTGTGGAGACATGTCTGCTCATGAGATGTGTCTCTTCCATGTGTCCGAGCCCCAAGACATCAAAATCAATAAACGCTCTGCTCTTGTAGATTGAATACCATTAAAGAAAATTCAGACTTACCAATTCATCATCAGTATTTCTCAATATTGATTTGACATCACCTTCATATTTATCAAATTCAATATTCTGATTATAATCTGCCAAAAAGTACAGTGATTGCAAGAATGATATTTTGAAAATAGAAAAGACATAGATCAAATCTGAAAGAAATTTAATCATATTTAACATGGTAGCAGAGCCTTGGTAAGAAAGATCCAATTAAATTTGAGATTTGAGATTACTCAAAACTCAAATATTATTCCTCTTGAAATTGAAATCACAAATATCATCAGTGCAGAATCCTTTTAGGATTTGATCTCTATCTATATTCAGTCTTACACAGATAAGTCAGAACTTATCAATATTGTTGCAGATTCATTGAAAAATAGAACTTGTTTGCATTCTGATTAGTAGTCCATTGAGGCTGTGAATTGTAGAGAAATCTAACAGCAATGTTTGAGTTAAGAATGGAGCAGCATCGAGGACTAATGCTATGTATGTAATGGTGGTATGCAATATGGTGAACAATGGCTGTTCGTGTCATCTAAAGGGGTTGTTTCTACTGCAAAGTTGAAGACTTCATACGCTGGGTCCTGAGAACTTAACTGCCGGCTTAGGATCGAACTTGTATTGCATTGGGAACAACTGGGCATCCTTAAGAGTATTTAAGGAACTGTGATGACAGAAACCTTAAGCTGGAGTAGACGGTTAAAGTATCGTTCTTTCTAATTAAGCACGTTAATAGTGGTCTGGAATACACAAGCGCATTTGACCTTTATATTTTTTGACTGTGTATGTGATTCGAAGGGGTGTGGGAATGCTCAAACCACTGTTGGGCTGTGTGTGCTGAAATAAAAATAGTGGTGCAAGACGTGAATGACTGGGAAGAACCAACATCATTGTTAGAGCGCGTCTCAACTGTTCTGAGGAAAGGAAGGACATTAGACCGTCGCTACAGACCATCACAAATTGTAAGGCAACTTGTGGCAATAACAAAAACGTGGAGTGGCTGTCAAAGAAGTTTGGTGATTTTTTATTCAATCACTTCCCAAGGTGATTAGTCATCGGATTAGAATTGCTAGAGCTTTGAACAGATATAAAGGAACTGACACGTTCAAGGAAGGGGTAGCCTATACAAATACCTTCCGTCTAGCATCTGGCTGCTATCAATTCTAGGAATATGCAGGAAGCATAGTTGCAGTTTCAACAAGTTGATGTTGTGGTTAGAGTTTCTGGAGACTGCTTGTGGCATTCTATGAACATCCTCCAGGCATTGAGAAGACATGTTAGAGTTCTACAATGGATATATTCAAAACACTGCCTATTGGTTCATTGTCTTGCGGAGATTTATTTGGTATTTGTGCTAGTTGCGTGTCTTTGCCTTGGATAATACCTATGGTGTATCTGGCTTGATTTTTAGCAGTCTGACTCTTAAGATGCAATCAATTATTACAGTCTGATTTTAATCCCAGAAATCAGAATTCTTTTAACTTTAAGAAATGTGCAAATGAAATGTACTCCATTGTATGAGGATAGAAAATTGTATGCTTCTTTTAGTATGTGAAGAAGGAAATGAAATCCCCTGCAATATAAATTCTTGTTATGAACAACAAATTAGAGGATGACATGGATTGAAATTATCCTGTGCTGTCATTCTATGTTCTTGTTCATGCAAAACTGAGCTTCTGGAAAGAACAGTTAACTCACATCAGAATCTCTTCAAGTAATTGCATTAAACTACAACTAGGGCAGAATGGAGTTGCTACTAGTTGATGGCAGATCTCTTGAGAGTGCTCAATAAGTATAGCAACTAGTTGGTAGACCTCTAATAGATATGAAACAGCTATGGAAGTCCTTAGGAATTAATTGCAGATCTAGCCTGTGATTTGGAAAGATTAAGGAGTCATGAAATCCAAAGGATTCAAAGCAATTATTAAAACCTCTATAAAGAGGAATGGTTGCACTCCCTGATGTGGTCACTTACAATACCTTGACCAACTATCACTGTAAAAAAGGGAAATTGTATAAAACCTCTAGGTTTCTCTTTCAAACGGTGGTTGCAACTGGTTTAAGCAATATTAATGAGTTCTGCAAGCTTAGAAGATCTGATATGTTTAAAGCTCATGGAACAACAATTAAATTACATAAAGGAAGAAACTACTAAAGCTTCTATGTTTTATCTCCAAGTTAAGGTTGTCCAAAGAAAAACATCAATATGACTGTTTTGGATAGAGACTTCATCTGTGCAGCAACACTTAACATTCTAATGGAAACATAATGAATTGAGATGGGTTCGCTCTTGAAATTGCATCGAGCTCAATAAAATGAGTAAAGGATTTAAGAATATACTACGGATTGGAGCATATGAACTATTCTAACTTCTATGCTGTGAATGTTTATATCTGTTAATTGAGGACAAATCAGAAATTATAAGAGGGAGTATTGAAATTAGCTAAATCCAATTCTAGCATATTAAATTCTAATGTTGTATGTGTAAGCATGAATGCTGATGGTATTTCTGTAGGGGAGTATCATAGCATTGTTGGAGACATGATTCAGTGCTTATGTGTTGCATTCGTGACAGTGTTTGTCATTGATGTCAACATATACCTTATTTTGTGAAGATTTCCAGAGCTGCGAAGGTAGATGTGTTTGGCTCAGTTAGCATATTAGAGTTGGGTTGTGCGTGTTAGAAAGTGAAGTCCATCAAGATAACTGAGAGGTGGGGCAAATCAGTTATATACTTAAAACAACTCTTAATATCTTTATTAATTCTGGAACATGTAAACAATGGATGCAACAACCATAGAAAGGTAACTGTGCACAATAACACCAAATTTGTTAACGAGCGAAAGTCTTGATCAGAGGGAAAACCCCAGTGGAATGATGCCCACAAGATGATGTACTAATACAAATGTTCCTTGTGCAAGGATAGACTCTATTAGGAGCAAATGAAATACAATTAGGATATACGAGTCCTTGTTAGGAGACTTCGAATCCTTGTTAGAAGATTCCAACTTTGTTAGGAGCTGTGCCAACGTTGTTAGGAGTTGAAAGGAGGACAACTGAACCCACTATCCAAATAGCCTCAAGCAATCTTCACTAGACAATCTTTAGGATATTCTATCCAAGTTTTGGATTGACTAAACAACTTCTTTGCCAATACAATTCCTTTGAAGTTCATAGTACATTAATCAACATCAATCTTTGCTTTGACTTTAGCTGAATTTGCATTCAAGTTCGTATACACAATAACTATTCGCACTGGATACTAATCCACATGGAAATGACCTTTCCTTTATATCAAGTCCTAAAACAAGTATTAGGTCAGCCTTGAGGCTTTTTCAATTTACAATGAATAATAGAGGACATCTATAAGATATTTCAATACACATTACATTACAATAAACCTCTTTTCACAATGATTTCACAATAGTCGGCTCACAAGAAACAACACCCTAAACAATAATGATTTGTTCAAAGCAAATAACAAAGCACAATGGTTGTTCAAGCTCCACGTATGTTGTGCAAAGTACAAGTGTTGAATTCAATACACCTACAAATGGCAGCAACCAAAATGACATGAATGATAGCAAGAGGCAACGATGAAAATATGTTGATGATAATAAAATAATTTATTTATTCTTTTAGATGTGACTTCTAATATTTCCGTGATGTCTTCTTGAAGCAAATTTACTCTGCTATGATGAAATAAGTATGTAACTGATGTAAATCTCTAGTTTATTCCGCTTATGTATCGTTAATAGTCAACCTGTTCTAATTCAAGGATACAAAAGTGGAGAGCTCTGTCAATGATTGAAATTTCAGAAAGCATGGTTCTTTTTTTTTGTTCCTCGCATCACTTGGAGATCAAAGTCATAAAAGCATGAAGCAGTCGAGCAGTGATCTAGAGTCTTTTGGCTTAGGTCCGCACCATAATATTATTGATATGGTCTTTATCCAAAGATTCAAAAACTATAGAACTTGAGAAAGAATATTAATTGGACAATACCTTACTCATTGTCTCGTACCACTTGGAATAATGAAAGAAATAGCGAAAGAAGGAAATGATGTGGATCCCTCCAAAGTGGGAAATGTTTGGACAACATATCATGAACTATACCAACTGTTCGAATTCAAGAGGGAGCACCCAACACAAGAAGGTATAATTCCCTCCTCAAACCATCGCACATGTCTTGCGGGTATGAAGGGACTCAATGACAACCGAGTTGTGGTTAAATGGGGGTAAATTAAAGGAAGGTGAATGACGTGGCATTCATAAGGACATGTAGTATATGATTTTAAATTGCAAGTTACTTCTATCTTAATATGTTATTAGATATATGAGTATTACTTTGAATTGTTCTTAATTATTAAAAGTATGAGTTAATAATTAAAAAGGGGATACGTCATAAATATAATCATACATATTTATGTCATTTATTTAATGATAAATATGATTAATAAGTAATCATAATAACCAATTGATAAATAATTATTGTGATGAGAGTCATTAAAGTAAGACAAATGTCTAAAACTAGAAAAGCTATGTGCCTTGGTCTTTTCCTTTGAGATTGTTATTGCAGGAAAAATGATGGATATAAGATTTTAGAGGAAGTTTGACACCTTGTTAAAGGCAAGAAGCTCAGAAGATTGATGTTCAGAGGGAGTCTGACACATTCGTCTGAAGGAGCAGATAGAGGATATTATTCAATCAACCTTTAGAGATCTTGATCATATTGATTCAGAGAGAGTAGACCATGTTGAGATGGATTCTCCGGTGATCAATATATTGTAACAGTCAAGAGGACTATAATTCATGAATATATATCTTGTGACTGTGATTTTAATGGGTTTAACCCCCTGTGCACATCATGAGGAAGTGACGACTTTCATATGATGTGACTCGTATTTGCAAAAGTTACTGCAAGGTGACGATCTTACAAACTTGTATTATGAGATCAAACAAATTGAGTATATGGTGAATGTCTTGCATCTCAACATTCTCGAAGACTGTTAGTCAAAGAGTATTTGGTGAATATCATTGATATTTTGGGAGACCAATACTCTTGATATTAGATGTGATATCAAAACCTTATTTTTAGTCTGGGAGGCCAATGCTCATGATATCAGATGTGAGATCAAACAATTTCATGTATTCTACGAGACCAATACTCATGATATTAGATGTGATATCAAACATTGTTAAGGATTTGGTGAATATCATATGTTGATATTTTGGGAGACCAATACTCTTGATATCAAATGTGATATCAAAATGATGGATAACTTCTGATCAAAGATATCCTTAATCTTGCTAACTTGATATTACTTTGAGGTAATATGTGTGTTTATCCTCCCTAGCTAAAAGGGAGTGTTGATGTTTGATAACTTCTCTCAGATAAACATATATATAATTACATGAGATAAAATTAAGATATAAATATATGAGAGACATATATATATATATATATATATATATATATATATATATATATATATATATATATGATTAAATATATTATTATATAAATTATTTGATTAATGAATAGACATGTCTCATGAAGGGACATGTCTATTCATGGCTTATACACAATATAAATGTAAGTGATTGTTGCATTTGGAAAACACATACCAAATTCATGGTAGTGCTTAGTGCATTTGCAACAGTCCTCTAAAGAAATTAACAGTAATGATAGAGTTATGCGATGTTTGTTGAAGGTTGCTTTTAAAGAGTGTTTTGGAAAGCAGGTACTGGTAAATCATTTGTATCTTTTGGCTGAGATGGAATTTGGTTGAGGGCGTTTAGAGGATGGTTAGAGACATGTTCAAGATGCTATGCTCTAGATGGTGAAATCAGATATGCAACTTGAGCCGACTTATGGAGATTGTTTAGCATGTTGTTTTTTGTTAGCCAAGTATTGTAAAAAAGCTTTAAGGAAAGAGTTTTATTGTAATGTAACGTGTATTATAATATCTTAAAGATGTCTTGTATTATTCATTGTAAATTGAGAAAGCCTAAAGGCTGACTCAATACTTGTTTTCGGACTTGGTATAAAGGAAAGGTCATTTCCTTGTGGTAAAGTGTGGTTTGTGATTAGTGAGATCGTTGTGTGAACTTGAATGCCAATTTGGCTAATGTTAGAGAAAATATTGATTTTGAGGATGTACTATGAGCTTCAAAGGAATTGCATTAGCAAAGAAGTTGTTGTTTAGTTAGTTCAAAACTTGGATAGGTTATCATGAAGATTGTTTGGTGAAGACATTTTGAGGCTATTTGGATAGTGGGTTCAATTATCCTCCTTTCAACTCCTAATAGGGTGGGCACAACTCCTAACATAGTTGGAATCTTCTAACAAGGATTCAAAGTCTTCTAGCAGGGACTCATATGTACTGATTGTATTTCATTGGCTCCTAACATTGTCTATCCTTTCACTAGGAACTTTTATATTAGTACATCATCTTGTGGGCTTCATTCCCTGGGGTTTTGCCTTTGATCAAGGGCTTCCCTAGTTAACATATTTGGTGTTATTATGCACGGTTATCTTTCTATGGTTGTTGGATCTATTGTTTACATGTTTCAGAATTAATAAAGCTATTGAGAGTTGTTTTAATTGCATAATTGAAATACCCCTCTCTCAGTTATGTTGGGGACTTTACTTTCTAATAGTACGAATCTCCCTATTGAGAGGGAGACATCATTAAGTGGGAGTCTAGCACATTCATCATAGGTAAACTTGGAAGTCAAGATGCAATTGCATGTACATGAATCTTCAAGGAAGGAGCCACATTAGCATGAATGTCTAGTATAGCCAAACCTTGGGATAAATCCACTGTTTATTACATTCACTCATGTTACTATGAAATTAGACAAGTATAATTGTGTACGTGAAGTTGCCCTTGTGAACAATGTTGTGACTATTAAATCATGTCCCTGATGTTGAGTCTCTCAGAACAAGATATTTCCATGATAGGAGTATATGAACAGAGCATGCCTCTGCAACAAAGGGAGTAGCTTGACGATATTGATTCAGAGGGAGTAGACCATGTTTAGATTCTTACTCTAAATTTTAGTTAAGGTACATTAACACTGTAGAACAGATGATCGACATTCTCACTAAGCCTCATGCGAAGAGAAGTTTTGTGTACTTCTAGGATAAGCTTGATACATTGGAGAATGAAGCCTTAGCTGAAAAAGAATCTCAACATCATTGGTCTATTATATGTATCCTTTCATATTGCTCCCTTTGAGAGAGAAGTTTGAGATGAAAGCCATTGCTTTCACCCTTTGGATTGAGCCATGGTGGATCTATCCTTTGATTTGTTTCATGGTGGATGTCATGTGTGTGACTCTATGACTGTATGTGTCGCTTGTGCATATTATTGAAAGGTTGGAAGGCGACAACCTTTTTGATAATTTACACTTGTATTTGACATTGTAAGGTGACAGCTTTACAATAATTAATTTCACTATCATGATGGATATCATGTGGTTTGATATCCGTGGACATGTTATGATAGTATCTCTTGGACATTTTGATAAATATCACGAGACTTGATATTAGTTGAAGATCATTATGATCCTTATGAGATAATCATGGTGGATAAGTGATTCCGTGGATATATCGCGATTTGTTATGGTAGACATCATGAGACTTGATGTCAGTGCACATACCATAATTTGGACATATTATGAAGAATGTCACGTGACTTGATATTCCTAAGCATAACATATCCTTTGATGTCACGAGTGAGGTGATATCTTTCCTTCAATAGATGGGCCTATTGTTGTGATCTATACTTGGTCAAGACTTTATCTTCCCTAGCTAAGAGGGAGTGTTGAATAAATGGTAGCTTCGGTTAGATATAGGAATGATGATTGATTTGATGATGTTTATATGTATGTGTGCATATATATCAGCATGCATTGTATATACTGACATATATACACACATGCAACCAATTATGATTCTTGTATCTGATTGAAACACCATATATTTCAAGTATATTATCCATCTGCATATTAATTGCAGAGTAGTGTTATTTGATGTTCCATATTCAATCCCGATTGAGCATTATTATCTGTGATGATATTCATATTGGATATTATTTATTTGTGCAAGATCAATTCAGATCGAACTTGGTTAACATTTGTGTTTGTTAAGTAACAAATCCCGATTAGAGATTGGGTTTCTAATTGAAATGAAAAGGCACAATTCATGAGACAGCTCATGAACGTTCGTGAGATGCATCTCTTCCATGTATACTTAATGCAGATCTGATCCACAAAAGGAGACATCGAAATAGATAAATGCTCTGCTCTTGTAGCTTGAATACCGTTAAAGAAAATCCAGACTTGTGAGTTCATGATCAGTATTTCTCAATATTGATTTGGCATCATCTTCATATTTATCAAGTTCAATATTCTGATTGTAATCTGTAAGAAAGTACAGTGATTGTAAGAATCATATTCTGAAAATAGAAAAGACATAAATCAAATGTGAAAGAAATTTAATCATATATAACAAAGACTATCATCTAAGCATAAATATGTATTCTTTTATCTAGTGGGTGAGCTTTTGGTTTTTGTCGATATGTCTCTCTCCTTGTAAGTCATAATATTTGTCTCTTAATTGTGACACTGTTCTCCTTCTAGGCATTCTAATGATTTACCCTTAAAAGGAGGTGCAATATGCATTCTCTGTTTTTGCGTTTTGTTTTTTCTCAATAATGATTTGGCATCACCTTCATATTTATCAAGTTCAGTATTCTGATTATAATCTGCAAGAAAGTACAGTGATTGTAAGAATCATATTCTGAAAATAGAAAAGACATAGATCAAATGTGAAAGAAATTTAATCATATATAACAAAGACTATTATCTAAGCATAAATATGTATTCTTTTATCTAGTGGGTGAGCTTTTGGTTTTTGTCGATATGTCTCTCTCCTTGTAAGTTATAATATTTGTCTCTTAATTGTGACACTGTTCTCCTTCTAGGCATTCTAATGATTTACCCTTAAAAGGAGGTGCAATATGCATTCTCTGTTTTTGCATTTTGTCTTTTCTTATGTTTTTCCCATCAAACAGGTTTATGGGGAACTAGCAAACATAAATTTCTTTTATCTTTACCTAGAAAGGTTCATTGAACTTAGCTGTTAGTAGAACTTTTAAGTAGGTCAATTTTCTTTCTTCTAATCTTTGTGCATATTCTCTTGTCAGATCCTGCATTGGTTCTCTCCTTGTGGTGGGTGTTGTTGTGTTTGTAATGTTGACCTTTGCTGCCCTCAACCATGTGACTGTGCCACTTGCCAGCCTTTCTCTCCAACTTGACCTTCTTCAAATCCTTTTTTCTGTAAACCCTTGTTCATATGGCCTTTTTGTTTGGGTATTTAAACTTTATATCAGCTCATTTAATGGGTTAAAAAACACACTAGCTTTAATCCGTTTAGTTATTTATGCATCGACTAGCATCTTTTAAAACTATTTTTGGTCATTTGGCATTAACAACTGTTCTATTCTTTGTTTTCTATTGTTCATGTCTTTGTAAAATATTTGTCTGTTTTAAAAGTTTCAATCTTATTCACAGGCTAAACCTTTTGTACATGTTGGTCATGAATCATGAAAGGGCTGTGTAGCAACTCTTTCCTCCTGTGTAATTACACCACATCTCATTTGTGTGGCTGAAATAGGCTCTTTATCATTTGGTGCTGAATTTGTCAGGTCTAATGGTATCTTTAACTTCTTTTACAGCACGGATGATTGGGAAGTGTTTCTACAGTACCTGGATTGCTCTTTAGAAGATGACTCAGCAAGAAAGAGGTTAATAAATTCTCAAAACCATGATCAGTCTGACACAGGGCCGAATTCTTTCCCCTTGACCAGACTAGCAGAGGAAGAGGTAACCATTTAATATACCATTCCAATTAACTGTATTTTTTTGGGGTTTTCAAAGCAGCTGTTACATGCAACTTATGTCTTGGGAGAGTTAAACTTGTCATATTTTCTCTTTTCTGTGAAACCTTATTTATATATTTCTAGAAATGTTTCCCATGCTAAATGTTCATTTGCAGTTTGATAGACGTATATCAGATGTACGTCCCTTTATTGAAAAACTTCAACAAATGGATATGCATGAATTTAGAAGGGGACCCTTTTTGGCAAATCTTGAGATAGAGAAACGCCGAAGAATATTTGGGAAGGCAAATGCTGGAGAGTTCATGCAGGCATTTTTGGATTACTACAAAAGGTGATTGTTGAGCCATTGGATTGGTAAATGTGTTAAAGGAATATTGAAATGCTCTATTTTCATTGCCTGGTGAAATGTAATTGGTTCACACTTAATTATGTAGAGCTCCGGTCTTTTAAGAAAAATGGAAAATTTAAAGTTAGATTCTAAAATACCCTAATATTTCTGTGGTCATTCGTGAAATCATTCAATATCATATGGTCCTAAAATATCATTCAACAAGTATGGTTCTGGCATATTGATGTGGATGAAAAGTAAACCTACAGCAAAACATGTCTCTTACTGTTGGAATTTTAATTGGTCACTTTTGTGACAATACAAAACAAAACAGCGGATGAATAAAGACTTTCTTAAGGGATGCAAGGGAAGCTTTTGGAGCAAAGTATTTAAATATTTATAATGAAAACAAACTTGCTATACTAACTTTGTCCAATTCTTTTTTTAAGGTTTTTCACATTGAGAAAATAAATAACGTCACTTGACCTGTGCATTTTGATCTCTAAGTTTAGAGCACATCATTGAAGAATCCTATCTCACCAATGATTTGTTTCAAAATTATGGCACCACAAACATAAAGAAGAATACAATTTTAGGATTGCAATAGAGATCTTTTGGAATAATATTAGCAATTTGATTTGGAAAAGAATACAAAACTCATTAAATAACAATGACATGAAGAAGAAAGATGAAGGCGATAAATTATGACAAAACATTGAAATCTGCTTAACGGATTTGAAATTTGATGTCACAAATGAAACATTGACGTTAAAAATTCCAGCTTTATCTAATCCCAATGATTATCAAGCAACATCTCAGTATGGATTGTGGAAATCTGATAGCTTTAACAGGTCTTATCAATTGGATTTTTCTTTGATCTTGAATTGAAATCTTGGTAGTATAAGCAGGCTTTGAATTCACTTTCTTTATAAAAGTCTTTCGTAAAACATATTTGTCCAGCGTAAGTTTGACATCAACTCACAGTATAATTTGTGTAAATTAACATATTTATAGCCTTTTAATTGTTGTGTTTTGAAGCTCGAAAACAATAAAAATTATGTTTATTTTTTTAATTGTCATCTTTCAAATATATTGTAAAACTTTACTTTTTTATTTGTTCTTCTCATCAAGGGCATCTGTCTGATTCAAGGGCTTTGATCTTTTGATTTTGCTTTCAAATTGTTTTTGATTTTGTCCAACTTTCGCAACAAAGGAAATAAAAGACGAAGATTCCCATTTTATAACAATGAGAAAAAAACTCAATGCTTGATTCTCAAGGCTCTGAAAAACAAGTCAGCAGATCCACTGCTGTTTTCTCTAGGGGAGTGCCAATGATCCCACTATTCTCTGCTTATAAGTAAAGCTGTTTTGAGCTGTCATCTATGCTCATTTGCTTGTATTTTCTATTTTTATTATAGGGATTCAGTTGTGATCTTCATAGTGGTGTGGTCTTCTAAGTCTCATGCGATGTTGTTTTGTATACTTTATTCATATATCAGTATATTTCTTAAAAAAATTGCTTTCTTTTGTGTAAACATCAAAGATTCTCAACATCGATTAAGAATGTAAATGCGAGCTTTCTTAATTAAAGAGAATAGATAATGCTTAACAATTTTCTGGGTATATTGTGTAATAGTTTTTTCATCAACATTTCGGATCACACTGCATGATCCATCATCAGGATGATAAAGAGAGCATAAGTAGATCAGAAAGATATGTAAATATGTATTACAATCTTTTCTAAATGCCGTGTTCTATCTATTTTTGTATTTTTGGAGTGCAAGGTGATCATACTGCTTGTGAAACCCAGGGTACTTTTTACACCAGTAGTTTTCAAATATAACTTAATGCACTGAGCAATCCCATCTGCCTATTTACTCATTTGTGGAGATCAATATTATTTTTTGTCATTCTTTGTCTCTCTTTTTTCATTCTTTCTTTCTTGACATAGAAAAAATGGCCAAGTTTTTTTATCTGTGTAAAATTATTTTAAAATTTTTTCTTATATTTCTTTTTTTGAAAATTTCAGATTTGGATATTTGGCTAGCTTCACATCTGACGTTGAAGAGTTCTTGCAATTTTTTCATCCATCTGAAAGGCCAAACCTTCTTAAAATGCTTCACGAGTCTTGTTCTCAGCTATCCTCTGAAGATGCAGTTCGACGACTAGGGCGAGCTATTTCAGTTCTTCAAATTGAAGAGTATTTTGATATGACATTCACTGCATCTAATGATGGTAAGATACTGTTTAAGAGTTTAATTATACATTCAAGACATGCTTATTTATTCTTAGTTTGATTCAACTTATTAACATCCATTAATTGACATGCTAGTTTGTTGGCTAAAGATTAAAGACTAAGTACATGTGGAAGTCTGTATCACAAATTTTAATTCTCTCGTTTGGAATAGTACTCTTGTAGTTGATCAACTTAATTTTCTTGAAGCTTGCTTATGGGTTTTCAAGTGGATGTCAACTAATTTTACACTCTAAAATGTTTGAAAATGCTTCAATCAACATGTAGCTAAAAGTTTAGACTGCCCACATGGCTAAGGTGGTAGTGGCCCATCAAGGCATTAAGTGGGCTGCCCACTTTGGATACCAAAATCTTAATATTGAAGGGGACACTCTTAACATCATCATGATGTTAAGAGGGTTTGTGAACCTAGGGTGGGAGACCTGTGATGTCATCTCCAAAAGTAGAGATTTGATGTTTATGCTAGACAATGTCTAAATTCAACAATACACTTAATATCACCATGATGTTGAGAGAGTTAGTGAACCCAGGGTAGGAGACCTATGATGTCATCTCCAAAAGTAGAGATTTGTTGTTTATGCTTGACAATGTCTAAATTCAACATACTCTCTTTGAGGGTTAGAGCTTAGTAGATAGGTTGGCATCTGTTGATTGTTACACTACTTCTCTCAAAGCTTGGTTTGTTCTTGAAGACTTGTCTTATGAGGCACGTGCAACTATATCTCAAGATCATCCCACACATGATGATGAACGCCCAACCCCTCTACTTATTCATGATGATCCACTGTGATTGTAGATGTGATAATTACACAAAGAAAGGGTTTTTGTGGGAATTTCCCTGTTTTTCGAAAACATCAATTTTGGAAACTTTTTTCTTTGATATTCCTTGTTTTGTTCTTGTAGGGTTTCTTTCTTACCAGACTTCCATGGGAAAGGAGCTTATCCAAATTGAACCTAATAATTGCAAGAGTTCAAGAATAATGATATCGGGTAATATTGCTAACTATATGGAGGGGATAAAGGGTTTTGACCCAAATTTGTCTAAAAGATCTATTAAGTCTTGGGATAAAGGAAAGGTTACCATTGGTGGGATTTCCTTGTGGTTTTGATGGAGTCAATTGCTGCTATTACTGGTTTGGTGGTTGAAGGTATGACTATTCAAAGAAACACGAAAGTTCATTATAAGAATGATTTTAAGAAGATCCTTTGCCTTGGTGAAAAGATTCCTTGGCTTCAAAATCGTTCCAACCATGAAGAGCTCCTAGGAGAATGGAGAGGCATGGCTTTATCGTTCATCATTCTCTTCACTTGTGAAGGTATAGTCAAATGTTTCCACTAAAACATGGCATAAGGTTCAATTATCTCTTTGGATTTTGTTGCCGCTTTCTCAATCCATTAACAAAATCAAAACCAATGTGCGTCTTCCTTTGCACCAAGGGCTTATACATGGAATATATAATTTCCATTTTGCTCACCCTTGTTTTGGGTCCTAAACCTTCCACTATTCTTTTTGAACTCTCCAACGTTAAGGATGGGAGGCGGTTTTCTTCCTCTCCTATCACCCTGCCTCTGAAAAAGGGAAAAATTGACCCCTGCGAAAGCCCTTGAATTCTTTGAGGATTCTTTTTTACTCTTGGTCTATGGAATCACAATGGGTTTATGCGAATACCCCTCTTAAGAACTTAAATCAGGTCCATGAGCCCCCTTCACCTCACAAAGCCTCATTCCGCCTTCCCTTCATAACGAAGGTTTTGAGATTTCTTCTCCTCAGAATGCTCCTTCCCTTATTGTCATAATCCCACCTTGGATGATGAATTGCTAGGTTAACTCCACATTGTGTGGAAAGTTGATAGCTTGTGTGATCTTTATGATAGACAAAATGCAATCATCAAATGGTTATTAACATATGACCAAGATAAGGATAAACATGCTGGAGGCTTTGGTGGAGGTGGATGCGAGAGTAGGGGACTGGTCACAGGGTGTTGAGGATACTCTACTTGGGAAGTGGCAGACGAGTTATCTAGCAGATTAGATAATTGTGCCTTCTTTAAGGAGCAAGTTCTTGAGCTTTGCGATTTGATCCCTTCAAAGGTAGAGAAGCATGAAATGATTTTTTCCCTGGGCAATGTCAAGTCTAATCAGGACCAGGTTAATAAGAAGCATGGAGCTGTTGTTAAATTCAGCAAGGGCATCATGGAGAGAACATTAGGCTCTCGCCAAATCCTATACAAGGAGCTTGAATATAGAAAGAATCAGCGGCTTTAATGGAGAAGGTTGGTTCTACTACTTCAGGCTGGGCTAGGCGCATTCAAAGAAATGGCTCTTTTTTAGAGATGCTGAAGGACTTAAACCAGGAGTGGAAGGAGGTCAAAGCCTGTTCCCTTAGTCTTCGGACCTCTTATGTTTTCCGGTCGTAGAGGGGTTTTTGTTTGTTTGTTGTCTTTGCTGGTTCTAATGTCTGTTTAGTTGCTGGATGTTTTGCTTGTAGAAGTCAGTGCTTGTGAATTCTCCTTCGGTGGTCTGCCTTTGGTCTTTATGGAAAAGGTTCGAGCCCCTTCTCGACTGACTTAATTAGAACATGTAGCTAAAAGTACAAATAAAAAACTGATGGAAAAGCGATATTGCTGGTGTTGGAAAAATGAAATTTCTGTTTAGTGGGATGTGGCTAACTTTTAATGATGTCTGGATTGAATCTTACCTATAGCTTTTTCCAAAGCATATGGTTAGATTGCATAAAACAAGTTTCATGTTTTATTATCTTTGATGTCTTTTTGTGCGAACCAAGCAATTCAAACTATGATATAAAATTTTATTTATTTTTCCTTTTGTATCTTGGTCTTTGTTTTGCAGATTGTGTGGGGAAGGCTGTAGCCCTAATGAGACTTTATATGGATAACTTGAACCTGTCAAAAGACCTTGATCCTCAAGAGAGTATGCATGGTGAAGAGTTGTTAACAATGGCATGTAATATTTTACTGCAGGTAGAGATGATAGTTTCTAGCATATAGCTTTTTATTCTTAATGATTGTGCAAAGATTTATATAATTACTTATGAGCTATAATTTGCCTGTTTGGTATCTAATTTAAGATGGGTATTTTATTCTGAAATCACTTGTCATTCAACTAATAATGTTTCAACACTTTGTGGCACACTGTACTGTTAGATGTTGTTAGACTTCAAAATGCACAATGACTTTCCATCTCTTGCACTAAAAACAAGGTCGATTTTCTTGCTTCATGCATTTTACATTCTATAGATAAATTATATTTATAACTTATTTTTCAGACTGGGATGATTTTTTTGTAGTTATTTTGGCGTACACAACATCCTGGTTATTTGTTGGAGGCAATTATGATTTTAGAGTTTGGTCTGTCAATCAGAAGGTAAGTTTTATATTTAGTCTTTCTTTTAATATTGTAGATATGATTTCAAATGAGTTCATTTTAGGTATATAATTTAAGAATAAGAGATTGGTGAGGAGGTTGGAATTCTCTGTTCATCAGCCTTAGTATACATTTCTGTGAGGAAGCTGTCAACTATTCTTCCAAGCCAGATATGAGCTTCAAATTTTTGAAGCGAGTGTGAACAGATTTTTTTTGCTTCAAATTTTCAAAACGACTACCTTAGTGATATCAAAATGTTATAATAGCAACTATGAACATTGATACTGCTTATGATCTTGGTTGCCTCTTTTCTATGTAGCATGCCAAGCCAAATTGTAAATATTGCTATGCTGTTCTGTAGGAGGTATTATATTTGGACATATACTTTCTGTTTGACTTATCCGCATTTAATGATAACTTTGTTTTCTGTACCAGACATATTTCAGAATATAGGATCATGCTTGTTCATTTGTACACATATTGGGCTGCTACTCACTTGGCATTTGAATGGTACATTTAGTAACTCCTTATTTGGTAGCGTGCCTTTATTGTTGTTGCTATTTCTGCGGCCTTTATACAGCTTGCTTCTTTGTCAGGTATAAAAGTTTGGATATAAAAAATATTCTGCTGGAGTCAATGACACATCATATATTTCCTCAATTGCTGAGCTCCCCCCTCTGGTCCGAATCATTTGAATTAATGAACGAGTATCTTAAGTTCCATGAAGATTACATGAAAGAAGCAGCAGATCATACATTGCTTGTCTATCGTCATATCAATTACTCCAAGGTAGGTGTCGTCTTTTCCAATGGAAGCATTCAGCATAGTTCGGTTTCAGAATAATATATTCAATGTGGAGATTTTGAAATTGGAGCTTTGAAGTGTCCACTTCAAAATATTTCTCATTCCAGAAGCTGTTTTTCCAATAGGGTCATATGACTTAGCATATTGATTTTTCCATATTTAGTTGGTTTTAACGTTGTAATTCATGTTGTTCTATTCTGTTTACGAATATTTCTTTAACTCTAATGGTTAAACATGAGGATTCATGTGACAATTTAACATAAGCCCTTATTGACATCCATTTTCCAAGAATTAGCTCCGATATTGCATATGTTCTATACATTAAGAATTTTTCAAACAAATGTAACTGGATGCTGTTGCCTCTTTGAAACTTTGTACGTTTTATTAAGTACTGATTGATTCTTGCTTTGAGATCCTGATTGACTCAGTGAAATATCTAGGTAAAAGTTTAAATTGAAATGAGTTTAATTTCTGAGGGCATGTTGTATACCAAAGTTGCATGGACGTGGATATAGTATCAAATAATGATATGGCCATTCTTCAAGATCTCTTATATGCACATGACAAGATACACCATTCACAAACAACCACATACACATATGTACAACCATAGAAGTATAAATTGTTTGGGTTATAAATTGGAAATTAGAGTAGCTTGAAAAAAAAATTGAGAAAATTTGGGCAAAAATTGGATTTTCAAAAAAAAAAAACCGAAAAACTGAAGAAAACTAATCAATAACTACTTAAAAAAAAATTAAGTGCACTTCCATAGCATAGATGATAAAACTTAGGTGATAAATGACATATATAAATGATTCGCACTTGCACAACCTCTTGGTATATTTTTAACTTGGAGCACTCAAGTTTTAACATTGATTTTGTTTATATAGCTTTCAATCAAGCTATATGATTTGAAGCAACTCCAAAATATGATGTGGTCTTTCTTATTTTTCAATATCAGAGTGAAGTTTTTTCCCAAAATACTGTCAATAAAAGAAAATCTTCATCTTCATATAAGTATTTATTTTCTAGAATATTTTTATTATATATAATCGATAAATAATTATATACAAAGTTGGCTTGATATACAAATATGTAAAGTGATATATACACATGTATATACCAAAGCAACTTTATATATGTTGAGCTTAGCGATTGAATTGGATGAATTATGAGTAGAGTTTTAAATATCTTGCAATTTGATTGATTGTAAGAACTTATATCTCATAATTGAGAAGCCCAAAATTATTATAATGATTATTTTAGGGTTCTTTGTTTTCTCCAAAACAATTAAGGCAAAACTTTGTTACCCAGCTTGCAGAAAATAGATAGCGGCTTTGTTGCAGTCTTCTTTTGTTTCATATTGCAACAATTTAAATATTTAAAATTTGTACGAAGTCAATGTTAAAAAAGAAATAGTATCAATCATCCTATACAATGTTTTCAATGTAGAAAGAGGAAAAGTCTGTTTGGAATTGCCCCTCTTCTACGCTACCCAACTTTGAAATGCTTTTGACCCAATTTTCTTGGCTGCGTCTTCGCTGTTGTGTGTCGTTCTTGTATACTCACATCATATTTTTTGTGGGTTTGTCCCATCAATGTTGCTTTTAGGGTTTTTGTTAGTTTCCCACATTTTTCTTTCCTATTAACTGTTGCTTTTTGCTGATCAATTGTAAAAAAATAATATTGAAAGTCACTAACCAAAAAATCGAGATGAATTGCTGCACATACCAACTCTTGATTAATCATGTATAATTATGAGTTTTTGTCATTTTCAGCTTCTATTTGGAAAACAATTTTGAATGCTGTTAAATTTTTATTTGAATAATATATCTATATTTAACAAATATTATATACTATTTTTAATAATTTTTATTCAATACTTTAAAAATATTTATTTTAGAAAAGTTCATATAATATTAATTTATTTTTAATAGTCTATCTTTTTATAATTCTTATCGTATATATATTAATAATTTAAACATAATAAATAATAAATATAATGTGTAGAGTAGTATTATAATGTTTGTTTAGAACATAAGTTATATTTAAAAAAAAACTATAACACAATTGCTTAAATGTATTTTGATATTTTATAATCATCGTAATACAGTTAAACTCCTTCCTATTGCTTGATGTCTCAGTCTTGACCAGTTGTATGCTTTTAAATTTTTATTTAAATAATATATCTATATTTAACAAATATTATATTATTTTTAATAATTCTTATTCAATACTTTTAAAATATTTATTTTAGAAAAGTTCATATAATATTAATTTATTTTTAATAGTCTATATTTTTTATAATTCTTATCATTATGTAATATATTTTAATAATTTAAACATAATAAATATAATTTGTAGTGTAGTATTGTAATGTTTGTTTAAAACATAAGTTATATTTAAAAAAAACAATAACACAATTGCTTAAATGTATTTTGATATTTTATAATCATTGTAATACAATTTAACTCCTTCCTATTGCTTGGTGATGTCTCAGTCTTGATCAGTTCCATTCCTTTGTCATGAAGAAGCAATTTGACCAGCTGAAGAATAGAAGGGCCCTGGCCTTTTATTCCTTCTCGAGCTTTCCAGAAAAGAATGAAACCTTGATTTTATGCAATAAATGCTCTCCCATCAGACAAAAGAGGGTGTCATTTTGGTAGCAAGGAAAATAGTTGCTTTAATATTTGAGTGCTATACCAGTTCATTTTGGCTAGGGTTTTATACAAGTTTACATTTAAAACAAAAAAATTCAAATTTTTTGCTATAATTTTCAGTTTTATCTTTGTGTCAAGTTTTTTGTGCATGCAAATACCTACAAATCAAGCATGGTTGGAAATGGGTAAGTTTTTATACACATGCGGGTACGATATGTGCAGTGTGTCAATGCTGCATGGTATCATGTATGGTGGAATGGGTACCAAGTGAGGAGGGTGGCATATGTAGCAAATCCTTTCTATCAATATCTAGGTTGGTGTATCATACACCACATGAATGGATGAAATGCATTTTGTATGAGAATAGAAGGTCAATTATAGTACCTCAGAGTAAACAGTGAAGAATGTACTAGACACAATTTTTTTTTTTAAAGCTCTTCTAAAAGAGCAATATTGACTCTAGGTGTTGGAAATAAAGCTTTGATGCATGTTGCAAATCGATGTATGATGAATACATATAATGTGTAGTTCACTTTTATAGAGCAGGGTCCATTCTTCTTTATTAATTTTAGAAGAAAGTCAAATAAAAAATTGAAATGAAAAGAAACATCCATTTGCAACTGAGTTATTTGTCTCAAATTGGTTGAATTTTTGTAAGATCTTATTCCAAGTAAGTAGGGGTATGTACTTGGGAAACAGTTGCCTTTGAGCAATTTGACAATAGAGGTGGTTGCATGTGCGAGACATTTTATTTACATTGGCAAGTCATGAGTGGGGGAAATTGAGAAGTGGGTAAAGGATTTTGCACATGATATTCTTTCCACATGTACGTTAACTAAAGCTCTTTGTCATCATATTCTTGCCTATGTGGATCTTTTATTTAGAGCTTGATATACTCCATTGGTGTTTGACAATAGAATGTGATTGATATTTGGCTCCAACATTCTCTCCTTGTCCCATTAAATGTGGCCTTGGTTGAGGGAAATTGTTTGTAGTGGAGATTGGATTGTCCATTTGGGTTTGCAGCACTCCCAAGTGCATAGGGGAATATGCATAGCAAATGGATGTCCTTGAGTGGCTCTATAATAGAGATGGTTATGAGTTGGTAGGGTGGTGTGGCCCTTCATCAGTGGTATCAGAGCGTACCGTCATCAGTGGTATCAGAGCAGGAGTTCCTGAGTGTACAAGCAGATCGCCGAAGTGTGAGGCAGTTTGTACCAGGACCTTGGTTGGGTGAAGTTTATTAGAGTGGGAGTTCCTGAGCGTGTAAACAGATTGCCGAAGCTGAGGCAGTTTGCACTAGGACCTTGGGAGGACATGCAGATTGATCGATTGATGCGGAGGTGGAAACCTTTGGTGAAGATGAAGATGGTGGTAGATCTTTCTTTCTTTTTGGCGTCAAAGTGTGGGACACACTTTTCTATCTACCGGGGGAGTCTGATGCAAGAGCATCTTGCATGGGAAAATTATTGAAGAAAAAAAAAAAATTGGAAAAAAAAATTAAAAAAAAAATCTGGAGGAAAGAGAAAGTGACGAAAATTAGAGGAGAAATAATAAAAAAATAAAAAAGAGGAAAAAGGAGAAAAGAAAGGAAAAGGGGATTTCTATTTTCGAGGTGCATAGGTGGCATAATAGAAAAAAAATAAAATAAATGGTTGTCATTCCATTTATCGAGGTGTGTGGGAAGAATTCTAGAAAGTTATGGATATTGTAGAAAGTTGTGGATATTGTAGAAGGTTATGGAAGTTGTAGAAGGTTGTGGAGGAATTCTAGAAGGTTGTGGATAAGTCATGCATGGGGTGGTAAGTGCTTATTTAAGCAAGGCATATGAGCATTTCTAATCAAGCTTGAGAAGTGGAAGCTCGAGAAGAAGAAGCGTTGGAAGGTGTGAAGCTAGAAAGTGTGAAAGAGGAGGAGGAAGTGAAGAGTGAGTTTTCCTGAGTCTATGGACAGAGTGCCGAATGTGAGGCAGTTTACAGTAGGATTGTGATGGACTTTTGAGTGTGTAGATAGAGCGCTGAATGTGAGGCAGTTTACACTTGGATCTTGGATAAAGTTGGAGAAGAGCTAGTGATTGTGGTTTAGAAACAAGGAGGTTGCTTGGTGGCTTGCGAGCACGAGTTGAGATCTTGGAGGTTTCTACCAGAGTGTGGATCTGGGCTAGCTTGGGTTTGGATTGGATCTTGAGAGATCTTGTAGAAATGTTATTGTAATTGCTAAGGATTTTCAAATTTAATAAAATTTCTTGGGAAGCATTTTATCTCTCTTTGTCTTCATATTGTTGCATTCTTGGTTATGAGTTGGTAGGGTGGTGTGGCCCTTCATCAGTGGTATCAGAGCGTACCGTCATCAGATGGTCACAGGTGTGGTGCATTCCATGCATGCTTGTCCTTTGTGAGTGGAGGAGGTGTTGAGATGTAGGGTGAAGGGCTTTGTATTGGATGTTCTTCTTACATGTCTATCAACTGAAGCTTCTTTTTGCTATCTTGTGGCCTATGTTGATGATTTCAACATGTGCCTTGAGCACTTTGTAGTACTTGTATTTTTTTGCAAGTTGTGGATGGATTTGTTTGGTTGCAAGGAGTGAATGCTACCTTTTTGGTATCCCACGTGGGCAAGTTTGCATGTGGCGTCCTAACAACCTTGTGGTGGCTTGTTTATGGTTGGTGGCTACTTGGATGATCTTGATAGTAGCCATACTACTTCTCTCAAAGTTAAAGACATTCATGTCTAAGTTGAACTATTTTGGATTGTGGAATCGCATAACTCATTAATTGAGTTTTAGTTTCCTTGATGATGCTCTGATTCCTGGATAAGCATAGTAATGTAGAGCTAATATGTGCACCAAATCTTGATCTCAGAGGGATATTTTATAAGATAAAAGGCTAGTGCGTGCTTGCTTGTTGCTTTGATTATTCATGATAACTAGACATATCACATGGCCTTTGTTCTGGCAATCCTTTTGTCAATTTTTTGTTCTATTAACTATTGATGGTACCGTAGAGGTCTACGATGATAGTGACAAGCAAAATTACAGGGTTCAGATTCAAAATTGTGTTGTGCAACAAAAAAATTTAGGTGAAATTTAGTAAGGGAGAAATATCAAGGAATCCAGTTTGACATTAAATTCAACTAATATAAATAATAAATCCATTAAATAAAGTTAGTAACCTATAATACATATATAATATATAATATTGTATATATTAATAATTTAGAATATAAAAATATATTTAAAATAAACAAACAATGCAACTACAAACAATGCATGACAAGCAAAGTAAACTACAATGTAGAAACCAAACTTGGGTCTCAACAACAAGGCTTGTTGAAGTACCCAGTCACAACTGAACCTCTGTAAAGCGGACAAATAGAGAAAACCACATGGGAAAAACTCTACTCCGAAAAGACATGGAAAGAATGCTAAAAGACTAGTGAAGGATTGCAGAAACCTCGAAACTAGAGAATGTCCTAGAAGATAGGAACGAAGGATTATCACGAAGAACACCACTAAAGCACGAAGAAGCTGCAAACCTTGTTGAAAAGTAATTGCTGATTTGAAGAATCTTGTTGATGTCAATTTTTATACCACATAACATATTAGCAATTAAATATCTGATACGGAGTATCAAACACACAATTCCTCTCTTGAAAAGTGAATACTCATGGGACATGAGAATAACTCCAATGTTCCTTACACCTGTGGATACTAACTCAGTATATCGATGTGATTTGTTGGTAATCACATAGGCGGGCTTACGTTGTTCCTTCAAGGGCAACTTGGATTTTGGGATGATGGTAATGGTGATTTGGTACGAGTGCCAGATGATGTTAATGGTGATGGAGGGTTAGTGTTCGAATGGCTTATGCTTTCTTAACCTTCTTCTTCAAAACCTCGACTAATCGACTACTCGCTATTCTACTCCTACTCCTATGAATGGAAAGATTAGCAAATGGATGGGGATCAAATCTAATGAAAGTTTACCAGTGGCTCCACCCTCATAGATGCAATGATTCAAAGGAAAAAGAACTAGTGTACCACACAAGGCTTCCCCAACAAGTTGCTAGGATGCTAGTGGCCTAGTTATAGATCCCTGTCAAACATCTACTAATATCACCATACAATTAGCCATCTACTTCTACTCTAGCAACATGAAATGAAATCCTACTTTTAATTTGAGAGATGAGAAGAACCATGCAATACACCAAAATGATCATGTATATCCACCATGCAAGCCACAACAATGAATATAGAACAATTTTTTAGTATTTTGGCAACAATTTTCCAACATAACTCCCCACAAATGAGAGCAAAATGGCCTTATATAGAGGCTCCAAATTACAATGAATGGCTGAGATTAAGAGGAAAAATCAAAGGCCAAGATTATATCTTACAAACCCTAATTAGGGTACCATTATTCAACCAATTACATGAGGGCACCAACTTTGTGGGCCAATGAGAACATAGGACACTTGGCATGATTTGATTGCATGCACATGAAAGTGCCACCTCATCAACCTTATCTTATAAATCTATTCAATCCTTGAGATAAGGTGAAGCCTTGGATGCTTGAGCTTGTCCTTAGAAACTTTCTCATCACCATTTGAACTTGCTTGTACTTGATGTCCTGAACCTGAAAGGATGAGGTCTTCATGCACTTGGGGTAATCTTGTCTTGGCCTCAGTGGCTTCCCTGGATGCGAACTTCTTTGCAACTTGAGAGCCTTGCTCTTGGTCACCACCTTGAAATTGAACTTAATCTCCCTCATTATCCTTGCCTTCCTGGTCTTCCAACCTTCCCATTCGAATTCAACCAAGCTAGCTTGCACGAATAGCCAAGTCTTGCCTAGCCTCAAATATTTTCAAATCTCTTCTACTAATCCACTCTTTCTTGAAATTGTGGGGCTTCTTGAATCTTAATCTTCAATCAAATTCGCCCTTCACCCGATTTCATTCTTCACCAAAGCTCACACTTCAACCTTTGCCAGCTTGAAGGGCTAGGACCCCATGTGGAATTGCTTCTAGTTTTGCATTGCCCTAAGTTGTAATTCTAGATTTTCACTTATAATTCTAGCCCAATCAAATTTCATCAATAAAGAAGTACATCTTGCATACCTTGAGCTAGGCCCATGATCCGGCTGAGAAGCACCATGAGATTGCCATATTCTGATTTGAAAGTCTGCCACTGTGAGCCTCGATGATTTGGTGACTCCTTTCTTTCCTTCGTGCAACCAATTCTGTTTTTGTAGATCTTTGCTATGGGGAATTGTCCTTCTTTTAGTCTGTCCTTTACTTGTATCATATTTACTGTATCGACATTGGTATCGGTCATTCGCCTCAATTTCGAGTAGAAAGTTGTTTTGGGCATCATATCCTCTTTGTCTTTCTTAGTATTTGTTCCTTTAGGGTTCTTGCTTGCACTAACATCTACTATCCTAAAAACTTATTTCTGCCCCTTCGTTCTAAGTGATATGGACTACCCTTATCGATCTCCAACATTCTTTCTATCGATGGATTCTGCACTTATTTCGGCCTCGCCAAGTCCTATCACTACACTTATCAATCTCCAATCTTCAACCTAGGGGTAGAACTACCACTTATTTCCGCCCCTTTGTTACCTTAGGATGGACTACACTTATATCTTCCAACTTCATCCTAGGGTGGTCTAGCTTATTTCTGCCTCGCCAAATGCTCTATCATGAATTCTACACTTATCAATCTTCAATCTTTAACATAGGATGGGATGATGAAGTGGTGGATGATGAATGCAAGAAGAACCAAGAGAAGCAAAACTAGACAAGAACAAAAGAGCGAAATCCACTTAAGGACCACTTTCAACTCTAAATAATATTGAACTTACCTTTACCAATAGCTGAGTCTTCTTTTGAATTTCGGATCAGACCTAAGAATTTCAAGCCCCTTGCAAATATTGATGCCCTAGCTGAAGAAATCAGAATTCTGCCAATTTGAAACTGCTCATGCATGTGCCAAAAAATCAGACTTTAATCACCTATTTCCTTTGCCAAATAATACTGTACAGTTTTGATGCAAAATCGTAGCTCCTCAAGAAAATCAGACGTCCACAAATTTTGGCTCCACAAAAATCGTAGCTCCACAAAATTTGCAGCTCTCTATGGAAATCAGATATCAATCAAGAATCATCTAGGGCAAGAAAAATCAGATCTGCCTTATAAAAATTGCCAAGAACTGCCCTATAAAAAAACGCCAAGGAAGAAGAGCTGCTCCCATATGCAAATCTGCCCTTTGCCAAAAATCGTCCAAGGAGGAACAGCTACTTCAAGCATGGAAGAGGAAGATGGAAGAATGAGGAGACAAGGGGAAGGTGAGCCTTCTTATACTCAATTCACTTGCCTTCCCTAGCTGGCCGATTTGCACCTAGGAAAGGAAAAAAACAAAAAACATTAATTAGTGCACAATCTGGTTCCAATTAAATGATAAGCCAAAAATTAATTTTGCCACAATGAAGTTTGCATTATTAAATTGCCGGTTAGACCAAAATTGTAAAAATAAAATTAATAAAGCCTTGGAAATGCTAAACGTTTTCATTTAATAACGATTTAGTAATTAATATATCATTAAAAATCAGATTTGGCAAGCCAAAATTGATTTTTTCAATTTTAAATTACTAATTTCTTTAAAGACTTTAAAATCTTCAATGCAAATTTAATCCATTTAATGTCAATTTTTGCAATTTAATCCAAAATCGATTTTGCTATGCTATTTTAATTTTAATTTTTTTTTTATAACAGAAATAAATCATTTTTTCCTTGCATCCAAAATCGATTTCAATTCAATTTCACCATTACAAAATCAATTTTCACCAAAAATTTAAAGTTTTCGGAAACAAATAAATCTAAAAAATTATTTTGAAAATGCTAAAGATTATACAATTATATTCAATTTTCAAAATGAAATCGTCTAAGTCCCCAAAATTTTGTCTTGCCAAGTATAGTTTTTTGAAATTTGTTCGGCCTATGGATAAAATTACTCGTTTCGGAAAATCAAGCTTAAAGCCGGGTGAAAAAACAAACCTAAAACTTGTCCTTCAGTCCAAGACATAAAATTTTTTAAAATCGAAATTTTTTTGGACAACTTCAAAAAATTATTTATTGCCAAGGCAATCAAAAAAAGGGGGTCCCCAAAGTTTTGGGGCGATGGTTGAAGTTTCCATATTGGAAACGAAACCAAGCAATTGTTTCCATATTGAAAACAAAAGCAAGCAATGTTAAGTGATTGTGATAGGGTATAAACATTTGGTAATGTATTCTAAGGCAACACACCGTGATGATGTTGGCTATATTTGAAGTCTAATATGCTTGCAACAATGCTAATCATACACTAATATACATCACATCTTCTACTCTGTGTCATAACTAAGTGGCTACAGTGACTTATCCTTTAGAACACTACACATGACTAATAACAATAATCAGTGACGATATCCCAACAATGATAAGTTGGGGATTACATGAATGAATAAACAGGTGCATAGAGAGGTTGGCGAATGAGTATGAAGTATGTTGTTACCTTTTTATATTGAATACCATAAACATATTGTCATATCTCTGAAGATAATTTTTTTTAATAAGATTAAATTAAAGATCTAAACTTATAATAAGCATAAGCTAATACATATAATTCCAACCTAGCAATCAACTCAGAAGAAAAATAGTCAATTATGGGATTAGCAATCCGGAAGACAATGGTTTGGTTAGAGAGGACAATGGATGAAAGACATCAGGTCTATCAACTTAAAGCAGGGATGACGAAGATAGTCAACACCAGAATAATGTATTAGACAAGCATGAACAACATTATAAACACAGAGAATGGTTTATGGAAGGAAGAAAATTTCACAGCTATGCAACGTTATGTACTATGTTAACAACTGTGTGACATACCTCAATCTAAAGCGAATTTAGTCAACAAAAAAGAAACATCAAGTGCTCTGATGTGAAGATAAAGCCTCAGTCCAAGACCTGATGAGTATGCAAAATTGAATATAAGGTATCAAGTAAATATCATGAAAATTTACACGACAGTGACTACATATATAAATTCCAATATTGTTTGTATGCGAATAAACAAGCAAAATATAGAAGCAATAAAATGATTGAAGATACAATTTGGTGACCATATATATGTGCAACCTCATAAACGACGGTGATGAATAAATGAACAAACTACGATAAATATGCTACAATTCAAACAAGTATCGTGACAACAAAATTGAAGTAATAAGATATACAGTGAAAACACCCACATTAGAAAATCTTTAGTCAAGGAAACAACATAAATGGAAGGCATATTCGATAGCTATCAAAGACCTATAGGTTCCATCAATCAAAAAACACATTCTCAAAGACAAGCCTCAATATAGTAATGAGAGGCATCCCTGTCTGAGGGAAATATATTTGTCATTTAACATCTATATGAACAAGAAAGACCTTAACGCCATATGCTTTTAGGAGTCCTCAAAGTCAGAAGGCAAACAATAATTTTTATCCATAAAATAGAAGACAATACACCAGAATTGAAAATTTCGGTCATGGTTGCGGAAAGCGTGATAAAAACAAGAAAGCTCTAATATTTTTACACAAAAAGCGGATGCAAAAGAAGTCATTCCCTAACTACCTTCGAGCATAGAAAGATAAATATGTTTCTTAAACGTTTCACAGGAAATATTAATCAGATGGTAATATTGAGTTGTTGAATATTGACCAAGGATATCAAATACGATGACAATAATACATGTATTAAAATGGAGCTCGAACTAATTGAATTCTGTGTTTGAACGACATTATTGTGGGTTCCCAATTCAAATAAAATGCTACGTGAATTTTGGATTATATTTTGAGAAAACTATAAATCACCAAAATAATATAATAAGTGACTTTTTGACTTGAGAAGTCACATCTAGTAAAAGATGGAATATATATATATATATATGGCATTTTTTAAGAGAAAAAAATAAGACATTGGAGAAAAGAAGCATTCATATATATTTATACGGAAGGATAAGGAGTAGAATATATGGATTTTTTAATGTAAACTTATATATTATATTTTAATGCAAAGTGATTACAATTATAGTTTGGATTCGTCCTTTGTGATTAATAAGACAATTATTGAATAATTCCAATAAAGCTTATGCATTTGATTTTTCCTGCATTCTTTGTTAGATAATCAAGATAGTGTGAAACATAAATGTGTTTCCTTATCCCTGTCTGATCGGACCTCCAGCTGGAGCAGCTAAATTCCTTTTGGGCTAACAGAGAATTGCATATAAGATTTATCTTTTGCAGAGCACAGGGGTAATTGATGATGTTTAAATAAATAGTCTCATAAATTTGTACGTAATAATCCTTGTTGTAATTGACTCTGTTGCCTGGAGAAGCAGAGGTACTGGTCTTTTAAAATCATTGAAATATGATTATTTGGATTTAGAAATCTACATATTTCCTTCTTGCAAGCACTGAAATAATTTTTGACAAATATTATACAAAACATTCAATCAATTCAAACATTTAACATTCAACTTTATTTCGTTCAAGTTTGAGGACCTTGCCAACTAGAGAACCCACAAAGTTAAATTCGTCATAGAAAACTTTGAACTAGGTGATCGAGGTTTAAAGTGAAGGTTTACCCACCTAGGTGTGGCAAAGCCTGAAGTGCAGGGGAATTATTTCCATTTGTTGGCCATAATTGATTGTGGAATCTTGTTGGAGAATTGGCAAGCTCTTGGATTTCCAATCTGTGATTTTGGAACCAAACAAAACCTCCATTGAAATAGAACCTGAGTAGATAGAGAAGACTATAATCTGCATGATTGCCCTCAAATGACACTACTTGAAGCAGGAGGCAAACAAAGGCAAACGACTGAACTTGAAGATATAGATGACATAAAAGACCAAAACCTGAAATGTTGATCAATCAAACATGGAATGCTGCCTCCAAAATAGGGACGAAAATGAAAGTGTCCATATGGTAAATGATCCATGTCACCAAAATGCATAGGTACCCAGCCATTACATTCGTTTAGTACATAGGAACAAATATTGTATAGATAGCTCAGTGCATCAAACCAAGGAAACATAAGAACCATGAAGAGAAACCCCCTTTAATGCAGACAAGAGTGAGGTGACAGGCAATTGGAAAAGTGCCCAGTAAGAAGTGTATGTCAAGGAACCAAGATCATGATGCTGAAAAATATACATAATAGTGTCATGAGGTGATCAATCTCAGACATGTCATGAGGCTAATGTCGTGGATGGAATATTCATGTGACAAAGGTAGATGGCAGACAAAGGCAAACATCAACCCCCATAGCACTTTATCTGAGTAGTGCATGTATAATAAGACACAAGATATGGTAGATCCCAAGTAGACAATAATCTGTATGAGTGCCCTCAGATGACAGTACTTGAATCAAAAGACAAAACAAGGCAAACATGGATTGGCCTTCTACAACTTTATCACAGCTGAAATATTTCTTTGGGTTGTGTGGATTTTATAGAAGATTTATTAAAGGGTTTTGACATGTGGCTGCCCTATTAACTGATTTGACTAAAAAGGGAGCCTTTGCATGGTCAAATGAGACACAACAATGTTTTAATCAATTTAAGAATCTAGTGAGTTCATGCCTCGTGCTAGCAGTACCTGATTTTCCTAAACCATTTGAACTAGAATGTGATGCATCGGGTGAAGCAATAGGTGCTGTCCTAAGACAAAATAAACTTCCGATTGCTTTTGAGAGTAGAAAGTTGAGAGGGGTTGAAAGGAGTTATTCAATCTATGATAAAGAAATGCTAGCAATAATGCATGTTCTTTTTAAGTTCAAACAATTTTTATTTGGGAGCAAATTCACTGTTAAATCTCATCACAATAGCCTCAAATACTTCTTAAACCAACAAGACTTAAGTGAGAGGCAACAAAAGTGGGTGAGTAAATTGCAAGCATATGACTTTGACATTGTTTGTGTGAAAGGAAAAATAAATGTTGTGGGTGATGCCTTGTCAAGAACACCTCCTTTGAGTTCCTTAGTGGAGATAACAATTGACTAGAAGGACATTATCACTGAATATTCTAAAGATGATTGTGCTTCAAATTTAGTTGAAGGTAAAATTGATGATGATAGGTATAAGGTGCAAAATGAGTTGATACTTTATAAGGACATGATCATTTCTTATATCTAAATTCCAAGTTCAAATATGAGATCTTGAAGGCCTTTCATAATGCTCCTATGGCTGGTCATCCTAACTTCTTTAAAACTTACAAGCTTGAAGTTCAAGGATTTGTGCAAGAATGCCCAACATTTCAACAAAACAAACATGAAAATACATACTCACCTCATTTGTTACAACCCTTGTCCTTATAACAGGCCTACCAGATGCTCAAATTAAAAATTGCATCTATGTTGTGGTTGATAGATTGACTAGATTTGCAGATTTCTTTGCCGTGTCAGCTACATATACAACAATACAAATAGCAGATCTTTTTAAAAAAAATTTCAGACCCATCGGCTGCCTCAGAATACAATTACTGATTGAGACAAGAAGTTTATGAGTTTGTTTGGACAAGAGTTGTTTAGATTGTGTGGAACCAAACTCTTTCCCATTACTAGTTATCATCCTCAAACGAATGGTCAAATTGAAATTGTTATCATCCCTCAGATGACACTACTCAATGCAGGAGGCAAACAAAGACAAACAATTGAACTTGAAGATGCAAATGACATAAAACACCAAAGCCTGAAACGCTGATCAATCCAACATGGAACGCTGGCTCCAAAATAGGGACGAAAAGAAAAGTGTCTATATGATAAATGATCCATGTCATCGAAATGCATAGGTACCCAGCCATTACATTCACCTAGCACACAGGAACAAATACTGTATACATAGCTCATTCCATCAAACTAAGGAAGCATAAGAACCAATAGGAGAAACCCCTCTTTAATGCAAACACAAGTGAGGTGACATGCAACTGAAAAAGTGGCGAGTAAGAACCAAGATCAAGATGTGCAAAAAAATACATAATAGTGTCATGAGGTGATCAATCTCAGAGATGTCATGAGGCTATTGTTGTGGAAGGAATATTCACGCGACAAAGGTAGATGGCAAACAAAGGTGAACATCAACCCCCATGACAATTAGAGTAGTGCATGTATAATAAGAAACAAGATATGGTAGATCCCAAGAAGACAATAATCTGTATGAGTGCCCTTAGATGACAGTACTTGAATTAGAAGACAAAACAAGGCAAACAATTGAAGTCGAAAATACAAATAGAAATATGACACTTTATCTCAGTGCATTTGCATAAATGCTTACAAAAGATGTCAGCAAATATGATAAGAGACATAAGGCTGGTACAACAGAAAGTATAACCCAAGACGAGTCGTATCATGTAATGAAATCGATCCTCGAACCTGAAACAATCAAGATATTCACCAGAATGCAAAAAACTAAATAGAATTTGAAAAAAATACTAACATCAGTAGAAAGAGCACAAAACAAGCTATCCAACGATATAAAGTTTTCAAAAAGAGGAATTGAGATGCTCAAGACATGTCTCCTGGAGTGCAAAGTAGAACCTCGGCGCCATCAAAAAACCATCAAAACTCAAAAGTAATTGACAGAACCCATGTAGAAGTTGGGAAATACAACTGCACAGAACCCGAAGAACACTTGCATGGAAATTAACCTGTCACGGGGAAGAAAGGAGCAAAAGGCAAGATGGCTTTGAAAATAGGAAAGATCAATTTCACAGATAATGGAACTGGATTATAGGAAAACAAAGGATCAATCATTATTAAAGGAGATCAAAATCTATAAGGGAAACCCTAAAAGGTAAACATTTATAAGTATAGATAGTGCATAAAGTGAAATCTTAAGAAGGCATTAAAGGTAATTTAATAAAACAATTAAGTCAAACCTTTTAGTCTAACACAAAGATCGCAACAATCCTTGGTTAAAAAAATTGAAAATAAAAAATGTCACGGACTTCGAAAAATTTGCATTATATATCGCCCAATGCTCATTTTGGTAATATTGGAATTAGAATTGGAATTTTTCCAATTCCACCTATTGAGGTGGAAGATTGAATTTCAATATTTGTGGGTAAATGAGAGATACAAAATCCAAATTAATCTTATTTTCAATTCCGGTTGATGCATCCAAAGTGCAGATTAGAAATTTTAAGAATTAGTAATGCCAATTCTTGTCTAATTCCAGCAACCAATTGGTTCCTTGCTCTTGTTCGTATCACCTTTCTCTTTTACTTTTCATTCGTACTCCAATGAGCTGTGTAGGATACTTTCTTCTTATCTTTTAACACATTTCATTTACGTCCTTTATGCTCCAAGTGAGCATAATATATAGATTTTGTAACCAGATTTGGTTCCAACTATCTCCTGTGTAACTCCATTAACCGATTTTAGTAGGCAACTGCCACTTAAGTGAAGGGCTGTCTTTTAACGTGGCAACATTTCATGACAAGTAACTTATTTGTATCAAGCACCTAGTAGACTTTTGTCTCATTTACAATGATTTTCTAATATAGTTTCCGTTTGTCTTATTTAGTATAATTGTCTAATATTGTTGGTGCTAATATATTATTATTATTTTTAATAAGCAAGAGGCTGAAGTCTTTGATTAAAACAGTCAAAAATTACAACCCAACTCAAAAGGCACTGAGAGGACGGAGTTTGGGTAGAAGTCCTTATGTTTTGCCAATGATTTGAAAGATACAATATGTGAATTAGAATTTTCTTCTTGCATTCTATTGCCCATTCAAATCTCCTTCATCTAGTTTGGTCATGAAATAGCACAACTAAACCACCAAACAACACCTAGTTTACCACAAATCTGAAATTTGTCTTTTTTTAAAACCATATAGCCTAAAAGGAGATAAGAGGACTAAGAACTATCATTAACGAAACAAAGAAGAGGTACAAAAAATAGAGAGGAACATAAGAAGCATTTGTTTATTAAAGATTGAATTCAAAGTACATTGTCCAAATGAAAAGTCAATCGGTAGGCATGAGAGAAGGGGATGGAGGTTCTTACTCCTCAGAGATCCCTTCATCCTTTGATGGTGTGGTATCCAAACATCATTACCAAAATAAATTGCCTTTTTAGCAATATCACATTTGCATTAATACCATATTTGTCAGCATATTTATCCCTTTAATGATGTCCTATCTTCATTAATATATAAAAATTATCTACCTTAGCTCATTGAAAGATCGATTCCTTGATTAGCTAACTCATTTGCCCTCTTGTTCACTTCATTATATGTACAATTGAAAAAAAGTTTGTCAAAATAATTACAAAGCTCTAGGGCTTTGGATAATTTGACATATTATCTCCAGTTAGTGAGGGAGCCTTTCTTGAGAACATTGATTATTATGGATGAATCACCTTCTATTTCTAATTTTTGGAGTCCCAATTTCTTACAAAGATCCAAACCCTCTACTAAAGCTGAAATTTCTGCCCAATTCTTGGTAGCTTCCCCAGTTGCTTTGGCTATACATGCAATCTCTATCCCTTCATCATTATGAATGTTGCATCCTATACCAGCCTTACTAGGATTCCTCTAGATGTCCCATCAAAACTCAGCTTATACCATCCTCTTTTAGGGGCCTTCCAAACACATTCTTGCCTACTTATGTTACTTTGAAGGTTCCCCTCCCCTAGGAGGGGGGAGGCTTTCAATCCAATCCACCTACCACGCATCTTCTCATCCCAATGTGACATGTTTGTCCCTTTGGGGATCATAGACATCAATCGATTGTTTCTTAATTCAATGATTGAGGTTTCAATTTTATTGACAAGATGATCAACCTCCATCTTCTTGCCATGAAATATTCTTCTATTTCTCTCCTTCCATATTTCCCAAAGAACTATGGAAGGAAAGGAGATCCAAAGGTTCTTGTAAATGTTATCCGATTTTAGCAATGGCCAAACTGAAAACAAACTTATGGAGTTAGGGAAGGTCGAACTCCACCCTAACTTAGAACACAACCACCGCCAGCAGTGGTTCGGGAAAGGATAATTAAGAAAAAGGTGATATGCTGATTCCTCTTCTGATTCACAAAGGGGGCATCTACTAGGACCTTGGTAGCCCATTCTCCTAAACCTATCCGCTGGCAATGCTCTATTGTGGAGAACAATCCATGTGAATACTCCTGGCTTGGGAAGGCAAAATTTAACCCAATAAAGATTAGTAGGGCGAGGACTCTTAGAGAACCCTAGAGAGGATTCTATAAGCTTATAACCCATTCTAGAACTATAAACACCGCTCTTGCATCCATCCTAAATAAGGGAATCTTTACCTCCCTGAAATGAAATTCTCCTAGAGGATAGCATATTCTTCAGAAAGTCCACCTCACTTAAAGAAATGCCCTCATCATCCAAGCTTTTCCAATGCCATTTAAGACTTCCTTGTTCAAAAACCACATAATCCTTAACTCTAGAACCCCACTTGGGCTCTAATTGACCCATTGAATAGAGGAGAGAAGGAAATTCTTCTATGGCTTTGTAACCACCCCAAGGGTCATACCAAGAAGTGCATTCTCTCCATTCCCTAAATCCTAGGTTTACTTATTTTGAACGACAGACCTACATTTAAGCAAGAAATTCCAAATTCTTGAGCCTTTAGGGGAATTGGCTTCTCTGAATAGATTAAAGGGAATAGGAGAGGCAAGGTATTTATGGCAAAGGATCCTAAGCCATTTTAGGTTAGGGAACTTTAGCATTCTCCATGCTAGCCTGGCTCCCAAAGCCTTCCCTTGTAATTTGATATTCTTGATACCAGCCCCACTTTGCTCTTTTGGTTTACAAACTTGATCCCAATATACAAGGGGGAACTTTTTCTTGTCATCCAACATTTGCTAGAAAAAAGTTCCAAGAAGCCTATTAATTTAATGTAGTTTAGACAAGAAATTTGATGGATAGTTTGGCTTGATAAGACTAATTGAACTAAAGTAAGTCTTCTTGCAAATGAGAGCCATTTGCCTTTCCATCTTGACACTCTTTTTTGAAGCTTCTCTAAAATAGGATCCCATAATTTGGTCGATTGAGTACCAGAGTTTAAAGTTAACCATAAGTATTTACAGAGAAGGGATCCCTTGTTGAAGTAAAAAAATCACAAATCTGATCTTCCACACCTGGCTGAGTGTTAAAGAAAAAGATGTTTGATTTATCTTTGTTGATCTCTTGACCAGACGCCAAAGAGTATTGCGTTAAGATTCCATTTAGAGCAGTAGCCTCCTTAATCGTGCTTTGACCATAAAGCATGGTATCATTCACAAAATGCTGATTCGTAGTTGGTTCTAAATCACTAGTAATAGAAATGCCTCTAATTTGACCCAAAGATCTAGCATTAGACAAAGATCTGTTTAAAGTATTGACCATAAGGGTAAACAAAAAGGGGGAGATTGGATCCCCCTACCTTAGACCTCTTGAAATACTAAAGAAGCCCTTTGCAGAGCTATTAATCAGGATAGATAATTTCAGTATCGACATGCATTCAAAGGTCAAGTTTATCCATTGCTTGGAGAAACCATAAGCTTCCAGAGATTTACATAGGATTCTCTAGTATACTATCATAGGTCTTTTTGATGTCCAATTTGATCAACACACTTGGTTCTTTGTTGATTTGGATAGAGTGTATCACTTCTTGTGCTATAATAATTTCGTCATAAATTGATCAACCAAGGACAAATGTAGTCTGATCCTCACTAATAAGGTTTAGTAAGAGCAATTGATGTCGGTTAGCCAGAGTCTTGGTAAGCAATTTCTAAAGAGTATTATAGAGTGCTATAGGTCAAAAGTCATCAAAAGACTCTAGTTTCTCTGTTTTAGGGATGAGAACAATAAAGGTATTATTTAGTTCTCTAAAAAGTTTACTCGAGTTCCTAACTCCTAGAGCACTTGTTATGTTCCTTTAAATGTAGACTTTTTATTTACAACTTATATCTAAGTTGCTAGTTCGGATTTTGGTTTGAGATTCGGGTTTAAAATTCGTTCAATTTTTTTGGGTTGGACTTGTATTTGTTTTGAGTTCGTCTGTATATATATATATATATATTTTGAATAATATATGTATATATATATATGTAGCAACAAATAAGTTATGCCACTATGCTAATATTAAAGCAACATGGCAAGATACACCACTATATATTTTACCGGTCTAGTCCAAATGACATATAAAACAACCCTTTTGGTCTTTTCAGCGGTCACTTGTAGGGTTGGACGGTTGAATAGACCAAATTTGGCAAAGAAAAACTTTTAGAAGTAAAAAAAAAAGTGTTTTTGGACCAAATTATTCTCGATGAAAATCAATGAATTTTAGTCTCTGTGACACAATAACTTGTGGATTTGATAAGGACCAAACTTTGTAGACATCCAAACCAGACTCTGCTAGGTCTAGGAGTGAATATGGCAACATAGATCTATGGTAATAATATGTGGCAAGATTGGATAATATAACCACAAATGGATTTACGACTATTGGTTCCTCTCTGCTAGTAGCTTGATTTTACGAGCATATCAGTTTTGTTTGCGAACAACTTGCCCACTTGTGGTTACTTGTAGGTCAAAGCTTGTCAGGCAATTGCATTGTTAATTGATTGTTTATGTTTTGGCTAGAGTTTTTGTTGAATGCTTTGGAAAAACTCACGCAATAAAAATTCTCCAACAAGTAGAATTTTTTTTTTTTGAAAGAAGGTAATGTCATTTGTTTTCCATTTTTGTGAATTCAAAGAAATTCTTTACTATTTTCCTAGCTATGCAGGAATTTAGTTTACATCTAGTGAAACATGGTGACATACACTTGAGGCAAAACCTAGAAGCACCCGGTACGAGGACGTACCAACGACGGGTACTTGGAATGGAGTACCCAAGTACCACCATCTTTACTGCATTGTTGCCAAAATGTGTTCGGAGCGCGGGAACACCCAATCGTCTTGGGATGTTTGGGGGTTCGAGGACGTTCGGGTGTCCCACATTGGTGGCCGATGTCAAAAGACATCAACAACATTTAAAAAAATATTTTTTGGACTTTTCTTTTTTCTAATTGGTTATATTTGGACCCTAGAATATTGTGGGTCCCATTTTGGGCTATCTAACCCCCAACAAATTTCATTTCTCTCACATTTGGATTTCACATTTGTTATTGCTGAGAGTAAATAGTGAAAATGAGTGCAAGAGTGATTGCATGTGAAAGAAAGATCAAGAGGAAGAAGATTAATCAAGCACGAAGTAGGGGTTTAAGATCTTTTTTGTTTTATTTTCTGATTTTTATTTATTAAAACTAAATGGTGAATGCATTGTTGTTTCTAAATTCTTTTTCATTGTTTCTTGTTGAAAGTATTTTCATTTTTGTGTGAAATTTCTTGTGTTTTCAATTTCTAACTTGTTGATTTTTTTTTTTTTTTGAGTTTCTAAATGAGGCTGAAACTGCAAACTAGTTTCTTGACATTTTATTTTATGATTTTTAATATAAAAACTATCTAGGCCGATTTTTTTTCATTTTGTGAAAGACAGTGTTGAGATGGCCTCTCAGAGTCAAGAATATAGTAGAGGTTATATAGAAATGCATTTGAGGGTTCATGTCTATCAGAGTAGAACTTGAGCACGAGGCAAGTGACCATGGGGCTGATCCAAAATCTCAATCTAGTTATGTTTTAGTCGGACCATCTAACCCCCAACAAATTTCATTTCTCTCACATTTGGATTTCACATTTGTTATTGCTGAGAGTAAATAGTGAAAATGAGTGCAAGAGTGATTGCATGTGAAAGAAAGATCAAGAGGAAGAAGATTAATCAAGCACGAAGTAGGGGTTTAAGATCTTTTTTGTTTTATTTTCTGATTTTTATTTATTAAAACTAAATGGTGAATGCATTGTTGTTTCTAAATTCTTTTTCATTGTTTCTTGTTGAAAGTATTTTCATTTTTGTGTGAAATTTCTTGTGTTTTCAATTTCTAACTTGTTGATTTTTTTTTTTTTTTGAGTTTCTAAATGAGGCTGAAACTGCAAACTAGTTTCTTGACATTTTATTTTATGATTTTTAATATAAAAACTATCTAGGCCGATTTTTTTTCATTTTGTGAAAGACAGTGTTGAGATGGCCTCTCAGAGTCGAGAATATAGTAGAGGTTATATAGAAATGCATTTGAGGGTTCATGTCTATTAGAGTAGAACTTGAGCACGAGGCAAGTGACCATGGGGCTGATCCAAAATCTCAATCTAGTTATGTTTTAGTCGGACCAACTTCTATAGATTGCCCCTCTCAGTCTTTGATACTGTTTGCTAGGGGTCCTTATGATAAGACGATTCGCCCAAACATCTACAAGTGATGGCACAAGAAAATGGAAATGCAATTTTTGTGGTGTAGAATGGTTAGGGAGTATGACTAGAGTTAAGGCACACTTGCTTTTTTGGACAAGATATGGTGCGAGTGCATGTAAATTTTTGATACTTCAAAAAAGTCAAGTATACGATTGAGATAAACAAGCTTTGGGGCATTCCCAATGATAGTATAGTTCCAATGTTGAAGTCTTTGGCTGCAACAGGTTTAGGTAACACATTTTACACGTATGATGAATAAGAGAGTAGAAACTATGTCAAATCAGCTTCTATACCTTCATTCATTCATAGTTCAACAGGGGAGGGCAGCAAGGGGAAACATAGTTTCGCAGGGGATGGCAATATGGGGAAGCACAAGGTGGGAAGTCTAGTAACTCCATTGCTGATTTGTTTAGTGTACACATGAAGGATTGGTTAGATGATGCCATTGGTAGGTTCTTCTTTGCCAATGACATATTGTTGCATGTGGCTCAATCTCGTTATCATAAGGAGGTGATGTCCTTGGTGGTGAAGGAGTGGGGCCATCATTTCTACCACTTGGTGAGCACAAATTGAGGACCATGATCTTGGATAACTAGTGATAAGATCAGTGTTTTGATGGAGCTAATGAAGGCATGTTGGATAGAGTTTGGTTGTAGCATAGTTATGGATGGGTGGACAAACACTAGCCATTGTCTACTCATCAACATCATGGTTACATGCCCATAGTGCCCACAGTTTCTGAGGGCAGTTGATTCTTTAGGGCATCACAAAGATGTGGATTATTTAGCTTTATGTCCTTATAGAGGCTATTTAGGAGGTTTGCTCGCAAAATTGGTCCAAGTAGTGACAGATGCAAAGCATGTGTGCAGAGCTGCAGGGAAGCTTGTTGAGGCAACCTATTGACATATTGGGTGGACTCCATGTTGTGTGCATCCCATGAATAATGCACTCATGGAGAGGATTGACTGGATTAGAAGAGTGGTCAATCATGCAAGATGCAGTGTTCAAGAGCTTCACGAAGGAGTTCTTGAAACTAGTTGAGAAGAGATATGCATCGTATTACGTTCTCCTTGGAGAGAATGCTTGAGTTGCAAGAGCCACTGCAACTCATAGTTATGACGCATGAATGGAATTGGTGGGTTGAGGCCAAGATGGAGCAAGCAAAGAGGGATAATTTTACTAAGGGGTATCTTTATGACATTACGTTACTATGTTGAATGTTGAATGGTTATTGTTCATGATGAATTTTGCTTTGTTACAAGTTACTCAGATGTGACAAAGATGGATATCCAAACTATGACACAAAAATATTTTTAATTTTGTGGTGGAAATGTCATGGATTATAGAGGTCAAAGATAACCACATATGCCATTCAATTGCTATCTCAATTTTCTAGTTCCTCATCTTTAGAACCTTTTTAATAAATTATGTATTCGAGAAATGTTTTTAACTTTTAAAGTTTTAAGGGAACTTAAGTGTTTTCAACTTTTCTCACACTAGCCATTTGATTGCTATCTTAGGTTTCTAGTTCCTCATTTGCAAAGAGGATTTACTCTACTTATAGCTTTATCCACTTTGTTAAGAGGAATAGACTCATCTCTAAGAGAGCAGAGAAGCTAGTTGCTGTACACAATGCTTTGCATATTGTAGATCGCAAGACATACGTGTACAAGGAGAGCCCAACAACACGATGGGATGTATAGCTAGAGGATCCATCATAGATTGATGTGGAGGAGGTTGCTATAAAAATAGGTGTAGAGTTGGTTGGTGTTTGATGCAGGTGCATCCTTGGGTCGTTGGCGAACTTAATCACCTAAAAATATTTCCTTTTGGTTTATTTGCTCACTGTTCATTTGGATAGTTTTTTCGTTGTTTTAGCTTGTGATCAATCTAGTTGGCTTGCTCCCTTATGCAATCCTTTTATGGTGTCGTTTGGGCATCGTGGAGTTCTTATGTCTTGCTTTGCATCATGTTCTGATGTTTCTAGACGAAGCTATCTTATGATCTGTTACGTCCTATGATGGTTCTCCTATTCTAATGGCCAGGGTGATGAGTTGCAGTTTGCGATGAAGATTCACGACATTCGATGCGAATTGGTGCATTTTTCGATTTTGTTACACGTTTGGTTGACCCTCTTGTATGGTCAAACAATATGATGTATTCATTTTGGGTTCTTATGATTTGGGCCTTTGGAGTTCTTATGTCTTGCTTTACATCGTGTTTTGATGTTTCTAGACGAAGTTATCCTATGATCTATCAAGTCCTAAAATGGTTCTCCTGTTGTAATGGCCAGGTTGGTGAGTTGCGGTTTGCAATGAAGATTCATGACATTCGATGCAAATTGGTGCACTGCTCAATGTTGTTACACGTTTGGTCGACCCTCTTGTATGGTCAAACCATATGATGTATTCATTTGGGGTTCTTGTGATTTGGGCCTTGAGTTGTTTGTGATACATTTCCTTTGTTTTGGAAATTAATGATTAGATAAACCAACTTGTGGCTTACAATATTGTATATATGTAGGGTAGTGGGTCTTGGTTAGGCAGAAAGAAGAGTGATAAGTGTTAGATGATTAGGATTTTAGAATAGATTCAGAGAAGCAACATGGATAAGTAGTGTTTGTTTGTGGTTTCTTAATTTTGAGTAATGATCAGGTGCGGAAGAGGCAGTGGATGCATCTATCTTATTTTAGTGGTATATTGGCAATGATGACGTAATATTTGCATTAGCAGGCCAACTTGGTGATAATCCAATGATATTTCTTCCATTTTGTGTTACTCTTGTAAGTTTGTTTGGGCATTCCACTGGTTAAATCATGCTGCAAGGTCAGGCATTTCCTTTGGGGATTCTTTCCTTGACTGCATCAGTGTTCCTTTGGCAGAACTTGAGCATGAAGAGTCCAGTACTTCCAGTGATGAGGACTTTCTCTTGGGAGATGATTAGAGGTATCCCTTCGCTAAATTTTGACATGGTTTTGTACTTGTTTTGATACTGATCATGATTCAAATCATGCTACCCATTGTAATCATCTTTATGATATTTGATAGAACTAATATAAATCCTGTTTTCTGATAATTTGAATTTCTATTTGAATTTCTTTTTTTGGTTATTACTATTGGGTATGTCCATGTTACCTCTGTTGAATGTTGAACGTTGAATGGTTCTAGTTTGTGTTGCAATTTTGCTATGTTCAAGTGTTTCAATTGGTATGTTTTACTGTAACATCATTTAATAACTAGCATTTCAAGATCTATATGTGTAGTATACAACAGCCATCCCCCTTCTGCCCCCCTGCCATCCCAAGATTAAGGCCCTTTGTCCCCTTGTCCTGAAAACTCAACCCGACACCCCCCATTGCCAGGGTAACACTGCTTGTATCTGAAGCTTGTTTAGAAATGTCTGCATCTAATTTTGCATGTAATTTAATGCTTGTTTAGAAATTTTTATTTATTTTTACTGTGTTGTGTTTTTGAACTATGGCTTGTGATCTTATCACTTTTTAATCATCTTCACACTGATAGTTCCTTAACATGTTGATTTGCAAATTTCAGAGCATTAGTAGATTTGCTTTCTTTCGGGTTTTTCATCTTTAGTATATAAATTATATTTCATGAAAAACAACACTGCAATACGTTCCTAGTTGAAACTTGGTCCTTCTGTATACTATGCATGCATCGATTTGTTTTCATTTCGAGGGAATATTTTTGGCTTGGTCCTTTGAGAGAAGCTGTCCCATTGGATGTAGGTTCCATTCCTTGTATCCTTTGAGAGAAGCTGCCCGATTGCCTATTTTCATATTTATGCTTTTTGACTGTTTGGCTTTATACATTATTTACTGAATATGTGTATTTATGCAGGTCCTTGAGTTTGTGAAATTCCGAGAGCGAATGCAGAATTCATATAATTATTTGCTTGTACAAATAGAGCAAGTAATCTTACAGCTAAAAGAGAAAGCAGATAATTTTGACAAAGTAGAGGTTGGTCGGAGTTTTCTTAATTATATTTGTCTTGATTAACTATGTGGCCGTTTTCTGATTTTTAATTTGTTGCAGAATATCTTGATGATATTGAATTCGGGAATAGAAGTTCTTAAATGGTCTGCAGACAATCGCCTTGATTGTCTTTCTTTTAATGGAGACTGGAAAACACGTCCTTGGTGGTCTCCAGCTCCAGATGAATGTTATCTTTCAGGTTTATGTGATGATATGGTTCAGTTTAATGCTTTTCAAGCTGATTTTAGTGTAGCATTCCTCTATTTATTTTTTTGATTTTATGTTTAGTGAGGATTAACAACTCAAGTGAAGGAAATTGACATAAAGAATTATGATGCTAAATAGCATTTTCACAAAACATGAAAATTGAAGACTGATTTTCCTGTTGTGACATTTTAATTCATATACTATTGTTGAACTTTGAGAGCACGTACAGTGTTAACTATTATACGTTACATAGAAATAGTTGATCCTCTGAATGATTGCTTAATCTGTTGTACAGATCCTTTTAAAGGGGAAGCCATACATCAGAAAACAGATTTGGTAAGCTTTAGGCACCTTAGTTGCAATATTCTTTTTCATTCTGTCCAATCGTAGTTTTTTTAGAAACACAGTTTCTATTTCAGGGTTGCAATGCACTTTTTCATGAGTTTTATTGTTCATATTTTTAGGCTTGCAAATTTCTATCTTGAAAATATGTTTAAATCATTGTAAATTCATGTATTTTAGCCCTGTGATTACTCTTCAGTTGAGCATTAGGGTCGATGGGAATATCTCTTTCTTTAAAAGCTGGGAATTTGATGACTTGCTTCAAGAGGCATAAAAAACACACCCCTTGCAAACAAATATGTTTCTGAGTACAACATGCATAACAACATCTTTTTAAGTACAATTTGCCTCTTCAAGTTTGGGACCTGCACGTATTATCATATTGATTTTTTTATAGCAGAAATAGTACAATGCACACGATGGATAAAATAAAACTCAGAACACAACTGTTACCCTGGGAAAATCCTCCAAATTGAGGGGGAAAACACAGCCACACAATGAAATCACTTTTATTGAATAATAATAGTAGTCTGATTTTATAATCCTCAGAACAAACTGAATCTACAGAAACAGTGGAATATAAACACCTTATATACTAGCAAGCAATCAGAAATCTCGATAACATGCAATCTGCTGTGAACCAAAAATCTTAATTACATGCAATTCTCTTTTCTGCTAGAAGAATAAAACGAGCCTTCTACCATATCAAAAAATCCCATACAAAGAGGCATAAAGAGGACCATTATTTTCGAACCAACAAGAAGCTGAAAAGCCAACCCTTCTTCCAGGGATGACATGCCAATAAATGCAAACATACAAACCATTACAACAATGTTGCATGGGTATGCATACCCACACCCCTAGGACACGTATCCACTTACCCAAGTACTTGGTACACGCACCCACGTACCCGGTATTCAGTGGAGAGCATCATAGCTAAGGACCTTGATTAAGATTTCTGATTTTTGTGATGGATTTGTTTGCAAATCATCTTGTTTTTTATCAAGCTTAATTCAAAATGTAATCAGTTTGAGACTTTGATACAATACTGATTAACAGTAAACTTCATCACTGTTCAAGTCAGAAGTTCATCATTTGCAATATGTCATTTTTATATGACTTATGATCGTCTTGTTCATGTTTACAGTTTGCCTTCTCTATTATGCATCCAAACATTTAGCATATATTATTATTACAAACATATTGCAAATCTGAAACTGAAAACAATATATTACATTTGCAAACTTTATCACTGTTCTTATTTTGAAAAAAACGTTGTTATGATTCAATTTTTTTAGAGTTACTATAAATATTAAATTATATTAAGGAACACTTTGATGCACCCAAGTACTGCCGTCCCCTATTTTGAAAATTATCTGACCTGTACCCAAAGTATCCAAGTACCCCCATGCCCATGCAACATTGCATTTTGAAGACCTTATGTAAACCTCTCATGAGACGATGCTTGCTGCAGGATAAGAGAGATCTGAATGGCAGACTTGAAGAGCCGAGAATATATAAGTAATACTTGAATTAAGAACAGCAGCAGAATGCATCATGAAAAGAATACTATTACAGATATGAAAAATATTTCCTGAAGCTACATATCGCCAACACATTAATCACTATGAATATATGCTAGTACAGTAAATAATAATGCATAAATTCAAGGTTGCATGGGAACTCGTACCCACACCCCTAGTACACGTACCCACGTACCCAAGTACCGGGTACTCAATGGAGAGCATTTAGCTAAGGACCTTGATTAAGATTTCTGATTTTTTTTCTGATTTTTGTTTGTGTATCAAGCTTTCTGATTTTTTTTCTGATTTCTGATTTTTTTTCTGATTTTTGTTTGTTTATCAAGCTTAATTCAATACCTAATCGGTTTGAAGCTTTGATACACTATTGGTTAACAATAAACTTTATCACTTTTCAAGCCAGAAGTTTATCATTTGTGATGTGTCATTGTCATATGATTTATGATCTTCTTGTTCATGTTTAAAGTCTGCCTTCTCTGTTATGCATCTAAACATTTATCATATATTATTATTACGAACATATAGCAAATCTGAAACTGAAAACAATACATTACATTTGCGAACTTTATCACTGTTCTTGTTTTGAAAAACCATTGTCATGACTCATAATTTCAGATTTTCTTTAAATATAAAAGTAAAATTTAAAACAAAATTTGACATACCCAAGTACCCCTGTTCCCTATTTTGAAAAATAGCCGTAGACATACCGGTACGCTAAATACCCCAAGTAGCCCTGTTTCCGTTCAACCTTGTATAAAATCATTTAATTTCATAAACCCATCACGAATATCTAATTCCACATCAGTTTCATTTTGAGAGATGATTTTCCGATATTCAATTGTATTAGGAATTCATTAAGAATATCTTGGAAACTGCAGTTTCAAGGGCAATTGTCTATGTATTGTGAGCTCATGGGTGGATCCTAAATCCATCAAGCCTAGGGTTGTGCACTTGATAAGAGTTTCAATCCTAGGGGCACTCAATGCCTCATCACAAGCATGGTGGTTCCATCCATCTTGGGGTGGTGTACATGACATGACTTTCAAGCTCATGGGAATTCAAAGCCCCTTGGCTCATGAGTATGGCCAGATTATAAGATACCCAACATTTCTCAGATGACCTCAAAGGTTGTCCTTGCTAAATTCTATGGGCATTCACCGACTCTTGGCTCAGGAGTATGTCTCCAACCACCTTGGTGAGGTGTACTTGATGGGACCTCAAGCCGAGGGGCACTCAATGCCCTCAAACCTACAAGCGCAATATTCATCTTAGTTGGTGTGCTTAGTTCTTGTGAACTTGGAAGGCTGGCTATCCTTCCTATTTTCGAGACATTAATACAAACTCAAACTAGCTAAAGGAAATTCTGTGATAATAAGAGATAATAAATAACTCTTTAACTCTCTGAAGTCACTTGCTAGGAGAAATAAATAAATATAGGCTGGGGCCAAAGATAATTTATAAATTTTCTGGTCCAATATATATGACTCCTTTGGATAATATTTTATCATCTAAATTATTAAATTCTGCTGTAATTCGGTGTGACAGTGATATATATGTATATATATTCTGATTTTCTTTTATTTAGTTATTTTGTATATATTTATCTCATTTTTGTGGTTTCACTTCCTTCTTCCATGGAAATGTCTCACTATATATAGAGGAAAAAAGATTGTTATATATATATATATATTTATTTATTTATTTGTAATTTTTTTTTTCTGATTTTCTTTTATTTAGTTCTTTTGTATATATTTCTCTCATTTTTCTGGTTTCACTTCCTTCTTATATGGAAATGTCTCTCACTATATATAGAGGAAAAAAGACTGTTAACCCTACACTACTCATTTGTCTACCCTCTTTTCTCACCATTGACAACATGGGATGGGGTTTGTGGCAGCGCCCCAATTTTAATTTTGCAAAATTAAAAGATATTTTTTTGTTTTATGATTTTTAATGCAATGAAACACAATTTAATGAAGCAATTATGCAATGCAAGTACATAAGTAATTGCTCATAAATGAATACATCTAAATCTGAAAATGTTTTACAAAAATCAAATCTAAAGCTAAACGTTAGAAGTATGCAAGATGTAAGATTACTGGGTTCACCAAAATGTAATGTTTGGTGAAGTAGGTCTTTAATTGCATGGAATGTAATAAATGATATGATTCATTAATGATTGCAAATATGAGTCAATTAGGTGCATACCAATCAGATTTGGAAATGAAAATCAATTAGGTTCACCAAAATGTAATGTTGGGAAAGAGGGTTTGCAAGCTTATGTATGCAAACTAGGAAACTTGACCAATCTTGTTTTGATAACATTTAGAATACAAAGCTACCAAGAGATAAGTATGATTGACTTACACACTTATCTCTATAGAGTAAATGCAATATCATAATTATGCATATAAACTAGGAAACTTGGCCTATTCTTGTTTTGATTACATATAGACTACGAAGCCACTTATAGATAAGTATGATTGACTAGTACTTTTCTCAACGAAGTCAATTCGGTATCATACTTTTAGGGCTTCTATTCCATGAAACTTTAAAAAATGGAATGAATTGTATTAAAAATACACACAAATCATTAGAGTTTTACAAATGCTAAAAAAAGTGTCAACTGAAAAGAAAGTTGTCTAAATAAAGACAACGCCCAAAAATAGAACAAATTAAGACAATGAAAAATAAAGCCTAAATGTCCATTAACTAAGATTCTAGAATAACAACCGAATATAGTAAGAACGTACAATGCTAAAAAAATTATAACATCCTCCCTTAATGGCCATTCTATGAATTACCCTACAAAATATTGTACATGTATGGCGGTCATAAAATCTTCAATAGATTTTATTACTGTTGTGACCCTCCTGGGATATCCAAAATTGCAATGACCAAGAATAACCAAAAACAACATAGAGAAAAGTTGTCCCCTTCTTTGGAATGGTCTACAACAAGAGACAAGAGTCTGCCATTGATTCTGCCAGTAGCATAAGTATGCCACTAACTCTCCTAGAATTTGCAAAACCTCTGTTAAGAAATTATCACAAAATGTCCAACTTGAATGGGGGTAACATAACTGTCCTTCCCTATAGATAGAGACACACTAAAGAACAAATACCAGAATTGTGAAGAAAAATCAACTAACCGTCCAAACTATTGCAAATGAACATAATGCTCCAAAACCCTTTGCAAGATACCAAGATTTGAAATATACAAAGCATCATTTTTTTTTGGAAAAAATCGTAAAAACCTGAATATAGGAATTCATGACATAAAATCCCACACGAACTTTGCGAATTACAAAAACCAGATAAATTTTTTGAGGGAAAAATCGAGTAAAACCAAACATGATTTTTGAGGTGAAAATTCAATTAAAATCGGATATAGAATCCAGGACATGGATCGAAGAATACATACCTTCTTTCCTAAGCAAAAATGACAAAACACTCCAATTTTGTTTTTAAAGAATTTTTTTTGAAAACCCATCAGTTAATTTTTGAGGATAAAATTATTAAAACCCAATAGAAACTTTTGAGGGTTTAAAAATAAAAAACCTCCCATAAGGGAGTCACATCCAAACTGGCTCGCTCTTTGATACCATGAAAAAGTTTCAAATTTCAAACTAAAGGAAAAATTTGTCAGATATAACTCGTGAATTTTAGTTGATTTCTCACGAATTTTTGAGGATAAATTATTAAAACCCAATAGATACTTTTGAGGGATTTAAAAAAAAAACCTCCCATAAGGGAGTCACATCCAAACTGGCTTGCTCTTTGATACCATGAAAAAGTTTCAAATTTCAGACCAAAGGAAAAATTTGCCAGATATAACTCGTGAATTTTAGACTTTAGTTGATTTCTCACGCGATTCCTAGACACGGATTACAAAAATAGACTACCTTGAAAATTTGTTTATGATTACCATGGGAAGATATGGCTACCGACAAAATGGTAATCTGCAGATTTCTCACTGCTGCTATCATAACATTGGGATCTCTTAGTAGAAACTCATTTGAAGGGCTGGTCAGTGATGCAACTTGCATCACCACAACTTTTAAGCTGGTAGAACATCTAGCAAGTAGTTACACTTCTGAGAGATGTTATCAAAACATTATAGAGACCTACACTTACTCTGTTCGTTTCCATGAAAATCTGCTATCTGCTCCTAATTGTGAGGCTTCTCGAAATCATTGAGGGCATTAGGATATTTGTTTTCTCTCTTTGCGGTTGTGCATCAATGTGATGTTTATCTCGACATAATTGTATTCTAATTGGAGTTTTTTGCAGAAAAATCTGATTCTACGGTCCTCATTGGCACTTGCCTGTCAAGAGAATATGGAAATGGTGGAACACCTTCTTGTCCAATGTAGTTTTGTGCAGGCATGTTGGACCTTTTTCTATTGTAAATTGGGAGGGGGAGGATCTGGTTAAATCCAAGAAGTCTTTTGAGCTTGACCTTGTATCTGTTCTGATTCTACTTGGTTCAACATATGGCTTGAAGTCCCGACCCTTGTCATTTGCTATTTGTCAAGGACAAGGAGTTTTTAAGGGCAAGACCTTGACTGTTGTCCAAGTGCTGAAAAAATCTAAATAGAAATTTGTAATCATTAGAGCTCAAAGGTGTCAGTAGAAAGTGCAATATTTTCTTCTTGGGATGATGGTGTACAAGATGTTTGACCTCACCTTATTTAAACCCGAGGTGACATTGTTAAACTAAAATCAGATTGGAGCTCTGTGAAGTGGTTGCTCCTGCCCTTGTTTTGGTAAAGTTAAATTTTGACGGGGCTTCAAGTGTTGGGTTCATTGTACATAATTGCTTTGGTAACTTTGGTTGGGCAATTCTGATCAAACTCATTGATGGTGCTAACTACGAGCTCAAGTCTGTAGCTCGGTTGCTGAGATTGTGAAGAAGACTTGAATAATGACTATAGTGAGTACTGTTGAAACTTGAGCCCAGAAATCAATGAAGATAAATAGCAATAAGAAAGATCCAAAACTGAAACAGAAAACACCATAATTATCCTGGGAAAACCCTTCTAGAATGAAGGGAAAAACCCAGCCACACAACATTTTATTGATAATAAGAATTCATGTGTACAATGCCAATCACTAGATGCGATATATATAACTTAAGGAGAGACTCTTCACATCCTAATTGAAGGTCACTTCAATTTTCCATGACGGGACTCTTTATTTCAATTACAATTACAATTGTTCGAATTTCCATGCCTCAACACATGTTGGATGTCACATGTAATTACATTTAGTATTACAATTTAAACATAAGTATCCTTTTCAGCTGAAGGTGACCCTAACGATAATAACGCCCATATTTCCAAAGATAAAGATCTCTGTCACAGCTATAATCTTCAACAAGTACATTTCCCATTGTGATTTTGGGTTTTCCATTTAAATTTGGTTCAACTGTGTCTTGAATCATTGCTTTGAATTTTTTTTCTGACGGTTAATTGGATTAATTAAGATTTGTGACATAATTGTTATGTTTTTATTGTACTTATTCACCCTACCTCTGCAACGCCTAGTAGCATTCAACAATTGGTTTTAGAGCAAGGTTCCTCAAAGAGAAGCTTAACAACTTGAAGCAAATCTGAAATGGTTGGTGAACAGAGTACTAGAGTACATAAGTTTGATGAGATGAACTACACCTTTTGGAAGCAGAGATTGAAGTCTTATGTGACTCTTTGTCACATGGCATTCTTGATGCTATTAGAAACAACATGTTCTTTCAGAATCAGATAGAGTTACCAGTCAAGAGGAGATCAAGGGACGTGAACTATTGGAGCTCAAGACTGCAGGTTTTGTTGGATTCTAAGAATAGGCCAAATTTTATGATCAAGTTCAACAGTTATTCTTGGCCAACAAACAAAATGATTCTAATATGGTTGATGTTCCTTGCAATTTAGGCTCTTACAATGAGAATATGGTTGATTCTAATTTAGGCTCTTACAATGATTCTAGAATATGGTTGATGATTCTAATATGGTTGATTCTAATTTATGCTCTTACAATGATTCTCTGTAGCTTTTTGTAATCTCTATAAAACCCTAGTCCTTCCATCTTTTAATTTGCTTAAGTGACGTACCTTTTGTTGCTTGTTCCTTCCTTGTCAGCTAGCATCCTTTTACATCCTCTTTCTTCTTTATCCCTGTTACCTCCTATGCATATTGCCATATAAAAGTGCCTGGATTTGTCTAGTAGCATTTGTTTTCACAAAATGTTCCCAGATACTCAAGGTCAAAAATTTTGTCCACCAATGGGGGAGGTCCCACACCATTATAACTATCATCTACATACCTTCCTCCGTATTTATGGTACCATACTACTTCCTCCCCTTTTACTGTCGGTGATTGGGATGAATTAGAGATCACCTGCCATAATGCATTGGGTTCCTTCTTATAGGGTGCTTCTTCCCCTCCCTTATTGCATTTTTCTATCATCTCGTTTACATAACAATCTACTTCACAAATGAATAGATCAGTCGACTTCACTATTGCCTTCAGTGGTGGTCCCTGGTTGCACCATACTCTTGCAAGTCAATTACTTCCTCCAAGTTATCTTTGCTATATTTGGTTCTTTGTATTTGATCTCATCTTTCTCAAATCGATGGGAAGGGGTGTCATCTAATCTTGCTGTCCCCTCCTTATATTCTTTGAATTCTATTTGGTATGCGTCCTCCATCTTTGCTACTTCCAACATGTGGCAGCTGAGTTGGAATAGCTTGTAATCCTCCATCTATCAATGGAATAATCTATTAAAGGAACTCCTTTTGTCCTCCAAGTAGATACCAAGCCTTGGTACACGTTCCTCGTTTGGTTCAATCTTTCCTTCTTCACCGTACTCTCCCTATTCAGATTGTGATTCTGATATTGGTTCTTGGCTCACTATTGGGCTCCAGAAATCAATGACGTATCTTTTTCCCTCGCTTTCAATGGATAATGTGCTCTTCTTCCAGTTATGGTTTGCTTTTGTTGTGATCAACCATTCTTTGCCAAGTAGAGCATCATGCCCCTTCTTTTCTAGGGTGATGACCATGAAGTCTAAGAGAAATTGCTGTCTTCATATTGTTACCTTTTGCGCCATGAGTGTGCCATGTTGGTCTGCCCCTATTAGATGTAAGGTTGGTGGCTACAATGTTGGCTTACTCCGAGCCATCCTGGTCTCTTTTGACAATACATTTACTCTTGAGCTTTCATCCACAATGGTTTTGGTGAGTTTTTCATCCATGATCTCCATCTCCACTATGGCAGGGGTCCGTCCTATCCCAACCATGAATAGCGTGGGATTTGTGTTTGATGGTTCCTTTCTTTTTCCAACCTCTTCTTTGATGGCCTTGTCTCTTCTTGTGCTACCGTTCTTTACTTCCATCCCATAAATTGCTACCCTTAGTTGGGGTAATGTTTCTAGTAAGTTTGCCACCCTTACATGTACCATGGTGTGCAACATTTGTTTTATTATGTTGGCCTTCGATGATGATCGTACAAAAGTGTTTATTGTCTCTTGGTTTTGTCTTTGTTCCTCTTCCACTTCCATTTGCGTGTCCTTCATTCTTTCCTTTTCAATTTGGGGATCTAGGTATGAGGCCTTCTTTGGTTGGAGTCTAGTAATGACCATTACTTCCTCCTATGATTTCATGACCTCCAACATGTTTACTACTTTTCCTTTCGGGCTATCCATATCCCCATGGTTACTTGGCCCACACCATTGGCAAAACATACTTCCGCCACTTTGTTAACTTTGGCATTTTTGGGCAAAGTGCTCCCATTTGCTGCATCTTCTGCATTGCATCATTGGGAAACCTTTCTTATCATATTGAATATGGCTCTGTGGCATGTTATTATTGTTGTTATTGTTGCTTCCACGTCTATTATTTTGGTAGCTTCTTAGGGAGGCATTGTAAGTCGTGGTCCTTGGTGGTGTGGTGGGTGGGGTTGCTTTTTTCGTGGTTAGTAGTACTTGTGTACTACCTTGAGATTGTACTAGTATTTTTCCAATGAGTGTCCCATGACTTGATAGATGTCACAAAACAATTTTTTGAGGCAACTCACTCTTGTGTGCCCTTCATTCTATGCACCATAATTCTTTGGTCTCTTTTGCTTCTTTTTCCCCTTCATCTCCATCATCTGCATCATGTTCTTGCAAAAGGCTTGGATTGTTCGAGATTCCCCATCGTTGTCTTCGTCATTGCTGTCATCACTCACTTTCCTTTTGTTTTTTGATGTTTTTCTCCTGCTTTCAATATCTATTGCTTGATTGCATGCATCCTTGTATGTAGAGTGAGGTACAACTTCATTTTTCTCATAATGGAGGGGGTTAAACCTTTTATAAACCATCTTTTTCAATTCATCTATTGGTTTATTTTCCAGCTTATCTATTAGCTCTTTCATCCTTCGATGGTATACTTGAACATTCTCAACCTTGCCTCAACGTCTGTTATATATCTCTGGCACTACTTTATTATCATCCCAGACAACCTGAATTTTGCCTTGAAGGCTCTCCTTAGGTTGCTCCATGTTGCCTTCTAGGTAGTTGGGAGATCGGTGTATGAGTCAATGACTACACCTCGTAGGGTGGTCGAAAAAATCCTTACCTAGTAATCGTTGTCTTCTTGTCTTGTTTCCTCCCAAATGATCACACATGTTTTACAATGCCATGTTGGGTCCTCCAACCCTTCGCTAGTAAAATTGGGCAGTTTATGTTTATTTGCGGTGTTTGCCATTTTTCTTCCCTAGCCTTCTGCATTCTCTTCCATACCCTCGTGGTACTTCTCTTGTGCCATTAGGTTGTGAGACTTCCCTTCTTCCACCTTCGGTTACACTTGGGTGGTACTAGTACTCCCATCTTCCCAAGGTCTTTGGCTTTGTTTGTCCTATTGGTACTTCGTTGGATATGGCCAACCCCTTTATCTGATGTACCATACTTTCAAATAAGTCGGTATCTTCTCCTTCCAAACTTCTTTCTTCATCACCGGTTTTGTAATGCACAAAGTTCTTTGTTTCCCCAACTATTTGTGTCCTCGTTTCGCGTTGTAACAATTATTGATCTTGCTTCAATGGTGCTACCCGGTGGTGGTCCTTCGTTTTGGTACTCATAGGATTTGTGGTGATTGTGATCTCCTTGAGCAAGGTTTCGCAACCTTCGCTGCCTTTTTGTCTGTTGTTGTACCCGTGAGGATTGTCTTACTTTGGTCTCACTTTCCTCTAGGTCCATCTCATTTTGGCAACTCCTATCCTTGTGCGATAGAAGGGGCATTAGTTTTTTGGTTTACCAGGTGTGCGATGTTTGTTTTTGTCTCTAGGTTCCTCCTTTCACCGATTCCTTTCGTAAAATTGTTGCAGTATTTGCTTCCTTCATTGTCCCTTCTAGGTAGCCTATCTTCTTCTTCTTCTACCATCTTGTGTGTCAGTAACATTGGAAGGCTCCCTACAAGATCGTACACTGCTTCGTTCACCATGAGTTTGACTCATACTGTATCGGTGGGGAGAGCCCTCTACTCCACCTCCTATCGTACGTAGTGGTCTACCACCATGTCCCACGCCTGAACGAGGGCTTGTGTCAATTGATCCTCCCGAGTCACTTCTTCCTCCTCTCCTCGATGTCACTATTTGTTATCACTACTTGCTGGTCAAGAGCTCAACTCATTATGCTTCCATCTTTTAACCTGTTTTTTTCGACGTCAAGGTTCATATGTGGCAACAACGCCAAAAATGTTATATGCCAAATGTGGAAGTGTTACTCACTAGAGATGAAAGTGTTTATGTGCCAGATATGGAAGTGGTCATATGCCAAATATGGAAGTAGTGTTAACACAAAAACTATGTACTAGTGCAACTACACTACTAGAGGAATAATGGAAATAACAATATCATAGAGAATACACAATAATTGTAAAACATTACTTTATTGAATATATCACCGGATTACATTACCAACCGTACCAATATTCCCAATATTACCACACTTCCCTAGTCCCCAACAATCTCTACATACAACACTAGAGTTGGGTTAAGGAAACCAACTGTTGTGACTCTTCGGTACATCTATTTTCATAACAAAACTATTTTATTCACTAATGTCTTTATCACTAGCCTCTAAGGTTATAATCTTTGGTAGTAATTATAACACATTCTCCAAAGCATAGTGTTCTTGGCATGAAGGGTTGTTTTCCTTATGTACCTAAATACATAAAACTAGAAGCAACCAATTGCCTGATAATTTCTATATATGCAATTCTGTTGGGTACTATTATGGGAAGGAGGAAGGGAATATCTTCAATCACATAAATTCTTATCTTTGTATAATCTTTGAAGGCATAGTAGTCTCCTCAATTGTGATCCACTATCTGTGGTTCATCGCAATCCTTTGGTCTAAGAAGCCTTTTGATATCTGAGGTGTGTTTGCGATCACATGCATGGTTTAGGAGTCCATACACTAGTTTGACGAAATTTCCGTCAAAATAGAAATATGGAGACCATGGTTATTTACTGTTCCCTCATGGATGTTTACATCTGCACTGGTTTTCTGAATCCAAGTTTGTCATATTACTTAACCTTAAGTCATCTGTCCACAAATCCATTTCCTAACCGACATAGAGGAACATGTGCAAGAGCACAGAATAGTGTTTGAAGTAGGTACTGCTGGAATTATTTTTTTATAATCTCCAAACCACGATTGATTGGTTCTATCAAATATACAACATAATTAAAAGGGCAAGCATCCCGTGTCTGAATGTCTGCAGCCAATACTATTGATGCAATGGTGGATTAGCCTTTATGCCTAAGCCATGGGAAATTGAGTAGTAGGTTTATCTAATGTACTCCTTGATCAAGTCTACATCAAATGGTGGTTTACCATTGATGTCAAATATCATTAGTTTCTTGTCTTCTTTAGGCCTATGAGCAAGTAACCTCTAGCTCTTGTATATGTCCTCTAATCTGTGATATTCAATGACCAGGTCACTTAGGATCATTGGCTTATCATAGGAAATGTCTAGGGCAAAAACTCTGGAAATGTAATCTCTGGTTATTAGCAATAACATTTATCCCTTGTTATTAGTTACTGTTTTTGTTTTTGGATTATAATTCTTGGCATTTGCCACTATTAAGTTTACATTTACGAAGACATTTGGAACCATCAATTTACCAAAATTGTACATCCATGGGTTGAATATTGGCTTTGTATTATCTCCATTTTGAAACAACCAAAATTTGAACTTTTGTCACCTCCTCCCCTTGTTATTTGGTCAAAATTTGAACTTCAAATACACCTGCAATCAAAAGTTGTGATAAAATATCTCAAAGAGGGAGAAAGAAGTGAATCAAAATTAAATAAATTCATTTCATTAAAAGGTTGTGCAATTTGAAATCACAACTCATAACTAGTTGTGATTTTGAAAAGTCAAACGTAATGAGGCGAGTTATAAAATCAAAATTCAAAATTCATTATGGGGAAAGTAAATGTGGAAGGTTGTGGGTGGTAAAAAGTGAATACACTGACAAGTTTTGAATGGTACGAAAGTTATAGTTGTTTTGAAATTTAAATCCAAAATTCATAACCGAGTTGTGAGTTTCGAAAACCAAATGCAGAAACAAGTTATGATTGGTAAATAGTAAGTGGGGAGAAAATAAATTATGCTTTGTGAAATCAATGCTCATAACTTGAAACCAGGTTAGGAATTTTGGAAAGTGAAAGGAGAATGCAAGAAGTAAGTTGTGAGAGGCATGTAAGTTATGCATTGTGAAATCCAAATTCACAACTCATAACTAGGTTGTGAGTTTTGAAATTTAAAATCATAAAGTAGTTATATTAACTACTTAAAAGCCTAATCTTGAGAAGATTTTAATCTCTTCAACTTTTGCCTGTATCCTCTATCTTCATGGGGAGAAATGCAATTTGGTGGAGTGCATGTTAGCAAGGTTTGCAGTAGGCAATTTTGTTGTAAAAGTTTTAGTTTGAAAAAGAGAATATATATCCAGTAAACTACAGTGCCATTGGTGAATATGCATGCAATAGTTTCTGTGTATTATACACTTGTTGAGACTTCCAAGTAAATGCAATTCACAGCTGTAATGCCCCCTGTCGGGACATTGGTTGATTTATCTTATATTTTTTGATTAGGGTTTGGATTGTAATGTCCCTTGATAGGATTAGTTATTCATCTTATTTGATTTAAGTTATCTGTGCAAATTATTATCATTCATACCTACCTTATTACCACTTAAACTGAATGAAGGAGTAGGTGTTATCCAAGTTGCCCAAACACCAACTTTGCAATGGATATCTAAGTATATAGGTCCAATTTTGTACCCATCAAGGCTTACAAAAAGCTGATCCCTACCCTATCTTGGGACAAAGATTTATGGCTTGGATTTATACAAGTGCCTCCTTGGTAACATCCCAACTTCCCTTGTTAAGTCAAATAGTATATAAGAGAAAATATGGTCTCAATGTATATATAATATTAATTGTAAATATTAAACATTTAAATGTAATTATTTATATATAAATATAGTCATTACTTATTAATCATGGTTTTAGGCTGCAACATGCGCCTGGTATAGTATTGAATGAATTCCATTGTATAATCTTTTAAAAAAAAAATTGGTAAACAGCCAAGGCCTTGATAATTTTATTAATAAAAAATTAATTACAATAGCGTACCATCATTCAAACAGGCATTGGTAGGAAAGAACGGGGAAAGAAAACCTCCAGTCTAGCTCAAGACCATGGTTTTTTATTATTACATCATAAAAGGTGCATACCCCATTCAGATTATCATCATTCCTATTTTTACAATAAAAGGATCTTATTTTATATGAGTACGTATGATCAGATAACTCCTAGTTATAGCAAAGACCTTTTGTAGAAGCATTCCATCCACTTGTCTTTGCCTTCTTCCATAGCTAACAGATACATTCATCCCTGCCTAGCTATCTTGCCAATCAAACTGGTTAATAATAGTACTGCAATAGTCTTAAAAACATAAAAGCTATCTTGAACTGAATAAATTGTTACTCAAACCTTTATAGCTAGCATTACACTTACCGATTCATCAATATAGCTGTAGTCCCTCCTTTACTAACTAAAAACTTATCAATAAAATTGTTAGAATTTAATCCCTGTCAGAACATTATATTTATAGTAGTATTTGGGAAAACATTGTCCTGATTCTTGCCTGATATACTAATTAGTATTGTAATACTTAAGATCTGATTACAGTTCTTAAAGCAGCTACTGAATCCCATCTGTCTCAAGAGAAACTTTTATTAGTAATCGATCTATCTTAACATCTCAGCTAACCTTTCAGGCAAAAACAGGAGGGTTACCAAAGGTCAGAAAAAAGCTCAAAAACACCTCCTCTGTCCATCATTCCATTCTTGAATCATCAAAGCAGGAAACAAAATGAAATTGATATCCAAACCCTAAAGTCTTACAGATTTGGATTTCAAAAGTAGTATGCCCTGCTGAATACAATTAATATTCCTCTCTATAAGCTAGATAGCTGATAGAGGTCTCTAATCTGTTAAAAGAAAAAAAATAGGGTGCCTTTCTGTAATTGCGAGACAGAGCTCCATCCTATAAACAATTCTTAAGTAAATAAAGATACTGATGACCATAACAAGATAATTGATACCAACAAAAGAGGGAAATAGTCATGCTAAGATTAGAATTTATTTATAACGATCATATATTTACATACTTCATGAATAAAGAGCAGCTGGATTATCCTTTTCCTTACAGCATACTAGTGTTAACCTTTAAACCATTACCACTAACGCAAAACCCTAGAGTAGATTGACCGTGACCTATCTATTATAGAAAGGTAGTAGATACATGGACAATTAAGCTATAGACTATTGAAATCAAAATACATTCAAAATACATCGCCATTCTCTGTGAGAAATGAAGAACCAAAATCTGCCATTGAAAAAGAGGGGACCAGATTGTGAAGTTGAACCAGAAGACCACACCACATTTTACTTTTTCCAAAAGACCATGATTACTTCCGAAATATCATTCGGATTTTTTGAACGAAAATGGGGGGGGGAATTCAAATGAGGACCTATCCCTGCTGTACTTCTCAATGTTGGGGGTACAAAAATCCAGCAGGTCAAGGTTCCCGAAACTCACTCTCGGATGAATTTTAGGCTTTGAATAGACCAAGATAATCACTTAGTCAACCGATATTAGTGCGCATCAAAATCTTCCTCCAATGTAGTAGAAAATGAAAGCAAGACTCCATCTTTGGCCAAACCAAATTGAATGCTACCGAATCCCTAATAATTAAGGTCGGCCTCTTGGGGATATTGTCCACTACCAAACTTCCTGGCGGATGATTCATGTACATCTCAGGAAGAGGCACTTTGAGATTTTCATCCAGACTCATAATGACTTCAATAATACCATGACACTAGATGGAATCGAATAAATTCAGGCAAAGCCTTACCGTGGCCCATTTGGAGATCTCGGCTTTGGCCATACATCCAATAAAAGTGCCAATTATGTCGTTGTTAGTCCTCCAAGTGTACTCATAGTCAAAGAATCCTTCTCCAATTGCTCTGCTAATTGCAATGTGGGTTATCCCATCGACTCGTCTGAGGATACGATTCCATCTTTCTGGTTTTATATTCCCCTGGAAGGCCATGGTGCGGACCTTAGTCATATGGAAAACAAAGATGTTCGTTTCCATCTCTAAGAGGACTAGACTGAAATACAAAATCAAAATGCTTTGAAAAGAAGAAATAAAATGATACTACGAACACTTTAGAAATTTCACGAGTGTCCCGCACTCACTGCGAGACTTGACATCATTATGTGATAATGAGACAAACACTCTAAACAAAAAGACTCTACATTCATTAGTGGAGTGACAAAACCTAAAAACCTCTACATACTCATAATAATCTATAGCTCTATAACTGATAGACATATTTAGAGACACCCCTTGATTTAATTTAAATACCACTATATCTTTATTGTTTTATAAAGGGACTAATCCATAATTACCTATCTGCTCTAATACCCGAGAAATGTTTAAAACATTGGCAGATTAAATAATAATATATTAACCCTTTTTGACTCATCCTATCTGTGATAAATCAATTCTAGCTATCCTTGTTAGATTTTAAAAAGCCAAGTGCATCTAAACAATAGGTGAGACATACTAAAAATAAAGATTAGGACCTAGAATCCAGAGACCATCTTTGAATAGCAAGAGATTAACCCCATCAGCCCCTTTGTTAGCCAAAAGGTATGCCTTCTCGTGACCTTCTCGGAAGATATGACAAATCCTAGTTTCGTCAAATCCATCCAATAAGTTGATAACTTCTTCTAGCTTTGAGTTAAGAACCCAGTTTGGAGTAGCTCTTTTCCTTATTGCATTCAATACAATCTAAGAATCACCTTCAACTACAATTTTTGGTAATCCTAGGGATTGACAGAGTTTCAGACCTTCTTCCAGAGCTTTGGGCTCTGCCAGGTTATTCGATGTAGGACTAATAGACTTGGCTATTTTAGTGATCCAATGGCCTGTGTGATCATTGATGATACATCTGACTCCTGCAATCCCTGGGTTACCTCGAGCAACTTTGTCAAAATTAAGCTTAACCCATTCCTTTGGGGGGGGAGGATCCATTTACATCTTTCTTTAGCCTCTTTGCTTTTTTTCACATACACCTGAGGAGGATTGATCAAGTTAGGCTAGACCTTAATTTGGCTATCTCAAATAGAGAAGGAACCTTCTATTATTCTCGATTTTCTGAGGCGAGCATTAGCTATTTCAACAATGCCAGCCTCTATTTTATGGACTAACTCTCCTGATTTCAACTCTGTGCCACAAAAGGTTCTTCTATTCCTTTCTTTCCAAATCTTCCACACAAGAATGGAGGGGCAAATATTCCAAAGTTTACAGTAGATGCCCTTACATAGATTTGTGGGCCAACCCGTAAGCAAGTTGGAAAATGATTTGGGTGACGGAGAATTCCATCCTAAACTCTGTCATAGCCAGTCCCAATAGTCTCGGAAGTACGAACAACTGTATAATATATGGTCCACATTTTCATTGTCATTCTTGCAAAGAACACACCTCGAAGGACCTTCAAAACCTAGTTTGTTGATTCTATCTGCCATCACAATCCTATTTTGAGATGCCAACCATAAGAAGAATCTTGCCTTCGACAGACATGTAGGGTCCCAACAAAGTATAAGTGGGACTTCCACTTCTTCCCATCTCTTTGAATTTATCAATGCTTTGTACCCATTTTTCACACTATACTTACCATCATTTGATGCTGCCCAGACAAGCTTGACTTTCCTCTCAAGTTGCTTGACTTTCCTTTCTTGAGTGATCTTTTCATATGCCTTTATAGCAGCTGGGTCCATCTCATTATCTTCTAGAGGTTTCCACATCCATCCGGAGTATTCTTTCGTAGTGACCTTTATTTTATAGTCACTTACTTTGCTTCCCCACCGATTAATTAATTTTTCTTTGAGGTCTCTTTGAATTGAACCATTGTCTATCAGAGGATGCCTGTCCTAGGAATCTTCCCCAAAAAGGGCTTCATCCCCCTTGCCAACATCCCAAGTAAGGTATTTGCCCACAAGGTTACAACATTTAACCATGAAGTTCCAACTCTCCGAAACTCTAGGAAGGTTCTTCATCCTGAAAATCGAAATCGGACCTTCTGCCTTCAAGTATTTATTATACATAATTTTCGCCCATTTATGCTCTTTTTCTGTGTAAAGGCGCCATATTAATCTAGCCCCTAGGGCTTCATTTTGCCACTGGAAATTCTTAATTCCTAAACCACCGTGCTCTTTAGGTCTGCAAATATTGTCCCATTTTATGAGAGCCAATTTCTTGGATTCCTCACAATCATTCCATAAGAAATTTGTGAGTTTAGAATCTAACTTGTGGTGAAGAGGCCTAGGAAGAGAAAGGCAAGAGAGCGGATACGTAGGGATGGCCGATAACACCAATCTGATCTTGGTGCTCTTACCAGCTTTCGTTAGCCATTTATCTTTCCAACAACTGATTCTAGCTTCTAATTTCTCCAATGTGTTATGCCAAACCTTACTAGACTCTGTACCTTTCTCTAATTCAATGCTGAGATACTTACATGGGAACAAACCTTTTTGAAATCCCATAATGTGGCAGATCTGTTTTTGCACCTTGGGATCCGTATTAATAAAATATATCTTAGATTTTGAGACATTTACTCTGACCAGATGCATTCATATAACTTTCAATAATAGATTTTAAAGCCCTCGCTTCTTTTGTTGAGCTCTCACTTGGCAGAATAGTATCATCAGCATATTGTTGATGAGTAATATTAGGGATATTCCTCGTGATGGTAATACTTTTAATATCCTGATTGTTATAAGCCCTAGTTAGAGATCTCTAGAAGGCTTCAACAATAATGATGTATAGAAACGAAGATAAAGGGTCACCTTGTCTAATACACCTTGGAATTTCAAAATATCCTTCACGGGATTTGTTGACAAGAGCTGAAATTTTAGTAGTGGAGATACATTTGAAAATAAGATTGACCCATTGATGGGAAAAACCAAATGCATCAAGGGTGTTACCGAGGGATCGCCAATCCACCATACACCACCATATCGTAAGCTTTTTGGATGTCAAGCTTCATGAACATACCTGCCTCTTTATTTTTTTGGGCCAAGTGAATAGTTTCCTGAATGATAAGAATGCCATCCAGGATGGACTTACTGGAACGAAACCTGTTTGTTCCTCGGAGATGATCTTTGGAAGGATTAACTTTAGCTTATTTGCTAATATCTTCGATTTTTTTTTATATATGGTGTTACAAAGCGCAATGGGCCTGAAGTCTCCCGGATTATCTAGCTCTGATATTTTTGGGATCAGAGTGAGAAAGGAGTGGTTAATTTCAGATAGTAGGGAACCACCCTTCCTAGAAGCTTCAATGGCATTCCGGAGATCTATGCCAATAATATCCCCACATTTCTGATAGAAAAATGCCTGAAATCCATCTGGACCTGGTATTTATCAGGATTCATGTTAAAAACGACTTTGTTGACTTCTTTTAATGTGATAGGTTTAGTTAATACTTTATTATCCTCTGCTGAAACCAATTTAGGTATCACTTCAAGTAAGTTGGATTGAGCCTCTCGATTTGATCCTTCAAAGTTATTAAGAGTTTTCTGAAAATGGTCCACAAAAATTTTCGAGATTTCGCTAGGTTTTTCGGTTGAAATCCCCAGTTGATTCCTAATGCTTGTTATTTTGCTTTTGGCTCTATTGTAGAGAGTCAAATTATGGAAGAATTTAGTATTCCGGTCTCCCTCTTCTAGCCACATTTCTCGGGACTTTCGTCTATAGTTTATTTCCTCTTTGGACAATATATCCTCTTGTTTAGCAAACAATTCTTTTTTTAGGAGATAGCTTTCATTATTCATTCCTTTTTTGATGATTTCTAAGTTTAGTTCCTTTAATTTATTTTCAATGTCCAATTTTTCTTTAAATATGTCGTTGAAATGTTCTTTGTTCCATTTGAGAATTTTCTCTTTGAGCATCTTCATTTTATATACAAAAATTAAACATCTTAGATCCTTTGAAATTACTTTGTGACCACCAAGCCTTAATATTGTCTAAAAAACCAGAATCTAAAAACCACATTTTCTTGCATTTGAACAAACTCCTAGCAGGTTTATGAGGCTCAATAAATTCAGTTCTGACTGGAAAATGATCAGAACCAGCAATAGGCAAAATTGAAGTTTGAATATTTAGATTGTCCTCATCTAGGTTTCCTTTAATGAAAAATCTGTCTAATTTTTTTGCTATGTATGCAAAATCCTTACGTTTGTTATTCCATGTAAAGTTCCCATTTTTAAAAGGAATGTCTATAAGATTATGGAAAACACACCATTTAAAAAAATCTTTAGAGGATTGGATAATCTGTTGGGAACCCCCTATTTTTTCTTCTAAGTTTAAAATGGTGTTAAAATCTCCTCCTAACAAGATTAGATTATTTTGATAGAACTCCATAAATTGACTGATTTCTTCCCAAACTAATCTTTTCTCTATATTGCTGTTAGGTCCATAAATATTTATTAAAATAAAGTTTAGGTTGGATTTCAAACTTCTAACTGTACCACTGATCCAATTATTGTTTGTACTTAAGATATATAAGGTTACTTTCTTGTGATCCCAAATAAACCCTAGACCTCCGGATGCTCCTACAGATTCTTGCATAGTGATACTCCAATTGCCTAACTTCTTGCCTAATTTAATTCCTTCTATATAATTTAATTTAGTTTCCTGAAGTAAGATGATTTCAGATTCAAAAGATTTTATATTTTGTTTTAGTAGTCTTTTTTTGTTAGGGGCGTTTAATCCCCTAACATTCCATGTGGTGATCTTCATTGATCCTTGGGAAGGATCTTCCCCGTCCTTGTGTTAAAAATCTGACTGATTTTTGGCTGTTCGCGTGCCTGACCTTCCGCTTCTTTGAGTTCCTTGAGAGATTTTCTTCCCCTTATCCGTTTTGTTTTACCAAATTTAGGCGATTTAAGCCCTTCCTGATTCATTCTTAAACCCAGCTGTTCCAAATTTTCTTGAGCTTCTATAACTGTTTCCAATTTGCTGCTCTCCCTATTCTCCTTTTCTTCATTAACCAGCTCTTGTAGAATCTGTTCTGAGATGCTCTGGTACGCCAAGGTATCTATATCCTTAGTCTCACATGACGTTCTGGCTGCCAAATCATCTGTTTTTTTGTTTGACTTATTTTCTTCTTCAAAGGATAGAAGGTCCCTTCTGAGGTCTTTAAATGTATAATTGTCTCCTCCCAACTGTAATACCTGCTGCAGAAGTTCTTCTTTTTGTGAAATACTACAGTTTTCTTTATTTTTTAAATCAAATACCCGAATCAGTTCCTCTGAGAGCCTTTCTATTGTATTCTTATCATCCTCTTTTAAGGCTTCTACCTCAACTTTTTCATTCTCCTCCACCGCCTTGTTTAAAAAATCCTGAAATTCTAGCATTGGGATAATGCTGACCGTCTTTTCTTCAGAGAAGTTTATTCTGAGATTATCTTCAAGAGACTCTCTCCTAGGAGTGGGAGTCTGCCAGAATTTGAATAGCTGCTTCGGAGTCTTTTTGTCGGAAATTGAGATTACCAAAGAAGGTTCTTCATCCTGCAGCCTCTGTACCTTGGTCTTATCTTCCTTATGATTATTTTTAACATTTCCTGATGCTTCTCCATATAAGGCTGAATGTTCCATATCCTCAAGATTTCTGAATGAGTTCTCTGTGCTCATTTCTCGTACCATAATAATTTCTGAAACCAAATTCCTCTGTTTATTGATTGCCTTCGTAGAATCTTCCAAATCTTTAGCTCTCTTTTCTTCCTTTTTAGTTTTTTTACTGTTGACTGCTGAATTCTGTAATTTGGGCTGCTTGTCTGACTTTAAGGATTTCTCCGTGTTATGATTGTATTCTTTCTGCTTCATCACATCTGAAATGTGCAATTTATCTTTGCCCTTATCTGTATTAATGGATCTGTCCAGTAGAGGCCTTCCTTTGTTGTTTTCTTGTGATTTCCTGGTATTTTCCTTTTGATTTCCATTGGTTTGAGGTATTGGGCTATTGTTATTTTTTTTATGACGACCTTCAACTTTTCTGCCCATTTTTCATCAGAGTTATTTCTTGTGATTGTTGGGACATCTTTCTCAGCCAAACATTCCTCTTGCTCCAGTTCCTGATACCTTATTCTGATCATGGGAAAGGCAGCATTTAGATCTAAAGTAGCTTACTGAATTCTGTGGGAGAATTTCCTTTCATCATCAAATCTGATAATTTTTGTGATTCTGCCTTCATACCTCTGAAAGTTTAGTTTGTACACCGATCTATTGGTGATAATTTTGAGTGGTTTGAGAGTTATATTGTTTGCCTTACATTTAATTAGCAGTTTAATGTTATTACAACATTCAAAAGATGCATCTATTCCAATTAGATCTCCCATGACACGTCCTATCCTTCTGATAATATTTATTTGTTTTAATTCTGGAGGTATAAGGTTTAATGAAAACCAGGTTGGCATAGAAAAATCTAAGATATCTTCATTATAGTTGGGTATCCAATCAAAAAATTTAAGCTCATGACCTTTGAAAAAACAAACAGAATTGAAAAATCTTTTTTCACATATTCCTCACTACAGTGAATAAACACTAATCTATCAGAATAATGAGAGATACCTACCTGATAGCCACAGAAATCTTCCAACCAACCAATTAAATTGTGCAGCTTAGGTTTAGGGCCATTCCAGAAAGCGAATAAACTGACCTCTTGGCATTCCTGCCAGCAATCCTCAATATCTTGATTGCTGATAATCAAAACTTCATCACCATCGTCCGGAGGCAGAGATCTACAGGGCAAGGGGGAAGTCGAGCAAGGCGACCTCTGATGGGGAGGGACATAGGGTTTCAGTGAATTAGGAATAAGGGCTGCCTGAATTTGAGGGTCAAAAGGAGGTTTAAAGGCGAAATCTATCTGCTGTCTGAAAAAAGGGTTAAGATTACGATTGGCATATTTGGTTTGATTAAAGAAATAAATCTGCCTATCTAGATTGAGAGTTGAATGAATCGGAGGAGGATCATATCTTAGCGGTAGATGAGACTGGGGTTCATAGTGCGGAACATCGCTTACCTCAGTGTCCTGAACGCGAGCTAAGGCACCAAACGAATTTGACAGCTTAACTGTGAAGGCTTGAGGTGTCTGATCATGGCCACCCTGAGAACTCGTGCCCTGCTTGCCTCTGCGATTTGAGCTCTTGACTGGCCGTGTTCCCGGACAGAATTTCGAAGGCCCTAATTTTTCAACCTTTTCATATGTGCGAAGATGTCGACAGTCTGATTTTGAGCGAAAATTTCTCACAATTTTCGCCATTTCTCGAAAATTTTAAGTCTCCACTGTATAATCTTTATTACTGTGAGTGCTGCTGATATTTATTCCTTTCTGAATACCAAATAATAAATTTTCCGATCTCAATCTATAGTTCTAGTTCCTTTATTGATCCTTAGATCATTTCCATAATGTCTTTTATATTCCTTCTCTCATCCCATGAATCGAACTCAACATTATACTTTATAGGATGGGAAGTGTTGCATTCTAAAAGACACGTCTTATGTCTCTTCACCATCAATCTCTTCATTGTATAATGGTTATTTGTTAACCTTGTCTAATCACACTTTCTGCAATCCTAACCAGTATTACAATTTAAAAATCGTTGTTGATCCCAGTTGCTAACTCATCATTTTTTTAGTTGTACGTTAGTCTTTGTTTATTCACTTCCTATTACTTGGAGTACATCAATAAATTCAATCCTTAGAGGTGTTGGTCAGCCTGTGGCAACTATAACTGATAATACATAACAATTGCTCCTTGATAATGTTCATAATCACTATTAATATCGCTGCTCCCTAATTATTTCTGCTATGATATTAACAATCCCTCCTTGGCGAAGTTCAGAATCACTATTAATATCCACTGACTGTATTGATATCACTGCTTCCTGATTGTTTCTGCAATGATATGTTGGTTCGTATTCTTCCTCCTATATATCTCAGTACTTTCTGCCATGTAACATTTTATCCATGTTTAAATGGAAGACTTCCTATGCTGACTGTATTGTATTTTATGCTGATCGCTCCTTGGTATTGTACTGTACTGTCATCATGTGGAAAACAAATTCAGTGAAGAGGCTTTAGAAACTATTGAGCAAACATAAAGTTGCAGTGCAAAGCCAAGGTCAACAACCTTAGCCAACATCCTCTCTACCATGTCAAAATTGGAGCTTTATAAGGGGTTGCAATTATTTATCAAACTTAGCCACTCTGGGATATTTGTTGGATATTATGATTAGAATCTATCTCGTGGATAGGCACCAAAATGGGGGCTTCAAAAGAAACTCATGTGAATCCATCAAAGCATATCTATGGCTTTTTTATTAGATTTTGTAGATGCAAGTGTGCTGGAAGATATATATGAAAATTGTGGACACAGAGAGCAATGCTGTTAACTGAGGTTTTTACTAACATGGATTTAGTGTGAGTTCTGATCTCGACTCTTGACTTGGAGATCTAAATTAGTCTAAAATTTAATAGCATATATATCTCTCTAAAATCTGCAAGCTATTTGTAATGTTTTATAAGATGATACTTGAATATTGATCAATAACTCAGCCAAATAATTTTTTAAATAGATCTAATGTGAGAGTTCTTTTTTGATAATTTTCAAGTTAATATTGGATTTCGACACAATATTGTAAAATCTTCTAACAGTTAATTAAAAGCATGAGCAAGCTGCGGAGAGTCAACCAGAAACGTAGAAATAGCTGGCACATTTTGGGATAAATATGTTCACTAGTACTACTAAAGAGTTTGAAAAGGAATGACAGGTGACTTACCTAAAAGCAAAAGCCTGAATGTGATTATATAACTCGTATATACAATATTTACCGTTGATTTAATCATAACTTCATAGTTCAAATTGAACCCCCAAAACCTGGACCAATCATAACTCTTGTTGACTGTGTTGAATCATCGTGATATCTGATTACTACTTTGATAGTTAAATCACATTCAAAATGCTTTTTTTTCTAGAAGTGGTCAATTTCAAGCTAACTGCAATTTGGACAATGGCCAAAGCTGAGATGACAACTGCCACATGTTAAAATATTATTTTTCAACACAGAGACATCTTCAAACTTGCCTCAAGCAAATAAATACCATTTTGTTGGTCAAGTTCAAACTTCTATGCAGGTGAAAATGTCAATGGATCACATGTTGCTGGCAAAATGCCCTACCTGCTTCCAGCAAAATATATCTTCCAAATGAACTAAATTCCTTCAAACACATGATCATTATGTGTGTAAAATCTTCTTGCAAAAAAGTAAAATAAAATAAGACAAGAAAAGTTAGGTGGTGAAGAAATCATTAAAAATCAGGCAGCTTGTTATTCAGACTGTTTAGTTGCAGTTAGATGTGAAAAAATGGGTTAAGAATTGCAGTTGACAATTTGCATAAAGTAAATGTGACAATTGAGGGGAAAAGCCAGAAAGTGTGACAATTCATGATTTGTGATATTTCTATCAGTATTTGACTGAGTAGTTTTTGAGCCAAACTCATTGACTCATGTTTCATGAGTAGCAGTTCACATAGAACCCATCTCTCATGAGAATGAATGGAACAATTTGCACTTGTTGTATCTAGGTGATGGTCATAGAGGTGAAGGATTGGGCCTTCCTGGGAGGTCACCTCTAGGTGGAGTAGTACCGGGGTGGGTGACTTCTTCAGAAGGTTCAATGCTTCACCTCTGTAAGCTTCACCTAAAAGGCTAGATGCAATGAGTACAAACTGTTCTATTCATTGTCATGAGAGATGTGTATTTGTGAACCTAGTCATGAAACATGGGTCAATGAGTTTGACTCAAAAAATACACAGTTAAATCCTGATAGCAATATCACAATTTGATTTTCTGTGGAAATACCTCTTTATCAATTCATAATTTTTTCATGACTCTTGCTTATGTCCAAGAGCATCAATCAATGTTGCGTGACCTTTATTGTAGAATTCTTGTAATCAATTCAATGTTTTGTTTCATCTTCTGTATAAAGATATTTATCTTTTACATGAAGGAACTCCTCCAAATTGAGATGCAATGGTTATTTGAATGCTACTGGGTATTTTTGCCCACAATTTATGTGCTGATATCTTAGCCTAGTAATTTATTAACCTCTAATCTTTGTATCAAGAATGTTTCCTGGATCATTCATCCATATTTCTGTTGAGGCATTGACTATTTTAACACATTTCGTCATTCTATACTGATGTTATAGATGATGGCTATCTTCCCTAGTAATGAGCAACTTAATATTTTGCTAGGGTGTTTTTTAGTGGTGAATATTCGTAATCTTGCGAATTTTATAAATTCTTTTCTAGTAATTTGGCTGATAATTTAAGATTTAGTGCAACCTAAATTGCCACATTTTTATTAAATTTAATTCTAAAATATTTAAAATTGCTCAATAATTTATTTTATTAAAAAATTTAAACTCAAAGATTCAACACAATATTCAATACATGATTAGATTTGATTCACATAAATATTATATATTACTGAAGAAATTAAAATTAATTCACCAATAATCATCATAATTATTAGTACTTCAGGGATATATTACCAATACTTAGTTTTCACTATTGATTTAAAATATAACGTAATTATCCTCATAATTTCCATGAGATAAAACATGTTCAATTTTGATTTGTAATATTCCATGATGATTAGCGAACTTCCTATTATTATTGAGATTTCGTCAATATTTTCAACTCAAATTATGATTCCAAAATAATCGCCAATTTAGATAATTTTTAAAATTAAAACTAATTTGATTTTTCAAAATAATGGAAGATTCTCCAATAATTTATATCATATATCATTTTCTAGTTACCTTTATTTTACTAATTACATCTTTCATGAGGTGTGCAATAATTATACATTTGAAATGCATAATGATATACAATTTATCTTTTTTTGTACTTGATGTTTCGTTTTGTTTATATAAATTGCATTCTACGTTGCTTGTAATTTAGACTATTAACTAAAAGCAAATATTGCAATTTGAACTTATCAACTTGCAGGAGCGTCAATGTCAAAGAGAAAAGCAAATGCGGACAGCTATTAAAAGAAGATGTCTTTTGCCTCGTCTGATATGCTTGTCGATTCGGTGTATGGCCTTCCTCATGGACACAGATGCAGGAAAAGCCCACGATATGTATGGAAGTTGTGCAGAATTTCAGCAGCTCCTTGTACAATATTCATCATCACTTGGGTTTTCCTTTGACGAGGCATTAGGAATCCTTAGCAATATAGCATCTGGGCAGAAATCATTCAAGGTGCTGTTCAGTATGACACGCGTGTGGAACATTGATAGATTTATTGTTTGCTGTATTTGTTCTGTACAAATTACTGAGAGACTGATTCGTTTAATTTCCCTTTGAAATCTAGGAATTGAAGCTGGACTTGGTGGATTGGATAACCTTGGCAGTCTTTTACAATGCCTGGATGCTATCTGCGGAAGGAACAGGATTTGCAAGCAAGGAAAAGTTATCATTTGATTCCTCACTAAACATTGACAGACTAATGGAACTAGCTGTTGAGGAGTTAATTAAATGTTCTGCTTCCCCTCAACTTTACACATCTGACTGTTCCTTAAAGTTAGTACCTGGAGGGCCTCTCATGCCAACAATGGCTCGTCTTTTAACCGAATCATTTGCCTGGCATGGGCTTATCTTACAATCTTGTGTCCGTTATATGCTTCGATCAGGAAAGAAGAAAAAGAGAAGTGTGGCAGTTGGTAGCCATGTTGATGGATTTTCTTCATTAATATTTAAAGTGATACAAAGTTCCATAGCCTCATTTATATCAACTATCGAAAGTGTTAAATCTTTGCTGGGAGGATATCTAGATAATTCCAAGGATCAGGAGTTGGACTTGTTTCTTGCACTTCTGGAAGGAAGGGAAGATAGCGATGAAAGTTTCTCGGGGAAAACCTCTGCAAAACCAGGTCGCGTGCTTAAGACTTTAAAATTGAGTTCAAGTATGGCTTCAGAATTAGGCCCCAGGATAGGTCAAGCAGTGGAGACATGGGATGCAACTACAGTTCCTAGAAAGATTATGAATAGCCATCAGAGATTTGCCTTGCTTTTGAAGGATATTTGTGAGTCTAAATTGAAAACGATAAAAGCAATGAAATTGTCAGCGTAAACATGTGCATGATTGAACAATCTTCCCAGGTTGTGTTGGTTGCTGCTCCTGAAATTATTCAAGGGCGGTTGAGATTTTAGAAGATTCTATTCTAGTCTAAACGTGTACAATTAAACAATCTTCACAGATTTTGTAGGTCTCTCCTACTTCAATTATTTCAAGACAACAAAAGTTTTTGAAGGTTCTGTTCTTGTTTGATTTCTAAATTATTTAGCCTGGCACATGTTATTGAGAAGCTTTCACAAAGTTGTAAATACTCTTTCACAGCCCATTGCTTTTGCTGGTTAATTATTTATTTCTTACCTTCCGGTGATTGATATGAAAACTGTTTATGAATGATTCATTTGAGAGTAATACCTGTCAGCCTGCTGATTTTGCAGCTTGTCACTGACCTGGATAGCTTCAAATATTCTATGCTATGTTATTGATACTGCACTTTGTTTGTCTCTCTTTTTGTGCGATGCCATCTTAGCATGTGAGCCAATTTCTTGGAAGAAACAAATGTTCACATCCTGGAAGAAATAATCTTCTGCATAAATAAGAAGGGTCTACAAATGCTTATAGAAAATATGGATGTTATTGCTATCATGGACGCTATTTGAAAGTATTATGCAGTTGCACAATTAACACTCATATTTATGTGGTTGACAGAGATATCCATAATTATTTGGGACACTAAAAACTCAAAGCTTAATCTTTGTGTGCATATGTATTCCGTGGGATTTGATTAAGTCAATTCCAATCTGATCATCCGAAACCAATGAAGAGACATGTAATCTCTGGATCAGAGAGATGATTAAACGATCTTCCTCCTTAATGTGCACAGAGCTCAAGCTTTCATGATTTTTTATTATGATCTGAAAATATACGCCTTAACATCTATTTTATATAACCTGGAAACGAAGAAAAACTTGAGAGGCCCGGTAGGCACTAAGAAGTCTATCCTATGAAATTGTATTTATTTTGTCATGTGGATATCAATGCGATGCCATTTTTGTTTGCGGGAAGACTATTTAAAAAAATGCGTATTCAGTAGTTATTACATTAAACAATAAATTTTATTACTAGCTTGATTTTTGTGCATCAGTTGCTACGTGTTGTATTATAAACCCACGTGCCCTATTGAGCTCAATGTTTTGTTTAGTCTTCCTTAAGATGGTAACATTATTTTGGATCTCTTTGTCTCCTAGTTCTTATAGATGTGTGAGTTAAGCTGGGAGTTCCTAGGTAGAGATATGGAATGCGGAAATTTCAAGGGTGGAATCTTAATGTTTAAGGTTAAGGTGGATTTCCGAAGTTGAGACACGGTTTATCTAGGAAATCCATGTTTGAAATATGAAATTCAGGATTAGAATGTGGAAGTCCTTCTGAACTGAAGTTCAAAGGTGTTATTTAGGGTTTTGGAATTCTAAGTATTTCTCCTTTTTATTCAACTACGTGAGAAATTAACAAGGTGAATCTTTAAAGAAAATTATTATTATTTAAAAAAAAAAAACTATTTTGCATTGCATAATATTTAGTTCTTTAAAGAATTAAATATTATCACATTCAAATACAAAATAATTAAATAATTGATTAATCCAACATTAATCTCTTACATAGTCGAATCTAAAAAAAGAGAATTAATTTTTTTTTATGATATGAGGGTGAAAATGAGAGAAATACAAAGGACAAGGTTAATTCTTTAAAGAATTAACATTAAAGTGTTAAATTATTATTACACTTAATATTAAAAATTAAAACATAAAGAGAAGAACAAAAGCAAAATGAGAAAGTGCAAATGGGTTCGGTAAAAAGGAAGTTGGGGGTAGTTGAACTTCTCATAGGAGAATTTTTTAATGAGGGAAAAATAATTGTAACGGGTTCTGGTTCTTTTTCTTCTCAGGTTGGAAAATTGTCTGCACAATTTTTCAAGAAAAGAGAAGGGATTTTGAGTTGGAAATTTTGTAACAGAGAAAGGAGAGATTTATTTTGTTTTACCATACTTCGATTTGATTTGCAGGAACAGGGGAATTCTATGTTTATATTGTTATGTATTTGAGATGTAGGAACTTTATATGTCAGATTTTGGAGTTTGGATATGAATTTCTTAGACTAATGTTGATTATATAGCCACTTTTGTCATATCTAAGATACATTTCTTGTATCATCATTTATTGTTTGTAAAACAAAGAAATCTTTCTTCCATTTTCTTTGTAATAAGAAAGATTGGCCAGGTAGTCTTGTGGCTGCTAGTTCGTCTTTCTTCTTCTATTCAGTTTATAAATCTTGTAAATGCATTCATTTCATGTCTATGAATGAATGCCAGAAAACCTTAAGTACCTTTAGGTTAAAGGTACATATCATCATTTAAATTCATTGCAAATCTGTAAACGAGGGAGCTGTACCTCTCAATTCAGAGGAAGATTATCAATAAAATGATAATCTCTCCAATTGTTAGTGCATTTTGTTCTTCTTCTGAAGCATATTGAGTCATTGTTTGCATTTCTATCCGAAGGACAAAATTGTTTACTAACAGTTTTTGGTGATTCTACTAGGGAAAGAAAGCAAGTTCTAGTGCTTTTCTTTTCTTGGAAATTTGAAGGTTACCTCCCTGAGGACGAAGGTTGACGACTCTAATTGATTGATTGTTGTGAAAGAATTATGTTGTTATGGCTTTGGTTGCAGCCCAGCCATGGGGGGCTTAGATTGGGTCATTTTCTTTATCTCAATACTCAGCCTTACCCAAGAATTCATTACAATATCTCTTGAAGTTTTCTGGTGATGCAAATCAAGACCTTGATGATCATATTAAAGCAATTACAGTTGCCTGCAGGATTCTTGGTTGGTAGGAGGAGAATGTCTTTGTTAGATTATTTGTTGGAAGCCTCATTGGAAGTGCAATAGATTGGTTCCAGAATTTGCCAGACGGTTGCATCACCTGTTGGAATGACCTTGAGGTGAAATTTCTTCAGAGGTTTATGCCTGCACTTGATGTAGCTAAATTGTTATTTTATTTCTTTCAAATCAAGTTGGAAAAAGGGGAAGTCATGAGAGATTTCATTGATAGATTTAACAGAACTGTTGGTAAGATACCCCTAACCAACCAACCAATTGAAAACAATCAGTTGTGTGTTTTCATTGCTGCCATGCAAACATAAATTAAATTCTTACTTCTTCGTTTAAAGTTGCAAACATTGCCAGATGTACAAAGGGAGGCTATTAGTTTGGAAGATGACATGATTCTAAGTGGAATGAAGTGTAAAGAAATTACACAGGCAGGAATTTATCTCTGTGAACAACATAATTGTTCGAAAGAAAAGCTTAAATGGAAAAAGGTCATTCTCAAAGTAGTCAAATCAGCAGCTCCTATTTATCAAAGTTTAATGGTTTTCAATGATGATGATCACCTAGTCTCTCCTGTGATAGAAAGCACTCCTTGTAGTGTAGCTGGAGCATACCATCTAAATGTTGATTATGATGATGAACATGCCTCACAGTCAACTAATCAATGACTGGCCTTGATATATCTCCCATAGAACAAAGCCTAGAGAGTGGAATACCAAATGAAAACTTGTCAGAAGATTTTTCAAATTCAGAACTTGATTCTATTATATTTGGAACTGCTAATGATATTTCATCAAGTTATGCTATTCAGGAGGATATAAAAGATCAAGGTACACAAGAGAAGATTGATGAGGAAGAAACAAAAATTTCTTGTCAATTCAACAATCAAAAGGAATGTGTGTCTTTCTTATTTGGTTGCACACAATATCTTCAGGAGTAGTGACAACCTGAAGGGTTAAAGGGGCTCAAATACTTTTCTAAAAGTATGGCAGATCACATAATGCAAAATCCATCAAGGTGTTGGAATAGCTCTTCCTGTGAACATGAAATTGATTATGAATTGTTTCTCTTTGATCGCATGGAAACTAATAAAGAGTCTCCTCAACCCAAGGCATTCAAAAGTGCTGAGAAAATTGAGATGGAGGCCAAGGGAAATTTTCTTATCCCCAAACCAATTCCATGTACACAATCCTAATTAGAAGTATTTAGGTTTGACTATGAGGATGGGTTGATAGATTTTGGTCCTGTGCTGGAATCTTTTTGTTTTGGGATAGACTTCATAGACAGATCCTTGGAACCTGAATCTTTGAAGGAGGAAGTTGTAGATTTAAATGAGAACTATGTGGGTGATCACTTCAATAATTTCAAGAAAGACTATCACCATAAAGACTCCATTTTATTTGCCAAGAATCTCACGGAAGATGTCAAGAGTGCTAATAAGAAACAACTTGCGCAATAAGACATTGAAGCACCACAATTGATGAGCTATAATGCTGGTTGGCTTCTTGGTTTTAACTTGCTGTTTGGAAAGCTTATATCTGTGGAGTTTTCGTTTTCAATGGTTGCTCTCCAATTTTTAGGAATGAACTTACTTGCGCACCAACCATTGTTTCATACCAGCACATACTTCTCTTAACCAGTTAATGGTTTTTCATGAGCAATCAGGTACATTCTTTTGAGTATGGGCTGGTTGCCCTATTCTTTGTACATAAAGTTTTTATTGTGGCTAGGTGTAGTTTGCTCTTTAGTTTTGCTTGCCGATAGTGTAGGTGTTTTTGGTGTTTCCCTTCCCTTCTCTTGAGTCAATCCGTTCTCAGAAATAAAATCCCTCATGAATTGATTGGCAACACTCCATATTCACCCTTTTGTACTATCCAAGTTTCAATTTTAAACATTAGCATGCAGTTTCGAAGTCTAGTTCAAGATTTGAAGATTCAGATTCAAGCTCAAGTTTAGTATGAGAGTGATGAGTGTATAAGCGTATAAGTGGACAAGCTTTAGAGTTTCAAAGTTTAGGGTTTTCAAATTTTGTTTTGGTGGGCAATCTATATGATGGAGTTACTTTCTTTTGAAGTTGGTGAATATGTGGACTCTATTTCCAAAAGCCTTATTTAATATTCCACACGTGCAATAGTTTCAATCAAAGACTAAATGTGCAACAAATATTTGATGCTAGACCATGGCCAAAAAATCAAATATTTTGTAAAAAGGAGTATTTTTATTGGTTGTAAACTTGGAAGTATTCTCTATTAAATCATGGATCATGGATCAAATTTTGCTGTAGTTGGTTCTAATCATACCTTGTCATTTGAGGATAAGCGACATCAGATTGGAGATAGATGCTTGGACTTCAAACGCACTGCATGGACATGTGATTTTATTTTAGGGTTATGGTCACTTGTTGATGCATATACCAAAGCACACAGAATTTGATCCTTGATAAGATGTTGTCATTAGCAGCTCTCCCGTCATAGAGTTTGGGCCCTTTCTTTCCGAAGGAATTCTTCAATGATGAAGGCAGCGGTTGTGGCTATGATGATTTACACAGTGGATATATGATAGTAAACTGGGCTCTAAGTGGTGTCTTGTTTAATAATGGAGCAGCATGTGGACCCTGCTACAAATTGCATGTGATTGGAAGCAAGTTCCGCAATGGTGCATTCAAGGAGCAACCATCACAATCACAAGTGCCTACTGCTTATATGCTGCACTCCCCATGACAATGGAAGCCGGAGCAATGTGCCCCTTGATTATTTAGGCCATCATGATGCATATAAGTAGATTTGCGGGATTATTCGAAAATGGTACTATTTAATACATTTTGAAATTAATGACTTTGGTACTCAATCACCAAAAGCTTAAGAACGAGCTTTTTGAGCCAATTAGAATTTTTCGAAATGAATATCGAAAGCAATTTGATTGGTGCCTAAAGATATTCTTTTGAAGGAATTTTTAGGATTTGGAAAATATCTTAGCCATTCATCCCGCAAGTTTGGAAGACATTGTAGGCAAGGTGAAAGGATTCATATGATGATATCGAGGTGGGGCAGAAATGTAATCCATCATGGGTCACCATGTGTTCATCTATTCAGCCATCAACAAACAAATTATGGTGTGATTGGAAGCACGAACAGATGGTGTAAAAGAGGTGATTCAGAATGATAAGGAATAATACTGGGGATATGTATTTGCTTGTGGTTGCAAAAGAGGCTCTGAATAATTCTTCTAGATGCTATAGATCCGCGAGCTTTATGTATTGATTGAGCAAGTAACTCAACGTCAAGTGCTGGTGTTTAATCTAAGCTGCGACAGATTTGGGAATGTTCTAAAAGAAAGAACAACTACCCATGATAATGATATGTGTTCTAGAGTAGTGAAATAAAAATGTATTCCCCGTAAACATTTTTTAGTTCAGTTATTGTTGATAGTATTCCAAAGAAGACTCTCAATGTATCAGAGGAAGCCGCTGTGTCTGTTGAAAGTGAGGTGTCTCGATAAAGATGGGAACCCTAATTTAGTTTATAAAGTATGAGAGCAGGTCTTTCAGATTTCCCCCCATGTTAGCAATAATTAAAGTACATTTATATATTGAGCATTATGTTTTGGTTGTTCAAGAAATAGTTTCTCTGAGCTACTTGGATGAGGCAAGGTTTGTGCTGCAGCTGGCCATCCCCATGCACGAGCAATAATTTTGAAGCACGTCTTCTGGTTAAAGTGCAAAGGATAGTGTACATGGGTAGAATGGTATGAATATTGCAATAGAGGATGAAGATGTCCAACGCAAAATGGTAATGCACCACCATTTCAATTCTTCTGCGTGTAAAATGTGTTTGTGGTTGTGAGTTCAAAGAACCCACGAGGAGGAGCGAAAATAAATGTTCATAGTTGCAGTAGAAGCAGTTTGAATAGAAAAGGAACCATGGAATGTAGACCCGTCATTTTTGGATGATGGGTACCTTCAAAAGAATTTGGGAACAAAAGATGTTTGAGCGAGGTTCAATTTGATGCATGGAAGTTATGCATTTAAAATAATGAAATGAAGGCCTTTGGCTTCCCGTTAAGCTCCTACATCAATCAATTGTAAGTCTTCAAATAGCGATAAAGAAGGATACGTAATCATTGATATGAAAATTTGAAATGGAAAGGGCATTAAAGGACTGGATATTTAGCTCTCATTCATGTAGAGGAGAAAACACGAATTACTGATATATGTATAATCGAGTTGGGTAGGGCTGTTGAAGATATTAAGACTTTGTGTCAGCTCTCTTATTGCGGTGACCTTGGAACTTGTGAACCTTTGAGGAGCGACAATTGAGAAATAAGGGATTCTATGTCTTTAGTAGAAATAATCTTCCTATCATGGATTCTTTTGTGGCCCATGAATTTTAACAGTCCAGAAGCAAATTAGTTAGTTTTGTGAATTTTGATAAAGAATGGATCAGAATAGATTCAATTGCATGTACCATGGGCTTGTAGATGTTTATGGTCTCCATTCAAAGATCTACCTATTATAACAAATATCCTTGCAGCTATATTGAGAAATCAATACAGAATGAGGTAAAGTTAGGGTGATGCATAATTTTCATGTATTAGTGCTTAATGAAGATGAAATATATAACTGCGAGCCAATCAACATTGCCACAAAAACTTCTTCCCTTGGTCTTTATTTGGATGATACAACAAAGAATACAAAGTCTGAAAGTGTTCAAAGGACAAAGAGTTTCAAATAGATGGCTGACTGAGGGCATGATAGTGTTTTCTGAGGTTAAGGTGAGTCTTCCATGTCAAATTGCATGCAAATTTTGAAGTTGAAGAAAAGCGGCAAATAGAGTTCCTTCATGGTGATATTAGTTTGAATGATAAAAGTATTAATTACTCTATGGCCCAAGCCAGACACTGGATAGCAACAACCAAAGATTCTGGAGTTCTTTGCATCCCGACACAAAATGTAGCCCCCAGAGAGAACCAATGTTATCTAGGGTTTTGGAACCCTAAGTATTTCCCCTCTTTATTTAGCTATGTGAGAAATTAAAACAAGGTGAGTCTTTAAAGAAAATTATTATTATTTAATTTTTTTTTATTTTGCATTGTATAATATTTAATTCTTTAAAGAATTAAATATTATCACATTCAAATGCAAAATAATTAAATAATTGATTAATCCAACATTAATCTCTCACATAGTCAAATCTTAAAAAAGAGAATTAATTATTTTTTTATGATATGAGAGTGAAAATGAGAAAAATACAAAGGACAAGGTTAATTCTTTAAAGAATTAACATTAAAGTGCTAAATGATTATTGCACTTAATATTAAAAATTAAAACATAAAGAGAAGAACATAAGAAAAATGAGAAAGTGCAAATGAGTTTGGTAAAAAAGAAGTTGGGGGTAGTTTTTAATTAAGAACAATAGATTTTGAAGGGTGCCTAAAACCCTGTACAAGTTTAAAGATTTTCAATCAGTGCAGAAACAAAAATACAACAAACAAAAGCAGAACTAGTCACCCCCCAAACAAAGGGTAACCTAGATGACAAAAAGCCTATCACCAACCAAAAGTAAAGATCCAACAAGGGGGTAGAGCCAAATATTTCACGATTTTCCCTTTGATTTAAAACCTCCCTTGCACAATTGGAGGTGCATTTCTAAAGGAGGAGTAGATGGTCTTGTATTCTTTCTTTTTACCTCAGTCCAACCATCCTCCACCTTAGCTGCCTCAGCAATCCAATTTCCAGAAGAAACAAAACAATGAAGCCCAGGGGAATCCGAAACACCAACAATCTTCCTAGAAGAGCTCCAAGCCAATTGGCCCCCCATAGAACCATGAGGAAGGTTCGAACCAAGGGCATGGGCAGGAAGGTCCTGGCCCCCAACAAGACCAGGAGGAACATCCAGTATAGGGGCAAGAGAAGGAACAGGGATAACCTCCTCTAATAAGGGAAGAAAAAGAAGTTGGGGGTAGTTGAACTTCTCACAAGGGAATTATTTAATGAGGGAAAAAAATTGTAACGGGTTCTGGTTCTTGTTCTTCTCGGGTTGGAAAATTGTCTGCATAATTTTTCAAGAAAGGAGAAGGCATTTTGAGTTGGAAATTTTGTAACAGAGAAAGGAGAGATATATTTTGTTTTACCATACTTTGATTTGATTTGCAGGAATGATGCAGGAGCATCCTGGGTTTCTTTGTAATCCTGCACATTAGTTCATTCTGCCTAGTTCCCAATTGGGCCGACTTTGCTCACATTTAATATTGGTATAGTTAATTATATTTGATAAGGGCCGACTTGTGGTTTCTCTATATTCTAGAATTATCCGTAAGCCATTTTGGCAAGTATAAGTAGGGTGTTTAGGTTTAGGGTTAGGGAAGATTTTTGGGGAGAGTTCAAAACAAAAAGAGATATGTGGATTTAAAAAGCTAATTTGGAGATCTGGAAGTTGTACATTTGTAATTGGCCGTAACCCAGAAGGCCTTACAGTTGGGCATGTATGCTGAATATTTGATGAATCAATAAATATTTCCTTGTTCTCTCTTTCCTTGGTGCTGTTCTTTGTGTTTTCTTTCGTTGTGTTAACTCTTGCAGGGTGGCTTGGATAACTGGGTGTGCCTTTGGCCCTAGTTATTCATCCTTTGCTTGCATCAGTTGGTATCAGAGCCCGAAGTTCATCCTTTTGGAGATTGGATCGTGTAGAAACCTGATTTGGATCTGGTTGTAGGGTGGTAGATCTGTGGATTTGACCTATAACTTGTAGAGGGTTACGATCTTGCAGGAACCTAATTTGTAAAGATGGTTCGTGGTAGAGGAAATAATGTTGATAACGCTATATTGGATCAGTTAAGACAAATTGCAGCCAGATTAGATGCTGTGGAGACAACCTAGAGGAGAGGAGCACATCTTGAAGATGTAAGTGATGATGAAGCAGCAACAACAAACCATAATCTAGAACCTGAAGAAGATCGAGATGAGGAAAGATTGTTGCGATTATTGTCTAGGGAAAATTCAAAGCCTACTGTAGAAGTTGTTCCTTATGATGAGAAATTGGATACAAATACTATGCTTGATTGGATCTCTGATATGGAGAAGTTCTTTGAGTATGAAAACACTCCTAATAATAGAAAGGTGAAGATTGCAGTCACTAGGCTGAAAGGTCATGCATCATTATGGTGGGAGCACTTGCAAACTGATAGACAAAGGAGAGGAAAGGAGAAGATAAGAACTTGGCCAAAGATGGTGAACAAGGTAAAGAACAAATTCTTTCCTGCTGATTACCAAGTTAGCTTATTGAGAAAGATGCAAAATTTGAAACAAAGGGACATGACTGTGAAAGAATATACCGAGGAATTCTATAGATTGGACATCAGATCTGGACATGTGGATGACGATGTTGAGAAAATTGCAAGGTACATTAATGGATTGAGATCTGGAATTCAAGATGAGATAAGTTTTGTGAAGTTGGAAAGTGTGGAAGAAGCATACCAGTATGCCTTGAAGGCTGAGGAGATCTTGACAAAGAAGCATGAACAAAGACAAAGAGGTAGAGGTAGATCTTATGGAGAAAGTAGTAGATCTGACAATTCTATGCAAAATAAAGTCAAATCTGAATGGAAGAGTGATGATAAAGGCAAGACCGAATGGAAAGGTGGTAATTCTTACCAAGGAGGCACTAATTCTTACCGAGGAAGAGGTAATTCCTATTCTAGAAGTGGATTTCATGGCAATTGTTTTAGATGTGGCAAAGAAGGGCATAGATCTTTTGAATGTAGATCCTCTGAAAGTGGACAGAATAATAGAAATGCTGTGATTCAAGAAGACATTGAAAGTTCACCAAGTGGACCTAAGGTTGGAGAAAATTTGATGGTGAGAAGAACCTTATGTAATAAAAGTGATGAGGAACCTGTTTTAAGGAGAAGTCTTTTCAAGACAAGATGTAAGATGGCTAGAAAATGCTGCAAAGTGATCATTGACAGTGGGAGTTCTACAAATCTGGCATCAGAAGAGTTGGTTACCAAGTTGCAGTTAGAGAGGCTGAAACATCCCAAACCTTATCATGTTTCATGGATCAAAGATGAGCATAAGATATTGGTAAGTGAGCAATGCCTTGTGAAATTTAAAACTTGACATTATGTTGATGAAGTTTTGTGTGATATTATGCCCATGGATTGTTGTCATATTTTGTTGGGTAGACCTTGGCAATATGATAGACATGCTGTACATGATGGAAGATTGAATCAATATACTCTTTGGGTGAATGGGAAGAAACAAACATTGTTGCCTTTGATTGAAGTTCCAGATGAGGTTAATTGTACTTCTGTAAAGATTTGTATGGTTAATGGGAAACAATTTGAAAAGGAAGTGAAGAAGAATCAGGTTTGTTCTACCATAATTTCAAGAAATCCAATTTTTGTCAATGAAGGCCAAGTGCAAGAAAATAATGCTAACCGAGTGCTAGATAGTGGTGACTGAGTGACAGATGGTAGTATTGACCAAGTGCCAGAAGAAATTGTAGAATTGCTCAATGAATATAAAGACATTATTGCTGATGATCTTCCTAATGGATTACCTCCAGTAAGAAGTATAAATCATTGTATGGATTTGATTCCTGGAGCAAGTTTTCCAAACAAAGCACCATATAGATTGACACCTACAGAGAATGAAGAACTTAATAGACAAGTGCATGAGTTGTTGCAGAAAGGTTTGATCAGAGAAAGCTTGAGTCCATGTGTTGTACCTACTGTATTAGCACCTAAAAAGAATGGAGAATGGAGAATGTGTACTGATTCCAGAGCCATTAACAAGATAACAGTGAAATATAGGTTTCCTATGCCAAGGATGGATGACATAATGGATTGTTTAAGTGGAGCAAAGTATTTTACCAAGATTGATTTGAAGAGTGGCTATCATCATATCAGAATCAGAGAAGGTGATGAATGGAAGACTTCTTTCAAGACAAAAGATGGTTTGTATGAATGGTTGGTTATGCCTTTTGGTTTGACTAATGCACCTAGTACTTTCATGAGGTTAATGAATGAAGTTCTGAAAAGATTTTTGGGTAAGTTTGTGATTGTTTATTTGGATGATATTTTGATATTTAGTAAGACTAAGGAAGAACATCTTGAGCATATTAGACAAGTATTGCAGAGGTTGAAAGAGGAAAAGTTGCTGATTAATCTGAAAAAGTGTTCTTTTATGCAAGAGGAGATTGTGTATCTAGGATTTGTGATTTCAGCTGATGGTTTGAAGATGGATCCTGAGAAGGTTAAAACAATTTTGGAATGGCCTACACCTGAGAATGTGAGTGAGGTAAGATCATTTCATGGTTTAGCTAGTTTTAATAGAAAGTTTATAAAGAATTTCAGTGTTGTTTGCAATGCTATGACTGAGACAGTGAGGGGAGATAAAAAGGAATTCATGTGGACACATGGAGCTAATAAGAGTTTTGAGACTGTGAAACAAAAGGTTGCAGAATTACCGGTATTGGCTTTGCCTGATTTCAACAAAGTATTTCAAGTTGAATGTGATACAAGTGGTAATGCAATAGGAGTTTTATTAAGTCAAGAAGGTAAGCCTGTTGCTTTGTTTAGTGAAAAGTTGAATGATGCTAGAAGGAAATATTCTGTGTATGATCAAGAGTTTTATGCTATTGTTCAAGCATTGAAGAAGTGGAGACATTATTTGATGCCTAAAGAGTTTGTGTTGTATACTGATCATAAAGCTTTACAATACTTGGAAAGTCAACATAAATTGAATCAAAGACATATGAAGTGGGTTGAATATTTGCAGAGTTTTACATTTGTGATTAAGCATAAGAGTGGAGTTACTAACAAAGTTCCTGATGCATTGAGTAGAAGACGTTCTTTGTTGACTGAAATGAAGGTTGAAGTTCTTGGTTTTGATGAGATGAAAGAGTTATACGATGTTGATCCTGATTTTTCTAAGGCATGGAGAGAGTGTAGAGCACCAAATCTGACAGATCACATAAGTAAGTATGATGAGTATTTCATTCAAGAAGGTATGTTGTTCAAAGGCATTTAGTTGTGTATTCCTAGAAGTTCTATGAGGTTGAATCTAATTAAGGAAAAGCATAGTGGTGGATTAGCTGGACATTTTGGAATTGATAAGACATTAAGTTTGCTAAAAGAAAAATATTATTGGCCACAAATGTATAAGGATGTTCAAAAATTTGTAAAGAGTTGTGGAGTTTGTCAAGTTGCAAAAGGAGTGAGTCAAAATACTGGTTTGTATACATCTATTATTGTTCCTGAGAAACCTTGGACTAATATTAGTATGGATTTTGTTCTTGGATTGCCTAAAAAAATGAAAGGGTATGATTCCATATTTGTGGTAGTGGACAGATTTTCTAAGATGGCTCATTTTATACCATGTAAGAAGACATCAGATGTTGAGCATGTTGGTGAACTTTTTTTTAAAAAGATTGCGAGATTGCATGGATTACCAAGAAGTATTATTTCTGACAGAGACAGTAAGTTTGTTGGATATTTTTGGAAGACTTTGTGGAAGAAGATGGGTACTGAGTTGAAGTTTAGTTCTACATTCCATCCACAAATAGATGGACAGACAAAGGTTGTGAATAGAAGCTTGGGTAATTTGCTAAGATGTTTGGTTGGAAATAAGTCAAGTAATTGGGAGATGGTATTGGCACAAGATGAATTTGCATATAACAATTCTGGGAATAGGAGTACAGGGAAGAAACCTTTTGAGATTGTTATTGGAATGCATCCTAGAGGCATATCAGATTTGAGAGATGTTGTTGGTGAAGAAAAGAGAAGCGCTGCAGGAGAAGAATTTGCTGATTTTATGGAGTCTTTGCATAAGGAAGTGAAGTTGAGATTGGAACAAAGTAATCAAAAGTATAAAGAGAATGCTGATCAGTCTAGAAGACACCATGATTTTCAGGTTGGTGATGAGGTGATGGTTCATCTGAAGAAAAGAAGATTCTCAGCTAGAACATACAGTAAACTGAAGATGAAGAAATTTGGACCTTGTAAGATCTTGAAGAAGTTTGATAGTGGTAATGCTTATGAAGTTGAGTTACCTGATGACATGGATATATCTCCTATATTCAATATTGCTGATTTGTATACGCATCATGAGTCAGAGGATGAAATTGCTATACCTGATGATTATCCTAAGAAGCAAATTGAAGAGGTTGAACAGATATTAGATCAAAGAGTTGGTAAGAGCACAAGAGGAAAAGATTACTATGAATATTTGGTGAAGTGGAAGAATAGACCAGTTGAAGATGCTACATGGATTTCTCAGTCTGAGTTGGATTCAACTCAGGGTGTGACATTTGCATGATTTAAGAGAATCATTTTTTTTCCCAACCCTGGTTGTCTGATGCAAGAGCATCCTGGGTTTCTTTGTAATCCTGCACATTAGTTCATTCTGCCTAGTTCCAAATTGGGCCGACTTTGCTCACATTTAATTTTGGTATAGTTAATTATATTTGATGAGGGTCGACTTGTGGTTTCTCTATGTTCTAGAATTATCCGTAAGCCATTTTGGCAAGTATAAGTAGGGTGTTTAGGTTTAGGGTTAGGGCAGATTTTTGGGGAGAGTTCAAAAGAAAAAGAGATACGTGGATTTAAAAAGCTGATTTGGAGATTTGGAAGTTAGGCTTTACAGTTGGGCATGTATGCTGAATATTTGATAAATCAATAAATATTTCCTTGTTCTCTCTTTCCTTGGTGCTGTTCCTTGTGTTTTCTTCCGTTGTGTTAACTCTTGCAGGGTGGCTTGGATAGCTGGGTGTGCCTTTGGCCCTAGTTATTCATCCTTTGCTTGCATCAAGGAACAAGATAATCCTATGTTTATACTGTTATGTATTTGAGATGTCGGAACTTTATATGTCAGATTTTGGAGTCTGGATATGAATTTCTTAAACTAATGTTGATTATATAGTCACTTTTGTCATATCTAAGATACATTTCTTGTATCATCATTTATTGTTTGTAAAACAAAGAAATCTTTCTTCCATTTTCTCTGTAATAAGAAAGATTGGCCAAGTAGTCTTGTGGTTGCTAGTTTGTCTTTCTTCTTCTATTCAGTTTATAAATCTTGTAAATGCATTCATTTCATGTTTATGAAAGAATGTCAGAAAACCTTAAGTACCTTCAGGTTAAAGGTACATATCATCATTTAAATTCATTGCAAATCTGTAAACGAGGGAGCTGTACCTCTCAATTCAGAGGAAGATTATCAATAAAATGATAATATCTCCAATTGTTAGTGCATTTTGTTCTTCTTCTGAAGCATATCGAATCATTGTTTGCATTTTTATCTAAAAGACAAAACTGTTTACTAACACAAGGCAAGCCTTAAAGATGAGAAATAGATCGAGATCATGAAATTTGTTTGATAACTATGGAGTTGAAGAAGTGTCAAAGTTGGTAATTGAGGATGAAATTATGAAAATTTCAGTTAAAAGTATAAAAGGTGTCAAAAAGTTGTAAGAGGTGTGTCAAAATGATGGCAAAATGTTGTCAAGTTTGGAAATTAATTTGGTGAATGTGGAATTTTTAAATCGCCAAATGGAAATGCTGCGTAAATGAAAAATAGACTTCTGCTAAGTAAAGAAACAATTCTGAACTTAGAAAGGGAAAACAAAGAAGAGATTCTTAAAAAATATTATTGAGAATTGTAAAATATTTAAGTGAATTTTCAAATGAAAAAGGGAAAAAACACGTTAAGCTAAAGGTGGATTTTCTGTATCATTTCCACTTTAAAATGAATTTTCCACCATCACTTCCACCTGAAAGTTGATTTTCCACTTGCATTTCCCCATAAAAGTGAAATCCCTCGCAACATTGTCCACCTTCAGGGCAAATTTCTGCCATGGGTTCTGGTTAGGGCTCAACCTCATCAAGGAGAGGGTAAAAATCCAAAGTTTAGCGCTCTTCTGAGAGGAGGATTTAAATGCAAACATAACACGTCAACTCACCTTAAATGCAACCAGCTTCCTGTCAAAATCAGAGCAGAGAGTCGATTAAATCTGAATATGATTAGATACGAGCAGAAAACATAGAGAATCTAAGTCAGTAGGAGGGAAATTAAGATCAGGAGGAGCAAAATTTCTTTAAATAATCCCTAAAGAGAAGTTTATTCCATCAGATTTGAAGGTGAACAGAATCAAGCTGGCTGCAAATTTCATACCCAAAGGTGAATTACCTATGCGAGATCCGAATTGCAAGTTCAGGAGGCAAAATTTCAAGCAAGAAATGTGAATTTGCCAATTGTACTAAGCAAATAAAAAATACAAAAACAAAATTGCAGATCAAGCAGATTGACGAGGCGATCAATATCAGAATCAAGGAGGCAAATTTCCAGTAGAGAAACAAAACAAATTAGAATAACAAATTCAGGACTAAAAATTAGAGAAGTCCTTGAGAGTGTAGAAAGATTGCTGAGTGTGAAGCTATTTACACTAGGACAATGATTGTGAGTTTTAGTGATAAGTATGGAAATGCCTCCATTAAGGAACCATGTTGGAAGAGTTGCAGGTGTGACAAAAGAGGGGTTTAAGCAAGTACAAGCATTACAAGAGGAGTCACATAGAGGAGTTGATATTAGGGAAAGAGATGAAAGTGAAGATGAATTTGTAGAAGGATAAGTTGAAGAAGAGAAACCATAAGTGATTAGAGAGATCCTAATGAAGATAGGTTTATGGGGGTTATTTCTAGAATTGGAAAGAGACCCAAAATTGAATTTTCTACATTTTTTTGAAAATACAAATCTAGAAGAACTGATTGATTGGATCAATGATTTGGAAGAGTGTTTTGAGTGTAAAGAAGTAGAAGATCCTAAGGGGGTTAAATTGCAAAGGCCAAGTGTTTAGGTCATTCCAAAATTTTGTGGAAAGAGGTTTAGTTAGAAATAAATAGAAGGGGGAATGAGAAGATAACAAAATAGGATCAGATGGTGCAAAACTTGAAGAGACAATTCATTCTTGTCAACTATAAGCTTAATTTGTTGAAGAAAATGCATAGGTTGAAACAAGTGAGAAGATATCTCGAGGAATACATAGAATAGTTCTATCGAGTCCTTATCAAAACATGTCATTTTAAAGCCAACAAGGAGAAGGTTTCCCATTACATAAATAGTTTGTGGCCTAGTATTCAACATGTGATAACCCCACTAAAATAATATTTAATAATTATTAAGATAAAAATAAAAATAAAAAATATGAATAATATAATAATATTAATATGAAAATATAAATCATTATAGATCATAATAATATAAATACTACTATATAATTATATATATATATAGTAATTAGATATTAAATAATATACTATTAAATATTAGTTATAAATAGATATAGATCTATATATATCCATATTATGATATAAATAAATAATATTTATATCACTAATACTATTAAGAATGATATCACTATACATATAATATATGTTATGTATAATTGTTAACATAATATATGTTAATATACTTATATTATTAATATAACCTAGGCAAAAGTACATCGTTGTCGCTAAGCCTAACTCAAATAAATAAACTAAATGCAAACAAAGAACTTCCAAGGGCTTGAATTGTACATTTTTTCAGTCCAAATGTTTGAAATTAGTTCATAAAATCTTTTATTTTGATTTTAGCAACAATTTAGATTTTTTTTAGACTTCTCATCTTGCGCCTGTTCCCGCTCGTGCCTGTGCGATATTTTTTCTGCCTAATCTATTTGGTAGGCTATGGCACCTGGGCGTACTCCTCTGGCCCCGCGAGTGTGTGATTCTGGGACTGGGTCTGTCTCCTTGGGTGCACAAGCTTTTTCTCAGGATTCCCTTTTGCAGGGCGTCCCCGGTGCTAGGGTTTTAACTTCTCCTACTCAAGCTTGTTCACATGTTGATATTGGAGGGCATTATCCAGCTGCGCTTGTCTCTCTGCATATTGGTGGTTCCTCCATTTCCTATGCAGATTTGGCAGCTATGAGGCCGACCTTGGGGTTTCAAATGTACGTTCGAGGTTTCAAGATGCTGTGCCTGTGGCTGTCAACAAACCTTTATTGTTTGATCTTGAGCTTGATATTATCGATGAGATCTCCTCTCATTTGGATGATTTCTCCTCTACTATCGCTATTTTTTGATTCAAGGTTTTTTGGCCCTCTCTCTCAGACTTGCATGCTTGGGTTGGTTAGGTCTGGGTGCCCCTCATTTTAGCAATTGCTGAGATATACCCCGTAGCTAGGAGTTTTTTCGTTGTGAAGTTTGATACAACTGATGATAGAAATGTCGTTCTACACCATGATTTCTCTTGGGGGGAAAAGTTTCCCTTGATGGCTAAACCTTGGTTCTCGAATTTTGATCCATCGACGGAATCCTTTAACAAGGTCCCTCTATGGGTCAGGCTACCGAATCTTCCCCTTCACCTATGGCAGGACTCTATCCTGGAGGCGATGGGGAAGCCCTCGGGGACATTTTACTGGTTGACTTTGCTTCATCCAATGTGTTCCGGATGACGTATGCTCGCATCTTGGTGGAGATGGACATCTCTAAAGGACTCCTTGATAAGATTAAGCTGGAATCTCCAATTGGTTCTTGGATCCTGTCTCTTGATTATGAAGGTATCCACTTCCGCTGCAGGCTATGTCATAAGACTAGACATCTTGCTGCTCGCTGTTCTGCTGGGAAATCTAGATTGAAGAAGTCTCCCTCATGGTGGCAAGGGGTTTTAGATGATCATTACACGATTCTGAAATCCCCCCCGCCTGGGGAGGGCAACTCTTCTCAGGTCATTTTGGACCCGGTTTAGATGGCCCCCCCTGTGGCAGACTTTGGTGTTGCCTCTCCGGTGGTGCCTTCTTTTGTTCCCCCTCCTTCTATAGTGGTGAACGCTCTGACTCTCCCTCCTTCGAGTTTTTTCCCTGATGATGGTACCTCTTCGGTGGTTCCGTCTGTGGGGCCCATTTGCCATTGCACCAAAAGCCATGACTATTAGTGAACATGGAACACCACATAATTAACCACCTGTGGACAGGGGAGCGTGTCGCATCACCCAACAATCTCCCCCTCGACGCGCATACCAGGTGCTTACGCGGGTCGGGAAGGCAATGGGGAGATTTGAACCCATGACCAAGCCAAAACCAGGCTCTGATACCAATTGTTAGGATAAACCATGGACAGAAATAAAAACTACATGCAAATATAACCAATAACAAAAAATAATAGAACACATAGAAATGAACACAAGGCACCAAGATTTAATGTGGTTCACTCAATCCCTGGGCTACGTCCACCAAAAAGCAAGTCCGATCTTATTACAATCCAGTGATTACAACCTGATTACAATCCGTAATCCCTTACAGCTCAATACCGCCACAAGAACCAATTTTGTATCACAACATATGAAAAATACCCAACCCTAAGCCCTTTTTATACAAGTATTAAACCGCTTTAGGGTTATAACATGTTGGCCATATGTCGGCCATAATATGTCGGTTACCATGTCGGCTACTGCCCAAAATTTTTTTTCGATGCCCCGAACCCCACTATTTATGAAGTATGTATAGTACTTTCCTGATCAGTCACCACAATCTAACAATCTCCCACTTGGAGACTGATCCTGTAGCAATACCACTACCACATGGGGCTCCCACTGGATCAAACCATCCTGGACTCTACTGTTCTTTTATTCATGTTCAGTCTAAAAGACCAACCGAAGTTGAAGAGGAGTTCAGCTTCTCCCTTGTTACAACCTTTGTCAACATATCTGCTGGATTGTCATTGGTATGTATCTTCTCCAGCTTTAACTGTCCATCCTCCAAAACTGATCGAATGAAATGGTACCGCAACTGTATGTGTTTGGTCTTAGAATGCAGAGTTGAATTCTTAGCAAGATGAATGGCACTTTGACTATCTGTGAACAAATAATTATCCTTCTGAGGATGTCCCAATTCTTCCAAGAAGAACTGAAGCCATATCATCTCTTTGGCTGCCTCTGTAGTAGCAACATACTCTGCCTCTGTAGTGGAGAGAGCATTAATCTTCTGTAACCTAGAAACCCAGCTCACGGCTACCCCACCAACAGTAAAGACATAACCTGTAGTACTCCGCCTGGTATCAATATCCCCAGCCAAATCTGAGTCAACATAGCCCTGTAAATCAGTAGTAGAGCCCCCAAAGTGTAAACACTTATTGGATGTTCCTCTCAAATATCTGAGAATCCACTTGACAGCATTCCAATGCTCAAATCCTGGATGACTCATATACCTGCTAACGGCTCCCACTGCATGTGCAATATCGGGCCTAGTGCATACCATAGAATACATCAAACTTCCTACAGCTGAAGCATAGGGTACCTTGGACATCTTATCCTCCTCTTCCTGTGTCTTGGGACACATCTCCTTAGTCAATTTCAGATGACCAGGTAAAGGTGTGCTGACAGCTTTAGCATTCTCCATAGAGAAATGTTGCAACACCTTCTCAACATAATCAGTTTGAGATAGCATCAATGTTCTGTTCTTCCTATCTCTACAAATTTTCATACCAAGGATTTGTTTTGCTGCCCCCAAATCCTTCATAGCAAATGCATGTGCTAATTGGCGTTTCAGCCCCTTAATATGATCCATGTTAGACCCAGCTACAAGCATATCATCAACATATAGACATAAAATAATGTAGCTATCATCATCCAACCTCTTAAAATAAACACAGTAATCTGAATGACACCTATTATATCCATGCTCATGCATAAAACTGTCAAATTTCAGATACCATTGCCGAGGTGCTTGCTTCAAGCCATATAAACTTTTCTTCAATTTGCACACTAAGTTCTCCTTACCTTTGACCTCAAAACCCTGTGGCTGAGCCATATATATTTCTTCATCCAAATCACCATGAAGAAAGGCTGTTTTAACATCCATCTGCTCTACATGCAAATCTTCAGTAGCCACAAGACTTAAAACAGTACGAATAGAAGTCATTTTAACAACAGGAGAAAATATCTCATCAAAATCAATTCCCTTTTTATGTGCAAATCCTTTTACAACTAACCTGGCCTTAAATCTTTTCTTACCTCCTTCCTCTTCTTTCAACCTGTAAACCCATTTATTCTGTAAAGCCTTTTTACCTGCAAGCAACTTGCACAAATCCCATGTCTTATTTTTCAGCAAAGAGTCCATTTCATCTTTCATTGCAGACTCCCACTAAATCTTAGTATCCACCTGTACAGCTTCATCATAACTTTTAGGTTCACCAGCATCAGTAAGTAAAATAGAATACAAAGAGGGAGAAAACCTTTGTGGAGGTCTAATTTGCCTTGTTGACCGTCTAACATTCACTGGTGTGTGTGGTATTTGTTGTTGCAGTTGTTGCACATCATGAGGAATGGCTGGAACATCAGCTTTTGGAGTATCATCCAGCACTACATAATCATCTTCTTTCTTCTCATGTTGCTGCAACAGATCTTTGTACAACACTTTCTCATTGAATATGACATCCCGACTTCTAATAATTTTAAGATTTTCAAAATCCCAAAGCCTATAACCAAATTCATTAATTCCATATCCAAAAAAGACACATTTTTTTGATTTAGCTTCTAGCTTGGTTCTATTTTCAGAGTCTATATGAGCAAAAGCTTCACAACCGAAGGTCTTGAGAAAAGAATAACTCACCTTCTTACCAGTCCATGCTTCCTCTGGAATACCACAGCCCAAAGGAGTAGAGGGACCTCTATTAATCAAATATACTGCAGTATTGACAGCCTCCGCCCACATGTGTAAGGGCAACCCAGCATGCAACCGCATGCTCCTTGCGCACTCCATTATAGTCTTGTTCATGCGTTCAGCCACTCCATTTTCCTGTGGAGTCCTTGGAACAGTTTTTTGTCTATGAATACCATTAGTGGAGCAATAATCTTCAAATTCATGACTGCAATACTCACCACCATTATCAGATCTGAGACATTTTCATTTCTTACCAGTCTCATTTTCAACCAAGCATTTTCATTTCTTAAAAGTTTGAAATACATCAGATTTCTGTCTAAGAAAATAAACCCATACTTTTCTAGTTGCGTCATCAATAAATGTAACATAATAATGAGAGCCACCAAGGGAAGATACCTGGGCTGGTCCCCATACATCTGTATGCACAAGCTCTAATTTCTCCTTTTTGTTTTCCTTCCCTATCTTTACAAAACTCACTCTCTTTTGTTTTCCATACACACAACTTTCACAGAAATCCATATTCACACATTTTAGACCTGGTAAAACTTTCTTTGAATGAAGTACTTTCATACCTTTCTCACTCATGTGCCCAAGTCTATTGTGCCACAGCGCTGTATCAGAATCTACAGCAACTATTTGTTCTCCCTGCTCAACTGCAGTAATTGTTCCTGAATATTCATTTTTCTCTGAAACAATCAAAGTAGAAGGAACAATATGACTTGTACAAAGATATAAGGTGCCTACTTTCACACCTTTTGCTACTACAAGGGAACCTTTTGAAACCTTCCAATTTTTATCATTAAAAGTAACTACACAACCCTCATCACCGAGTTGCCCTGCTGAAATTAAATTTCTACTTAGTTTTGGAACATGTCTTACCTCATGTAGTAGCCAATGATTCCCATTCTGCAACTTAATCTTAATTTTTCCCTTTCCAACAATCTGACAGGGTTCATTATCCCCCAAATAAACAAGCCCAAAATCCCCTTGGACATAATCAATGAAATAACCTCTATGAGGTGTAGCATGAAATGAAGCACCAGAATCTAAAACCCATGAATCATCATGTCATGTCCCCTTTTCAAATAATTTAAAAAGAAAATCTTTGCTAAGGTAGGCGGGCCCAAGAAAGTGAAGTTTCGGAAAAAGGGGGTTAATCTTTGGAAACCGTTGGACTAATAAATGAAAATTATTATTAAAATAAGTTTCATTAACCTCTCTTGGACGTGAGTTATAGTTATGCCCTCTTTTAAGGGGTTTGGAGGCATTTTGGGCTCATTCCAGACTTGATTTTCGCTCATTCTTTGTTATTCTTCAGAGGCTGCCAAACCTGTGGAGAAGGAGACCCAAGAACGGGAGTTTGCAGGTTTCCAGGGAGACCCAAGAACGGGAGTTTGCAGGTTTCCAGGAAGGCTAAGGACGGGAGTTTGAAGCCATTCCATGTGCATGCTCATACAGAGTTTGCCTTTGTGCTGAATAGTGCAGATTTGTGAGTTTCCGGGTGTATTTTTTGTAAGAGTTTGGTGTTTCCGGTTCAGTATTTCATATCAGTTTTGGTTGCTGCTGTATTTTAGACTTTAAGCTGTTAAAATAGAGCTGAATATATATATTGTGACGTGATTAAACTTATGAGATAGATTATTAGTGTTCTTGTGGTGTTTCCGGGCATATTTTGTGCTATTTCGGGAGCCCGATGAGCATAGTTTTGGTCCTACATTTTCGAGCTATTGTGTAAAGGCTATACGGATCTGGAAATGTCAATTTGTAGGCTGTTATGCTGATGAAAGTTCTGTAAAAATTTCCATTTTCAGATTCATTAATAATTTGTGAAGTTGTGAAGCTTTTAGCACTATTTTCAACATACCCGATTTGGGGTTTCTTGAGGAATTTGGTGGATCTTTGGGATATTAGCTGTTTGATTTTAAAGATCTGATTAGAGGTTGAAAATATCATGAAAAATCAGAAAAGGGACATTTCACATCAACACTCTCTAAAGACAGAAGCAAAGCATCCTCTTCATATTTGTTACTTACCACATTTGCTTCCTTGTCTCCATCTGATTTATCTCCTTCATTTTTCTTTCGATTCCAACAATCTTTCTTTTTGTGCCCTGGTTTCCCACAGTACCAGCAATCATTTGGTCCTCTCGATTGAGACCTCCTCCCCTTTGACTTTCCTCTTGATTTCTCACGATTTTCAGAGTTACTTCCTCTTTCAGTCGTTCTGCCCCTGCTTTGTGCATTTAAAGCACTTCCTGATGTAGATCCACCTGAGGATTTTCTACGAGTTTCCTCACTTAAAATAACACCGATCACATCATCATATTTTAGGGTACTAGATCCAGAAACAAAATTACTCACTGCCATTACCAAGCCATTCCAGCTTTCAGGCAAAGAACACAAAATCAAGAGAGCCCTAATTTCTTCATCAAAATTGATACCCACAGAAGATAATTGACTAGTAATAGTATTAAACTCATTTAAATGATCTGCAACAGATCCACCTTCTGCCATTTTCATATTAAATAAACGCTTCATGAGAAATACCTTATTTGAAGCGGAGGGCTTTTCATACAGTGTCGCTAGGGTTTTCATCAAATCTTCTGTTGTCTTTGCTTTTGTAATATTAAATGCCACCGATGGTGCCAAGCATAACCGAATGCTTCCGAGTGCCTTTCTGTCCAAAAGATCCCATTCAGCCTCTGACATAGTTCCCTGATTCTTGGCTTTTCCTTCCAACGGCTTCCATAAATCCTTCTGATATAAATAGTCTTCCATTTGCATCTTCCATAACTGGAAGTTCTGCCCATTAAACTTGTCAACCCTCAACTTACCCTCATCTGCCATCGCTCCCACTCAACTGTGAGACTCCCACTTAACCGTGAGACTTTCCTGCAGAGGATAATTGAAAAACAACCTTGCTCTGATACCACTTGTGGGGCCCATTTGCTGTTGCACCAAAAGCCATGACTATTAGTGAGCATGGAACACCACATAATTAACCACCTGTGGGCAAGGGAGCGCGTTGCATCACCCAACACCGTCCCTTTTTGTTCCTGATGTTCCTACCACGTTTCAGTGTCCCTCTAGAGCTGTGGAGGTTTTGGGGGATGGCTGCAATGCTGATGACTTTGCATGGCAAAAGGCTGCTAGTATGGTGGAGGATGGATGGACAACTGTCAAGAAGAAAAAGGTCAAGTCCTCCAACCCAACTTTTGATATGGCATTATGTTCTCAAATGGTGGGACCAAATGGGAAATCTTGAGTCCTTGTTTTGCTTTGGCTCTCCTGGCTTTTTTGGCCTGATGTCCATTGTATTGGTTCATGGTTTGGGTCTTTATGCTTATCTTTTTTTTAACCATGGGGTTCCAAGTGCCCGGTTAAAACCTAGTGTAGTGGCTGAGCTGTACTTTGGTATCTTTGTTGCCACAATAGTCACCTTTTTCTTCTTGGTGACCTGTTTCTCCTGGATGGTCTTCTTTGAAAATCTTACGATGTGTATTTGGATTTTAGGGCCCTTTTTAATCCTATTTTCTTTAATTAAAAACTATTATATTATAAAAATACACAACTCTTACACTGAAATATATAAAAAGGGATTAAGAACGTTGGTAAGGGAGGCATCAAGAAGAAAAAATATAAAATATATGCACAGTTAGGGTTTAAAATCTAATGGCCCTAAACTAGGTCATTACAAATGGTATTAGAGTAGGTTTTCCTACCATCTCGTGAATAAAGGGTTATGGAAAATCATTGCGATTTCCTTACCAACAAAATAAAAGACAACTAACTTCCAAGTCAAATAAGGCCCAAGGATGCATCTCATGACAATTTAATGAAAAATGGCCATAGGGGAAATTACGATGCATCTTTGAGAATTGTTTTTTTCAAGACATATCACGCACTCCATTAGGTCCTACAATACATAGGTGAACAAATAATTTGATTTTGGCACCTTCATATTAGATGGAACTCACATAGAGTTCATGGACATAAAGAGTGATAACAAGATGACATGTTTGAGATGATAGTTCTTTACTCGTTCATTTCCATGGTGGACAGAAAAATGGGACAACATGGGACTCATATACTACCAAAAATACCCCAGAATCTGCCCGGTGCTATGCACATATTTGGAATATGCATTGTCAAAATTCTAGCTATGGGTTTATGAGTATTTATCTAAGCAAGGGCACAACTTATTTTATTGAAAATGTGTCATTGAAAAGGAATTACACCATAGATTGTAAGGTAAGATTAAAGAAAAAAAGTAGAGTATAAGGATGAAAGGTGAAGAGAAAAAATAAATGGTACTCTAATCTACCCTAGAGCATTCAATTATATCGATGACCCCATTGTCTAGGTTATGATGACAAAAGTACTCGACCTTGTATACAAGACACGCATCACAAACAAAATTAGAAGAAATGTCATTTCATGGTGAAGATCCACAGGTTGATTGAGTCATGGCTTGGGGTAATCCTGGTACCTGGAGTTAAAAGTGACAAATAGAAAAAGGGTTGATGAATTTTAGTCCAAATGACCCAACAAATTGGCACTAGGCTGTCAAGCCTCAGAAGTACAAAAACAACTCACTATCTCAATTTTGAGATCTTAGTTCTATGTTATTTACATCATCCATCATCTAGCATCGAATTCATGGAAAAAAAAGCACCAATGACATGACATAATAAATCTTCAACTGGAAATTTTGGCTTTACCACTAAACTCGAGGAGAATTATTCAAGTCATTTCTCCCACAATGCCCTAAATTGATAGCATAAAGGCTTACCCACTGAAAAAAGTTTGATCTTTCTTATCCAAAAGCTTGTTGCTAATTATTTGAAGATACCTCTGCTTAGTAAAATCATAGTAAACTCAGCTTTCAACTTTCTTATACTTTGATGATACATCATTTAATATGACAACATACATCAATCAATCCACTGAATAAAAGAAACCTTTAAGTTCTGAATGATACTGCTTATGACCATTAAAAATTGAAGAATTTCAACATATAACAGATCAAAATTTGGAATTCAAAATAAATCTTTTAAGTACCTGGAATATACAACATAGAAAAATGGTTAGATGCGTTGTGATTCTGCAATCACCACAAAAAATGACAGAATGTGATTAAATAACCCTAAATTCTAGAATACAAATAGAATAAAGGAAAACCCAAACTTTACATCCAATATTTCAGTAAACTAAAAACAAAATTTGTTTCAAACTAAAAAAGATGAAAAAATTAAAAATTGCAGTGCATTTTATCAGAAGCTTGTAATCTATTGGCCGTATTTTTGCTCAACATAAGTGATTCAGAGACTCTGCATTAGCCCTAGGCATTGGCAAATCAACAAGCATAAAAAAAAGAAAAGATTTCATTGTTTCAAAAGTGGATTATCAATAAAAGCATCTGCAGTGTTGACCGCTGCCTACTTACAGTTATTAAAGCTCGGAATAAAGGATAAAAAATTAATTGGCAACAAGGTTACAATAAAAGCACCTAATTTTCTGTCGATCAACCCAATATAAGATGGATGAGTCATAATGAGATTGCAGGGCTGCTGCTTGTAAACAACTATTCGCACAGAAAACTCTCCAAATACTAAACAAACTTAACACTGTTTCAAGCTTTCCATGGACAAGAAGAGATTGTGATGATTTTAGATGAATGGAGAACATTAAATTTTTAAAAAAGCCACTGACATTTTAATACAGTCACTACACCAACAAGCGATAATTATTTGACTCATATGTTATACCTACACATTTTATCAGACTTGACTTTATTTTTCTTATACTAGATAACAATTGTCCCAGTATGAAACAATATTTCCAGCTGCTTTTGAAAATGGTATTCCTTGAACATTAAGATGAGCGATCACATGAGGATGGCATGATTAGGGGTAACGATTGATGACAGGAGAATGAACAAGTGAATTACAAATAACCATTCCAACAGTTGCAGCAATCTATGTCAGTTCGAAAGGTATCAAGCCAATCAAATAGGGTGACCCATTACTGGTTTGACCTATATGATATAATGTGAGTCATTAAGATGAGTATGGTTGGACACAACATGCATCTTCAATGGCGAGGTTGTCAAAATGGAATATAATTTTACGCGGCCAAGGGAGGCAGCAATACTATTTGGCTGGCCCTTTCATCCCACTAAAATAAGGGACAAATTAGCATCGAAAGAAGAAAGGAGAACAAATTTTAAAAATTGGTAAACTGGGCTAAATTTATAGGAGGGGCCGAATTTATGGAAGGGGCCCATAGTTATTGAATGGGCATTGAAGGGAGCAAGGTTTAAGATAAATTGAAACCAGAGTTGACAGAGGTATGGACCCCATCCAAGTCATTAATTTAAAATATTGTTATCATTATTAAAATAATTTTCTATTGTTATGTTTTATTAAAAATATGAATATTGTATTATTAGTAATATTTAATGAATATTGAATCATATATCTAAATATATAGTAGAAATATGGAAGTCCAACCTATTATTATGGATAGACCTATAACATTATTGTTATTCTAAATAATTATTGAAAATAAGTTCAATCTTCAATTATCTAATTTACAATAAGAAATATATGATATTAATGAGGAAGGAAATGAATGTTGTCCAGTAGAATCATAATTAATAGATTGTGGACATGTTTATAAATACCAGTATTTTATTACGTAATGGATAGGGATTGTGTATAAGAGGAGTAAATCACTCATGTTGGGTTAGTAAGGGACCCACGTAGATCGTATCCAAACTTGAGATGTTGTAAATCTACCATCCATTACAAGATTTGATATATGGGTTTATATTTCTTTCCACCATGTAATAATGAATGTACATAAATAAGACCTTTTAAAATAAAATGTACAATTATAAATTTAATATTCATAAGATCATATGACTCTTGTATTAGTCACCTAATGGATAGAGAGTGTGCACAGGGGGAGGAGTAAATCGATCGCATTGGGGCAAAATGAATCCCAATATGGACTAAGGTCTGAGGGATACCCAAGTTGAGTGTGTCCAAACTCAGAGCTACAGTAAATCTTCCATTCATCATGAGACCTATTGCAAGGGCAACAATTATAAAAATCTACCATCCACGTCAAAATTAAACATGTTCCTAGTGGGCAAGGAGTGTGCATAGGGGAAGGAGTAAATTAGTCGCGTTGGGGCAAAATGAATCCCAATATGGATTAAGGTTTGACGGTTGTCCAAACTCAGAGCCCTAGTAAACCTACCATCCATTGTGGAATTACACACCTTATTATAGTAATAGCTATAAAAAATATGCATCTTTAGTCTAACTTTTTATTTCAAGATAGGGGAAAGGAGCACGACATTCACGATCAAAGTGGTAAAACATTTCCTTACCCTTTTCTTATTTCAAATTTTAAGCTAGATTATAACATGTATACTATGTGTCTACATTGTGTCTTCATGCATTAATATGTCTGCTTCATGTCTTCTTCGTCTCTTCATGCATTCGTGTGTCTACCTCGTGTTTGCATCACATCTTCATGCATTAAGTGTCTACTTTGTGTCTTCATTCATATGTTCTTGTACATGCTATTATATACTAACATGTTTACTTTGCAAGTGTCTAACACATATGCAGGAAAGAGAATAAAGCCAGACTAAGAATTAAAGAGGATCAAATCAATTGCTTGGGGACAAGCAAATTCGAGAGGGGAGGACTGTGATAACCCCACTAAAATAATATTTAATAATTATTAAGATACAAAAAGTAAATAATATATATGAATAATATAATAATATTAATATGAAAATATAAATAATTATAGATCATAATAATATAAATACTACTATAATTTTATATACATATAGTAATTATATATTAAATAACATACTATTAAATATTAATTATAAATAGATATAGATCTATATATATATCCATATCATGATATAAATAAATAATATTTATATCACTAATACTATTAAGAATGATATCACTATACATATAATATATGTTATGTATAATTGTTAATATAATATATGTTAATATACTTATATTATTAATATAACTATTATATCATTAAAAGACACAACTCTTACCATTGAAATATATAAAAAGGGATTAAGAACATTGGTAAGGGAGGCATCAAGAAGAAAAAATATAAAATACATGCACAGTTAGGGTTTAAAATCTAATGGCCCTGAAACAGGTCATTACACAACAAGTGTTGATAATGGTAAGAATGACTATCGAGGATGTATAACAATTTGCTTCAAAGCTTGAAGGGATTTTCAACAACAAATTTGAGAGCAGACAACGTGGAAGAGGTCGCAATGGAAGATCTAGTGGAGGATCTTATGGAAGTCAAAAGGAAGTTCAGAAAAAGAATGATGTCTTGGGTAACGATCAAAATCAAAGGGTAAATAATTTCCATGCAATCAAAATAACATAGATCAAAGAGGAAGAAAAGAAGGTAAGGACAATGTAGAGGAGGTTTTCATGGAACATGTTTCCATTATGTAGAAGGGCATACATCTTATGAGTGTCTCCAACATCAAGGGAGAATAAATAGAAGACCAAACAACAATGCACAAGTTGCATATGTAGATGAAGATGCTAAGTCATCACATTTTGAAGATACTGAAAGAGGAGAGGTCCTTATCCCTAGAAGAGCCTTATTGAATGATGAGGATGAACTTGAGTACCATAAGAATTTGTTTTGTACAAGGTGTAAGTGTTATGCTAAAGTATGTAATGCCATTGTTGATAGTGGTGTTGGTGTAAATAAGTATTTACTTATTACACTTACTTAAGTTTAGTTAGGTTAATGCATTATTTAATTATTTTGCATTATTTTATTATTATTTTAGGTGAGATACTTAGGAGTTTGTGTACTCTCATTGAGTTACGCAACTCTAATTATGTACATGGTGTCTACAATACAGGAGTATGCATCATTCACTAAGTTTTCATGTTGACAACATAGTTATCCGCACTCCTCATTTAGCACATGTTGTCTACACCACTAATTTGCGTGCTACACCATTGTAGGCTTATCCTCACATCATCACACTTAATCCTGTGCATAATGGAGGATAACCCATATCTGGTGGACATGTGCCTGGTTGTATGACATATCATGATGTTGACTTCTATGCATTCTAGAAGCTGTCCTAAGGCCTTTATATATAGGCACTCCTAGTGTACTCTTAAGCTATCATATTGAGTGAATATCATCATTCTGATCATACTCTGTCTATTTTGGTCTACTGTGTGCTTGTGTTGAGTTCTTTAGTTCTTAGGTGAATTCTAGCCTAAGCCAAATTCTTACAAGTGGTAACATTGATAATCTTGTTTTAGAGGAAATGGTTAATAAATTAAAGTTAGGAAGAATGAAGCATCTGAATCCCTATCAAATTACTTGATTGCACAAGGACCATTAGTATGGTTAATGAACAATGTTTTGTAAAGTTCAAGATTGACAACTATCACAATGAGGTATCTTATGATATTATGCATATGGATGGTTGTCATTTGTTGCAAGGCATACTATGATAATTTGACCATTGTGCAATATATGATGGGTATGAAAACACCTATTCTTTGAGAATGGATGAGGTACGACACAAGCTAAAGCCATTGAAGGAAATTGTGGAAAGGTATGCAGTAAACTAGGAGTCTATTTAGTTGATGAACAGAAGTTTCTAGAAGGCATGAATCATGAGTATGCATATTTTTCTTTAGTTCAAAAAGTTGATAAAGAGGTAATAGAAGATGTACCTACAAAATTTGTAGATTTGTTGGATGAGTTTCAAGATATTGTATTTGATAATGTACCTAATGGATTACTACTAGTGAGAAATATCAGTCAGCAAATGAACTTTATTCCAATAGCTTGTCTTCTAAATAAGACAACCCATAGGATGGTTCCAATATAGAGTGAGGAGATGAACATATAAGTGCAAGAGGTGTTGTAGAAAGGGTTGATTTGAGAAAGTTTAAGTTCATGTGTTTTACCAATCGTTCTTGTACCAAAGAAAAATGATGAATGAAGGATGTGCACAAATTCTCAGGCTATTAACAAGACTAACTATCAAATACATATTCCTTTGACAAGGATGAATGCCATTATGGATTGTTTGAGTGGAGTTGCTTGCTTCACAACAATAGATCTAAAGAGTGGATATCATCAAATTAGGATTAGAGAAGGAGATGAGTGGAAGGTAGTCTTCAAGTAAAATGAGGGATTTTATGAGTGGTTAATCATGCCTTTTGGCCTAACCAATGTACCAAACACATTTATGTGGCTCATGAACTAAGTATTAAAATAATTTTTGAGTAAGTTTGTTATTGTTTACTTGGATGATAATTTAATTTTTAGTAAGATATTGGAAGGGAATATAATGCATATTTGTAGGGTCTTTCATTAGTTAAGGGAATAATTTTTTTTGACTAACTAGAAAAAGTGCAATTTTGTGAAGGAGTTAATGTACCTAGGATTTGTTGTCTCAACGGACTGTCTTGAAAAGAACCCAGAGAGGGTGAAGGTTATCATTAAATGACCCACTCTAAGGGGTGATACTAAGGTAAGATATTTTCATGGTTTGGTTAGCTTTTATATAATGTTTATAAGAAATTTTAGTAGTATATTTGGACCCTTGATTGAAATAATTAGAGGGGATAAAAAATAGTTTAAGAAGACTACAAGAGAAACAAGGAGTTTTTAATTATTGAAAAGAAAAGTTATAAAATAATCTATTTTGCCACTTCTAAATTTTAATCAGGTGTTTCAAGCAGACTATGATACTAGTGGTAATACCATTTGGTTATTTTGGGTCAGCAAGATAAACCCATTTCTTATTTCAGTGAGAAGTTAAATGATGCCAAAACAAAATATTTTGTTTATAATCAAGAGTTTTAGGCTATAGTTTAAGCATTGAGGATATATATATATATATATATATATATATATATATATATATATATATATATATATATATATATATATATATATATATATATATATATATATATATATATATATATATATATATATATATATATATATATATATATATATATATATATATATAAATATAAATAAATAAATAAATAAATAAATAAATAAATAAATAAATATAATCTATTCTCTAAAGAGTTTATTGAATTTACTAATTAGTATTTACAATATTTGAATAATTAAGGAAAGTTTAATAATGATATTTAAAATATTGGGTTGATTTTTTTTCTAGAGGTACACTTTTGTTTTGAAGCACATGAGTGGAAAGTGTAAGGATTGCAGATTCTGTTAGTAAGATAAAAAAATTGTTGAGAAAAATGTAGATTGAAGTTGTTGGAAAAAAGGACTTGAAGAGTTTTTACATCAAACATCCTAATTTTGGTGAGGCTTGAGCTTGTAAAAAATATATTGCTTTAGACATGTCAAGATGGTTGGAATTTATAATCTAGGATAGTGTGTTATTTATAGGTAGTTAGTCATGTGTCCTAAAGAGTTCCACGAGGGAGAATTTGATCAAAGAGAAGGATATTGGAGGATTGGTTGGTATTTAGTCGAGATAAACTCATTTCTTTGGTTAGTGAGCATTATTACTAGCTATAACTTCGACAAGATGTTAAGAAGTTTGTATAAAGTTGTAGAATATGCTAGATGGTAAAAGGACCCAAGAAGAATATAAGGCTATTGCAGCAATTACATGTACCAGAAAATTCATGGGAGGATATTATTATGGACTTTGTTCTTGTTTTTTTAAAGACTCAAAGAGGGCACAACTCCATTTTTGTGGTGGTAGACATGTTTTCAAAGATGACACATTTCATTCCTTGTAAGAAGATTAATGATGTTGTTCATGTGGAAGAGTTATTTTCTAGGAAGGTAGTGAGACTACATGGTCTACAAAAGAGCATAGTTCAAGATTGAGACACTAAGTTTGTTATATACTTTTGGAGGACATTATCAGAAAAGTTAAAGATAGATTTAAATTTTAGCTTAACAAACCATCCATAGACTGATGTATAGACAAAAGTGGGGATTATGAGTTTGGAAAATATATTGAAATGTTTGGTTGGAGATAAACCAAATGGTTGTGATTTGATTTTACCAAAAACATAATTTGTATACAATAATCTATAAATTGGATCACTGATAAATCACCATTCTAGATAGTATATAAAAGTAGTCTTATAAATGTTTCAAAATTAAGGAAGTTCAACAAAGGAGAGATAAGTACATCCAAAACTGCAGACTTTACCGAAGTCTTGAAAAAATTACACGAGGAAGTAAAGAAGCATATTAAGAAAATCAATACTTAGTACAAGGTTAAGGATGATTAGAAAGGGATGCATAGAGAATTTTAGATTGGACATGAAGTCATGGTTCATTTGAGGAAGAAGAGATTTCTAGTAGGAAGATATAATAAGTTGAAGATGAATAAGTCTAGACAATGCAAAATTGTGAAGAACCATAGAAATAGGAAATGCTTATGAATTAGATTTTTAGAGTGAACTCAATATTTTGCCAATCTTAAATATTTCAAATCTAACATAGTATTATGAAGGAAGTATTGAAGATGAAATAACATAGACATATTGGATTATTCCAACACCTACTTCAACTACAAAGGAGAATGAAGATATATTGGATAGTTTTATTGACAGAAGCACAAGAAATAAAACATATGAAGAGTATTTGGTCAAATGGAGAGGAAGTCTTATGAAAGATTCATTGTGGCTATAAAAGCAAGAGATTGACTATCATAGTTTTACTCTAAACATTTAAGATGTGACAAGGTCACTTCTCCAATTACTTCGAGTATCTAATATAGGAGTATCCAATGTGTAAGGGCAATCTTGCATCACCCAAAAATATTGTCTAATTTTTTGATAAAGGCTATCTTTGTGTAGAGTTACTACTTCTACAAAATTTACTATTTTTAGTAAGTTGCTCATTTGAGCAATAAAGTTATAATTTATTTGTTGGAGGTTCGATTTGGTCATATTTCTTTACTTGTAAAGTATGGTTTTGAAGATATTTTCTCGCTGGATTTGGTAGAAGGGTGAAAAGACTTGGAACTTAGTTTCAAAGGATTTAATAGGCTTTGAAAGGGGGTCTAACCTCAATTGACTAACATTATGCTAGCCAATGGTCTAGGGAATTTCATTCCATTTTCAAAATGGGTCTATAATAGCCAATTAGGTCAAGGAGCCATCAAGACTTATGATCTCCAAAAGTATTAAATAGAATTAAAAAATAAAATTTCTTCAAACACATTTTAGTTCTGAAAACTATTTGGAGCACATTAGAGAAATATTATGATGTAAATAAAAATAATATAAGGAGGTTTAGCCTCAAAATTAGGGTTCAATTTCTACAACCTTCTAGGGTGGTAAGAATGCCCCTATATAAAGAAGACTTGTAAGGTTATTTAGGGAAGTTCTGATGGTATATATGGTGGGTTTGTCATGTAGATATTTGTGATAAAAATACCCTTGTAGGTGTAGTATATCATGTTGTAATTTCATTTTGACAATAAAAGCAAGTGTTCCTATTCTTGTAAATGTTTGGTTCTTTCCATTTTTTTTTTCTTATGTGCGTGCGCGTGCACGCATCTATGTATGCATGTTTTATTGAGTAGAGTATCCTCATCACTAATGGCGAGAAAAAGTTTGGTTTGAAAGATCTATTTATCAAAGTATTATCCTTTATAATCATTATTCTTAGTGTTAGATTATATTCTCTAAACCTTATCCATTTTTCCTTTTAGCTAAAGTTCATTATCATCATTCTATATAGTGTTAGATTAGATTATGTTTTTATTTATTTATCGGTAAACAACTTTAGGGCCTTTATATAATATTAAATAAATATATATTTTTTTGTCCCCATTCATGTGCAAGCACTGGGGAAAAAAGAACATTAGATTAGATTATCTTAACCTTTCTCCTTATTTGCCTTTTAGTTAAGGTTCAAGCTAGTTTATTTGAGTTCTAATTACTTTGACGAAAAGTGTATCAATCAATCTTGGAACTATTGTGTAACTATGTTTGTGGGATGCCAACAATATTACATCATTTCATTGAGTTTATATCCAACACAAAGTCACATATTTATAGTGTAAATCTTTGGGTTGCCTTATTAGGTCCCACAATTTTAGATTGTTTAACAATTGAGATTTCCTTGTTCAAGAGAGGATAGATTATATTGCATTTTACTATGCATTGAAAAGTACCAAAAGAAAAAAACATATCACCATTATATATAATAATTAACAAACTTTTGGTAACAATTTGATTAAGGAAAGGGTAAAAAAGTATATAAGAAACTTGACAAATCAAGTTATCCATTAAAAATAAAATAATTTGTAGGGAATGAAGCTCCAATGCATTTTGGACTCAACCATTAGAATCATGAAATTTTAGCTTATTAGAGTGCAACCCAAATATTTGAGTGGTGTGATCATCATGAAATTGGTATGCAAGGGTGTAGAAATAAGTGATGTGAGTGAAGGTTGTTGTCATGCTCCTTTGAATGTATCTAGTCTAATTTTTCTACATACAAAGCATTTGAAAAGGTGAAAATGACAAGTTCACTATTTTTATAGGCACAATTAACATTAGTTATGTATTGGTCTTTAAAAATAAATTGAGATAGAGTGTTAGAAAACATTTTTAGGTGAAATTTTTTGAATTTTAAGAACTGTGACAATTAATCTACCATTATGAAACCCACCTTATTAGTTTCTTGTGTTTGAGAACTTTTTGGAAGTCTACATTATCTTTCCATATTTGGGAGGGCATTTCTCATCTAGTTGATGGTAGTAACTGCAGTGTTGTAAATTTCACCCTGTGCATTTATAATACTTGAGCATTAAACCTTGTGCATTTATGAAAAAATTACATGATCAAAATATTCATACTTTGACATCTTGGACTTCAATAGTAACACATTCATGATCCCTGGCCCACATTTAAACTCAAAGTGGTTAGATGAAAATGCGACACATAAATGTCCACAAAAGATTCTATTTTCAAAATGTACATATTCACATATCAATACACTTTTGATCAATCCCTTCTCTTGGGCATGTTTGAGCAAACTAGTACCACCTATCCTAAACAACATAAACTCTTCTTTCTCCTCAATTCGCTCTCTTCGATTTATTCAGGCTCCCTAGAACTTATCTCTTATTATTGTCACTCATTTTGGTTTCTACATCATAGCTCTACTATTCTTATAGCATCTTATTCCCCCCCTCTTTGAAATTAAACCATCCTCTTTCTAGAGGGGTATGTGTTTCACAACCCCATCTCTTCTCTCTTATAAGAATTGATACTCATTTACTTATCATTTTTTTAACTTCATGTCACTATATTTGGGTAATAGGGGCTTGCTTTTATTAGTCAACCTCATTTCTATTAATCATCCTTAAATATTTTACTTTGTGCAATAGGGGTTCCTTCACTAAGTGAGGACTATTTTTTTTTTCCTTATCTATATATATTTTACTTTATGTAACATAGGTTCTCCTCTAGTATGTCACACTTGTTTCTATCACTTTATTATTAGTCAATTTATATCTCAATTTTTTATTTGTCTTATTATGGAGGTAGAAACATCCAAATGAGGGTTTGATTGTAACAAGCTCTTGTACACACCTATGTAGGTCATAAATAGGTTTGTATAGTGAAAGGGTGTACAAAGAAGTTTATTTGGAGCTATCTTGTTTATATCTTTGTGAATTATAGTTCAACATGCATATGCCCCTTGAGATGCAATATAATTGGAGATTGAAATCATGCTTATCTTTTGATACACAATTTTACACTATACTTTCAATTTCCATAGTTAAAATAGTCCTACACCTCATAGTTATTAGTCCATATTTCCTTTCTAGTAGTAACTGGAAAGATTTATCTTAGCTTAATTAATTATTTATGTAGTGTTATAGTATTGTACACACACACACACACACACACACACAGAGAGAGAGAGAGAGAGAGAGAGAGAGAGAGAGAGAGAGAGAGAGAGAGAGAGAGACTCTTTTCCATTAGTTTTCTTGATCCTCTAGTTTACCAAAGCATTGGTAGAAGTGAGGTACATTTTCTTTGTGGGTCGTAATGTCCTAAATTAGTAAATCCTATACTCCACATTTTGGTGAACCTAATATGAATACCTCAATGTTGTATCTTTACCTTCAATGATTCAATGCATTCAATAAGGAATGTTTAGAGGGTGGTTTTGGTATGTTGGATGATGCCTAGGATGATTTCCTAGGAGTGTCCTCTCATTTTTTAGAGCTTATCAAATACCTTGTAAATATAGATCCATCTTCATAAAGGAGTTAAGATTATATACATGTTGTTGTCGTCTTTGGAAAAATCTCAAAGTCTAAGAGACCTAAAAGTTTACTGAAAGATGTTGCATCCTCAAATTGGTATGCTTGATGGTTTCTCATTGTATGATTATCACTATCCCTTCTCCTAAGAAGATTAAATGTATTTATCATTAAAATTTAATAATAATTCTTTTAAACTTTCACTAAGTTCTCTTGATTCAGAAATAATTCTTATGAATCTATCAACACTAGAAAAAATAAGGCCAATTTTAACCAACCTAGTACAACTATATGACCTTCTCAACAAAACCTTCCACAAGAACCTAAAACCACAAGTAAGTAATCACGTGGCTATGATCTTATTGAAAATCTTTAGATTGCACCTATTATGATCTTACTTATGGATTTTCCACAAGCTACCATAGTGTACCTAAATATCATATTGTCCTCTTTTACAAGATCAGTGGATGTGATTGCATTAATAGTGAATATGAAAAATCGTATGTTATATCCACACAAACTCTAATATCTAGAATTAATGAATCTTATTGACCCATTTATGATCATACTTTATGCAATAATTATGGCATGATATGAACCCTTATTGAAATTGGTTCAACAATGAAAAATCATGGTTTGGATGTGTTACTTGAAAGAAAGGTAGAAATATAATATTGGAAAGACTAATATAGGCATTATAGCACTATTACTAAAAGTCTGACTAGTTATGATACCTAATTCAATAAATTTTATGCTAGAAGATCTTCCTTAAAAATTCCTCTTAGGTAGGCCTTGAATTTATGAGTTGGATCACATTCTATCTACCTTACATAGTTACATGGTTCTATCAAGTTAATGGAGAATAACCAAGAAGTCATAGTCAAGCAAGACCTTGATGTTGTGCATTTACATTAAATAGTTGTTGTGGTTCATACCTCAAATTTTCTACTTTCTAGAATTATGACATCATGCCAAAACCCTTTTCTTTGGGGCTACTTAATGTGGATTTCCATGGGAAGGTTTCTCCAAAAGAAGATACCATGGAAAAACTAGGTCTACCTAATGCAGATACTTCAAAAATAGATTCACCCAAGGTGGAAAATTCCAATCCTACTCTTGTTGATTTGATTGAGAAGTCTTCTTAAATAAATGGCAATGCAAATTTTGGTGTTGATTGGGTAACTTTGGATATCATTAATTCTCATTGTAAACACCTAAAAATTGGCAAAGATCTAAAACAATGCAAATTAAGGATAAAATCAGAGGAAAACAATAGAATTTCAAATCAATCATTACATCAAGTCATTAATCAATCAAATCATCGATCAAATAAAAAAGGACCTAAATCAACTTTTAAAAAAGGAAAAATAATTCACAAAGTCATAAAATGAAATAAAAAAAGCAAAAGAAAAAAGTTGAAAGTAAATGGAATATTTATTATATCAATTAAGCCATTTAGCCTCACAAAAGTGAAAATCTTCCTTTTTACATTTAAAGGAATTGGAAAATCCTCTTTTATCCTCACAAACTAAGTCTGTTGGACTCTTCCTCTTGGTGCCATATGAGATATTTATAGTTTCACCATTACTCTCCAGTCAAAAGTGAAATCCTGATCTTAACCCCAACTCCTTCTAAAATTCTATAAATAGGAGGGAAATCCAAGAGCAAAAGGACCCAATTTTTAGGCATCTACAGTATAGGCACATTTAGAGTTATCATGTTAGCATTGTTATTATAGAAAATTCATGTCATTTTGATAGCATTTTAGCATTCTTTTCATGTTATTAGTATCATTTAACACATTTTTAGCCTATTGCATGCTCATATCATAGCATTCTAGGGTTATTATACTCATATAATTTGCATTCTCACATAGATCTTGCATAAATATTTGTAGATTTGCATTCATAACATACTCCCATTCTAGAACTATCACTGAGATGCTAATTTGAGAGCAATCTTAGTAGTTGTAGTTAGGGAAACATGAGATGTTTGTGGAGTGTCTATTTGACAATGATTTCTTGGGTTTAGATTAGTTCATTTTCATTCTACTTGTATTCTGCTCTAAGGTCTCATAAATACGTGATTCCACCATGTACAAATTGGTGCCCACCATGGGGCTTCATCTTAAAACCTCTCTGTTCTTTAAAGTTTCTTACTAATCTTCTATTTTTTTTCTAGATCTTCCTTTTTCTCTTGTTTCTTGTACAAATCTAACTGGTTACAGGTCTTACAATGTTTGGGAAGCTTCATAATAGGAACAACAAACTTTCAAAGGCATTCCCAAGCTCACGTAGACCATATCTACAACTTTCCTAACCCTCTAGTGCTTTTAAACATTGTTTTAACACTTCCACATAGGACTCTTTTAATGCATTTGAAGTGTTCTGTAACACATATGAAGTATTCTATAGTGTATTTGATTTATTCTGTAGCATATTTGCTAGATTTTGTAGTGCATTTACATGTTTAAATAACACATTTGACTATTTTTATAGCACATTTAAATATTTTTGTAACACATGCTATTTTCTATAGCACATCTAATCTGGTTTAATCAATCGTCACATCTAACTTACAAATATGATGGTTTATAGATCTCTTCTAGGCTGATAGGAACTTTTAGGCTACTAAAACTATGTGATAGGAATGAAGAACCTCAAAAATATGCCTAGCCTTTGCTAGCATCGAATCAGGTAAGTAGGCCTAGATCATCGTCAATTAAATTGCTGCTTTTCTAAATCCATAACCTAGTTTAATTAGGAGGTTTGATCTCGCTAATCTGATTGGCAGTAGGCCTATTCTCTCTATTGGAACACTTGATTAATTTGTATTGTCTTTGATGTTACACAAAATGTCATATCATTATTTTCCAATGTATGTTGAACTCACTCGGGCATTGAAGACAATTTTCTATGGCTACCGAGCATTCCGGTGTTTTCCTCGTTTAGAAGATAGTGTCTACCAAGTTGACTCAAGCACCAAGGGAAAGTTTGTGAAAGTTGAGTGTTAACTGAGCTCACTCGATTAATGAAGGAAATGCTAGATGAAACTAGTGCTAACCAAGCTCATTTGGTTACCAAATGATCTATGCAAGTATGCAGTATTAATCAAGTTCACTTGGTTAATACAGGAAAAACAAAACTGAGTTAGTGTCTACCGAGTAGGGATGACCAATGAAGGATTTTTCTTATTTTGGCATATTGAGTTCAATTGATTTACTTGATGGTTCTAGCCAAATAAGAAGATGAATATTAATTATTCTAAGTTATATTTGAGCTGACTTGACAAAAATTAAGATATAAATAAAAGCTCAAGTTGAGAAGTGTGTGAAAGTGTGAAGTATGTGAATGCATGGAAGATTTTGAAGATCTAATGATGCTAAAAGGAAGCAAATAAGAAGGATAAGCAAAATATCCTTGAGAAGCTGAAAAGATATATTCAATCAGGAAGGATCAAGTATACAAGCCATAACTGAGACCTGTAATCAATAATTCAATTGCATCTAAATCAGTTCATGTCATTGTTACTCTCTAACCATTGTAGTAGTGATCTAAATCTCTTAACAGAGTTGGCTTAACAATTATTTGTAAATCCTCTAAAAAGGTGGCAATTCTATTGAATTGTCTAAAGACCTCTAACAAGGCCACTCCTAATAGGGTGATTGAATCCTCTAATAGGGTCACACCTAAAAATATATTTTGTAACCTTTAACAAGGTTGGCTCCTAATAGGGCTCACTTCAGAAGAGTGAAAAATAGTAACGAGTTGCAATTGGTGGTTTTTTCCAAATTGGGTTTCCATGTTAAATCTTGGTGTCATATGTGTTCATGCTATTTATTTCATGTGCTCACAACTAAGATTAAGTTAAAGTAATCTTAGATAACATCTTAAGATTCACATGTTAAGTGTTAACATAGCAATTTCAGTATTTATCAAGTGATTTTTTTTTTTTGTTTATCGAGCATCAACTGAATTTAGTTTTCAAAGTTTTATTTTGTATTAACATTTAAGGGATTTGGGATTTATTTTTGTAGTAATTGATTCACCCCTCGTCTCTTAGTTTCTCCTCTTATATTTCCAACCATTGGTATTAGAACTTTTGGTGCTTGCAGAGAAGGTTTCAAGGACCTAAGCTAAAGATCAAGATGTCTTATAGAAAAGAGATTCCCAAATTGAACAAAGACAATATTGGAGATGGTAAGGACTTATGAGATTACATTTGGTGGCTATCAATGATTTAGGTTGTAAGTATCTTGATGCTGAATACAAGACTCCCACTAGAACATTATTAATTTAAGACATTGCTAAAAAGAAGAATCATAACATCATGATGATTGATATTGCATCTACTCTTAGTTATGCTAAATTTGATGAAGTAAAAGACTAAAAAACATCTCATGAGATGTGGACCAAACTAAAAGACATTTATGGAGGAGATGACAATGTAAGAAGAGCCAAAGCAAAAAGTTTCAAAGGTCAATTTGATTGGATGAAAATGAGAGAAGATGAAAACATTACAAAATATGTTGAAATAATCAAAGCAAGTGTGAGTGCAATCAAAGCACCTAGAGGAGACATTGATGACAAAATAATTGTAAGCAAGGTAACTCTTCTACCTATTTATGCAATTAGAGTATCTACTATTCAAGAAATGAGATGTGATCCAAATAGAAAAATAACCTTGGATGCTCTAGTTGGAAGATTGACAGCTTTTGAGTTAGATAACTATGATAACTATGTTCCTAGTTCCAAAGGTATTTAGTCTACATTTAAAGAAAAGCTCTCACTCAAGAAAAGGAGTAAGAAATCAAAGGCCAATCAATCAAGAAGTGAAGAAGAAACTGAAGAAAATTCTAATAGTGATCTTGAAGTTGTTGAAGCCCTACTTGCAAAAAAATATTCCAAAGGTAGAGGAAAGTACAAAGGCAAGATACCTCTAATTTGATTTTCCCATGAAGAAATTGGTCACATTGTTGCTAGGTTCCCAAATAGAGAAAACAAGGATGAGAAGAAAATCAACAAATACAAAGGCAAGAAGGAATTCAAGAACTACAAGGACAAAGGCAAGAAATCTTGTTTCATGGATAAAGATTCAAATAACAATGAAGATGAAATGGTATATATTGTTGTAAAAGATGAATCTAATGATGAAAGAGATGAGATGACACTCATCTCTTATGTTAGAAAAAATGATACTTGGATTATTAATAGTGGCTACTCACATCATATGACTACAGATAAAACCAAATTTGAGCACATGGAATATTATGATGGTGGTAGTTTGAGATTTGGAAACAATGAGATGAGACTCATCTCTTATGTTAGCAAAAATGATACTTGGATTATTTACAATGGTTGCTCACATCATATGACTACAGATAAAACCAAATTTGAGCACATGGAATATTATGATGGTGGTAGTTTGAGATTTGGAAACAATGAACCTTGTAACATAAAAGGAAGAGGATATATCTCTTTGACCAATGAACTTGTATGTGATAATGCTTATTGGGTTGAAAGACTAAAGCATAATCTACTAAGTGTGACACAATTGAATAACATTGGATTCAAAGTAGAATTCATGTATTGAAAGGCCAAACTACTGGATGGAAAAGGAAATTTGGTTGGATCTGGCAAACAAACAAAAGGTAACCAATTTTTTCTTGATCTCAGTGAAAGTTCATGTTTTATTGCTCAAGTAGACGAAAGTTGGTTATGGCACAAAAAAATTATGTCATGTAAACTTTGATAATCTGGTTAAGATAAACAAACATAAAAGAATAAGAGCTTTTCCTAGCTTGAGGAAACCTAATATGGGTCTATGCAAAAATTGCCAAATTGGTAAGATGGGAAATACTAGTTTCAAAAGAAAAAATTATCTTTCTGAAGAGGTCTTAGAGCTTGTGCATATAGACTTATGTGAAGCTATTGGAATAAAGAGTTATAGTGGAGAAAAGTTTTTCATTCTTTTTGTTGATGATTATTCTAGAATGATGATTGTAATGTATCTAAAAGAAAAATCAAAAGCTTTTCAAAAATTCAAGTGGTATTTGGCAAGAGTAGAAAAGGAAATTGCAAAGAAATTGAAATTCTTGAGATAAAAAAGAGATGGTGAATTCATCTCCATTCAATTCAATGAATTCTGAATTGAAAAATGAATTAAAAGACAAGTATCAACCCCTAGTACACCAGAGTAGAATGGTATAGCTAAAAGAAGGAATAGATCCATCATGAATTGTGCAAGAACTTTAATGATAGAAAATAATGTTGCAATCAAATATTGGAAGCTATCAACACTGCAATTCATACCTTGAACAGAGGACAATTAAAGAAAGAGTCAAATCAAACTCCTTATGAACTATGGTATGGCTACAAACTAATATAAGTTACTTTAAAGTGTTTGGTAGCAAATGTTGAATATTGAAAGAATATAGAAAAGGAAAATTTGATGTCAAAGGCGATGAAGGCATATTCCTAAGATACTCTTGTAGAAGTAAAGCATACAAGAATTTGAATTTTTCTACTCATAAAATCATAGAAAGTGCACATGTGAGAATTGATAAGTTTGCATAAAAGAGTGAAGAAGAAAGTAGAGAAGAGCCTAAGGATTACAAAATATTTGTTTACTATGAACCTGATACCCTAACAAAATTATCTAAAAGAAAGTAGGCTTCACCTCCTAAGTCCCAAAAATCTCCAACAGCTACTGAGTTACAGATAGTGCAACTCGAGTCACAATCTTAAGGACTCAAGTCATAGACGATGGGACCTAAGCTTGATATTGAAGTTCATGATGAAATCAATAAAACTCATTCTAGATCCAAAGAACCTATATTAGCAAAACTATGTCAGAAGGCATCATGCACTTGATCAGAATATTGGAGACAAATCAGATGGAATAATGAAAAGAAGAAAATTGAAAGATACATGTTTACTTGCTGAATTTGAACCTAGAAATGTCAAAGATGCTTTGGATAATGAAAGTTGGATTGAAGCAATGAATGAAAAAATAGAATAGATAGAGAAGAAAAAAACCTGGACTCTTGTTGTTAGCTTAAAGAATAAATTTGACAAGTGAGTGTCAATACACTTAACCATTTTTCCACCAAACAATGCCGAACAAAGAGTAGGTGCCGAGTAATATGAAGTACCGAGCTATATCAAGTGTCGAGTGTTAACAGATGTCGAGTGTTAACAAGTGCCGAGTGTTAACAGGTGCCGAGTGTTAACAAGTGCCGAGTGTTAACAAGTGCCAAGTGTTAACAAGTGCCGAGTAACAATAGGTGTCGAGTGATACAATTTTGCTTAGGTGCCGAGCTATCCAGGAAATAGCATGTGCCGAGCATCAGCAATGCTTCAGGAGTCGAGTAACTCAGAATATCAGCATAAGAGCTTGTAATTGCACAAACTATGATGCAAACAATTTTACAGCTGACATAAGGTAAATCTCAAAGGATTTAATGATGAGATCGAATCTTTTATTTTTCCTATGCAATTTGCATGCAGCCAATTGGAAAAATTGGAAAGGCATGCAACCAATCAACTAAAGACAAGTATTGAGGAAGAAATTGAAATTCAATGTGGATCGTAGATCCATATCTAACCCTAAGTCTTTGATGTCTTTATAAGGAAGATGAAATTTCATTGTAAAGACATATATGTGGACATACAAGGGTGCACAAGGAAACCTATTTTCAGAAGCGAGGATTATCAGATCACAAAAGGATCAAGATTAGAGAAAGTGGAACAGGTGCCTGCATTCAGCAATCAAGGATTGTAATCTATTAGGTTCATTATACCTAATACTTTCTAGCAATTGTATTAGAATGAAAATTCTATGGTGATAGTGTGTTGCATAAAAATGTAGCTAAGGAAATAACACTAAGCAACTAATGCACATTCCTACATTATCATGCAAAACCTCAAAATATGAAAGAAGACATGTAAATGAACAACAAAATAGCACTATGCAAACCTCATGAAACCATCAAGTGAAGATGATTTCATTGCTCATGGGATGTGGTTGCTCACAAGTCTAGCAGAATAACAATAAGGTAGATAGTGCTTCCAAAAAATGAGGAGAGGGCTCTTCTTTTATAGGAAAAGAGATGCAATGGATGGCTAAGATCAAATGCAAGATGGAGGGCTAAGATCCCTCAAGATTGATGAGGTGTCAATGAGGTGGAGGATAAGTAGACTCCACATGGATTAGGGTTTTGACCATTCAAAGGGGGCAATATGCTCACACATGTGTGAGCAACCTTTGATGGTGACATGTAAATGATAGGTGTAAGAGGTGTGGAAGATCATGTTTCCTCACACATGTGTGAGACACCTTTGAAAGTGACATGATCAATGAGGTGTGAGAAGCATGGCTTCTCACACATGTGTGAGACAACTTGATTCTCATGCAAGAGGACAAGTGTGCAAGAGGCATGCAAGATATGAGGGGTCAGGGAAGTGTGAACATCTCTCACACATGTGTGAGGATTCCTCACACATGTGTGAGAACACACTTAAGATTAAGAGGTGATTAGCTAGGATGATTAGGAAAAGAAAGCATGATTAAGGAAGTGGGTAGGTTTAGCAAGGTGGGTTAGGTAGGATAGTAAGGTTAGGTGAGGTTTAAATGTAGGAGTCATGTGATCAAATAGGATTAAATGCAATATTTAATTCCTAGTGGGATTAGGAGGGAATTAATTAAGTAAATGACATACTTAATTAAAGTGAAAGGGGTTAGATGCAAGTGGGAATAGGTTAAGATTTAAATAAAAATTAGTTTATTTAAATTAGGGTAAGGAAAATGTAATTAAATAAATGCAAATTTATTTAATTAAAGGTAGGGGAATTAAATAAATAATGAATATTTATTTAATTGGCTAGGAACGGGTTTTGGAAAAATTTAGGTGTCTATAGATAGGTTAGCTTAACAGCTATTTTGTAGATCCTTTAATTAGGTGATTTAAATCCTTTAACAGGGTGACACTTCATGTTAAGTGTTTGTAAAGCCTTTAACCAGGTCACTATTGATATAGTGTAAAGCCTTTAACATGGCAGACCATCAGAAGTGGTTGAACAATATTGCTGTAGTAATTTTTGTGGGTACCATCCCCACCCCAGTTTTACCTTCTTATTCCTAGAGGGTTTCTAGGTTACCAAATTCTAGTGTTATGAGTTGTTGATGCATGTGTTTAGTCTCATATTTGATTGATGTATTTACGTGCATACAATTTACTTGTAGTAAAAAGTTTTATTGGTTAAAAGTGTGATACTTATGATTCACCCCCCCCTCATAAGTACTCTTACCATATTTGAATATTCCAACAATTGGTATCAGAGCTAATCTAGGTTCTCACAAGGAAAAACCTAACAGCTTGGAGGAAAAGATCTAAAGATGGAAGCTTTCAAACTTGGAAAGATCATTGAAAATTAGGTGATAGATGTGCAACTTGCTCTGCATAGCTTGGAGGAATTTAGAAACAAGTTGAGAAATTCATTAAAAAAAGGAAGGATCTAGCCATAGCCGAAAATGAGATAAAATACAAAGAGATTGATACCACCAACATATTTTCCAACGGAGACACTAAAGAGTTTGATGCAGCAATAGCAGAACTGATGGAGAAAAATGAAGCTCAAACAGAGGAGATAAGATCTCTCAAGATGGAACATGAATCATAGGCCATAATGATATGTGAAATTATTGAACAAAAGAAAAGAGCAGTTGATGATAAGGTCATGATGGAAAATGACAAAAGAAATCTTGCAAACAGACTTGAAGAAAAATGTACTGAATTGACAAGGATCTCAAACATGCAGATGGATACACTTGCCCAAATGATGAACCTTCATCATGAACTCAATGTGAAAGATATTGAGATCTCTAATTTGAAGATGCAAAATGAACAAATGCAAAATGAATTGAACAGAGAAAGAGAGGTGGCAGAGAATCTCAACAAGTCAAGTGAAGCCATCAAATATTTTGAGCAATTACTGAAATCCCCAAGATCAACCGATGATACATCAGGACTTGGATACAACAACACTGAAGTTGGAGAATCATCAAAGAGTGCAGAACAAAGAAGTGATAAAGGTAAAGATGCTAAACCTGCATGTCATTTCTGTGGAAAGAAAGGACATAAATCTAATGTATGTAGAACCAAGAATGCCCATCAGCATGACAAACCTAAAAGTATAAATCATTGTCATAGATGCAATAAGCAAGGTCATCAAGCATATGAATGCAGAACTAAAACTACTAAGACATCAAGATTTGATGGACATTGTTATAATTGCAAAAAGTATGGACATAGAGCTTTTGAATGTAGATGAAAGCCTATGTGGACATTAAATCAACCAGCAAAGACATCAAACCATGCATTTTGGGATTACAACACCAGGTACAGTTGTCACTATTGTCAAGAATATGGACATATACCACAGAACTGCATAAGAACACATTTTAGAGGGAACTACAAAAGATGGTTGAGTCAAACTACATGTTTCAATTGCTTAAAAACTGGTCATGTCACCAGGAATTGCCCAACAAGGTCAAAGGCATCAAGTTCTGAGTTCAGCAATGGAAAGGCAAAGATAGATGTTGGACATATCAGAAGTGAAATGAATAAGACATGGAAGAAGAAAGATGAGTATAGCACATCAAGTGCAGAGCTCACTTCACCTAATAGGTCAAGTGATCACACTTCATCAAATTAAGCAAGAATGTGTAGGATTGATAAACCAAGTTACATCATAAATCAGTGCTAAGACATAGAAGAATTGCAAAGAAGAAATCAACATAAGCAAAGATGCTAAGTCAAAATTGAGAACTTTGCAATATCTATCAAAGTTGTCTTCAGGTGCCGAGTTGCTAACAGTGACTGAGTTGATAGATGATGCCAAGCTATGAAATATCAATAGGAGCCGAGCAAAGTGAAACACAATGGGTGCTGAGTCATGTTGAAACCCTTTAGGTGCTGAGTAGACAGTTGGCAGCGTACTAAGCATTAATTACTCTATTTTGAAGGGTACATAAATTTGATTTTTGATCATTTTCCCACCATTCAAATGAGAAGCAAATTCAAAAAGAGCGGAGAAGATCAAGATCAGCTTAGAAGCCATTTGTGAAGATTTCAATTGTGATTCAGGACAAGTTTCATCGAATTGAGGTATTTTACTTAACTGCCGAGCTACGTAGAACTTATAAAATTGTTTAAATCGTAAACCCTAATTTGGAAAACAATGGCATCTGGGTCAGGAACCACTAAGGGTAGAGAGAGTCATGAGATATAGTTGGTCAACAATGAAGTTAAACAACCTAAATTTAAGCCCATTCTAGAAGTAGCATATAAGAATGATCCCGCAGGTGCATTATCAGTTATTCTGGATAAAGTTGTTATGGTCCAAGATGTTCGCAGATGTTATAATTGCAAAATTGGAGCCATAGGATATTTAGAAATCTATAATGCATATGACAAACTATGTGAGAACAAAAGACTGAAAAATGAGTTCTCAATAATAGAAAGAAAAGGATTAACCAAAACCCTAGAATTTTTGATTGTTTTCAAAACTGAATGGGTACAGATAGTTTTGAGCAGAATACACGATGGAGCTTTTTGGTTAGAGTTAGGGCCAGTAAAATTCACCAAGAAAATTGTTCATATGGTTACTGGTATTCCAACCCTAGATCAGCCAAAGACCCTGTGAAGTGACAAAAGGGAAGTAATAGAGAAAAACATAGGTGCTAAATGGAACAATAGAGGAATGACTATCGACACAGCCACAGATCCCCTACTACATTTTGCCGTGAGAATCATTTCACACAAATTCTATCAATCAAGTAGGTTAAACAGTGTACCTTGTATAGCAATTGATGTTGCATACAAGATAATAAAAAAGGATCACACTTATGATTTAGCGGAACTCATGTTTCAACAGATTAATGAAAATCTGGGAGCTATAAGGAAGAGCAAGGGAGCTCAGTGCAAATTTGGATCAGTTTTGATGTGCATATTTTTCTATCTGATGAAAGAATTCCCTTCTATGGGTAAGGTAAGATGGAGTCCAAACAAAACAATTGTTGAAAAAATCAATGGATAAATTGAATAGATGGGTGAAAATTTTGATGCCCAAATGACAAGTAACTTAGAGGACTTCAAAAAGTCCATGAAACAAAGAATGAGGATTCCAGTCTCATTGAATAAGAAATATGAAAAGGACATTTATTTTCTTGTAGATATAGATTATACCTATATACAAGCAGTTATACCTAGAGTAAGATGGCTTAGGCCACTAGGTTATGAACTTGATATTGATCAAGCTTCTGCACCAATAATAGCCCTACTTGCAGAAGAAGCTGATAAAAATGCAAAAATTTTTGGAACCTATGATGTTGTTAAATCAAGGGTGATAACAGATTTGAAGACTGCTTCTGCAGTAAAGAAGAAAGAAAAAATGGTGAGACAAATCAAGAGAAAATTTGGTGTTGAAGAAGAAGGAACAATAGAAGAGGAAGGAGAAGACATTGAAGAAGAGGGAGATAAACCTCAAGGTCTGACTCAAGGGTTAGGAGAAGATAAAGAGGAAAGTGCTGAGGAAGAAGAAGCCGAGGAAGCACCAGTTAAAAGAAAAGCCACAACTCCTCCTGCTTCTCAATCCAAGGGGAAGAAAGTAGCTGCTCCTACACCAAAGAGACCTACCACAAGGGCTGCAGCACAAAAAGTCCAAGAGGAGGCAAAAGGAAAGAAGAAAGACTCAAAGAAGACTGCTGCCGAGTCTAAGAAAAGAAAATTTATTCCCCAGCCTGAAACAGATGAGGAGAAGACAGAGTTAGAGGATAACAGTCAATTTCAAGTGGTAAGACACAAAACTCAGACTGCTATTGATAAATTATGTTAAAAAATTAGGAATGATGATTTGAAAGGTTTAAAGAACCTGAATTTTTCTAAGCTCACCAAAGAAGAGAAAAATAAATTAGAGGAATCTATGTATGCTATGATGGCTGAATTTAAGCACACACCTCTAGAATTAGATGAATCTATGCCAAAAGAATTGTATAAAATTGTAGAGGATAAATGGCATTTTTGTCTACAAATGGAAAAGGAGATAAGGGAGTCAACATTAGCTAGATTGTTTCCTGATTTGACTAAAGATCAAGTAACAAATGCAGTAAAAAGGAATAATAATAGATTCACTCCCAAGCATAGAGCATTCAGCATATTACAGAATAAAATTGAAGAGGTAGTTACAAAATCCACAAGATTGTGGAAAATAGTTTACAAGAAAATAGAAGATGTGTATAATGAAGAATATAAGGCGGAGGCAAGTGCCAAGACAAGGGAAAAGAAGGTGTCAAGAACCAAAGAAAAAGAGAAGGAACAAGTGGAGAAGAAGAGTAAAGAAGAAAAGGAAGAAAAGACACATACAGAGGAGAAAGGGGAAGAGAAAGGTACAATTGAGCCACAAGATCAAAGTATGCAAGACACACAGGTATCTCCTCCTAGTCCTCCTCATGCCACCATCACACCTGCAAATATTATAAAAATAAAAGATGTTACAGACACTTCAAATCCAAACATCAATCCATTAACTGCAGAGGATTTAGAAATCCTTGACCAATCATCACTAGTAGCAAAATTAAGTTCAAATCCTGTATTGGTCAATGTTGATGAATTACAGAATCTAGAAGTTAAAACAAAGATAGTCAAGGTAAAAGCACAAGTGCCACCTTTGACCATACAAACTACTGGTATTCTATTTCTTCCACCACCACCTCCACCAAGTGTAGTCACTTATACACTTCAAATGCCGAGTACAGTAGCAGGGGAAATAAAAGAAACATCTGAACAACCAACAAGTTCAACCCCACCTAGCGATCATAAAAGGGATACTCAAGCTGAAGAAAAAGATGAGACAAAGAAGAAGGAGGAGACTACAATACAAACACTGGTTGCATTACCAAAATCTGGTACTCCAACACAGACTCTTTAGCAGCCGAGCACAGATGGGTTACAGCTACAAATCAGGACACCAGGCTCAAGCCCATCAAAGGCAGTCAGGAAACTTCACTATGGGGTTCCTGAGCTTGATGAAGAAATAAAGATCCCATATTATAAATCTAGCACTCTTACTAAAGAAAAGATCAATGAAATTCAGAGTGCATTGGATAGAAGAAGGAGACAAGAAGCACTAAGAAAAGAGCACAAGCATAAGCTTATCTTGAATGAAATCAAAGACGTATTTACAGAAGCTTTCTGCTTATAGTCTCCAGATGAGTCAAGACCAATTATAGAGCAACTATCTGATATAGTTGACCAGGTGACTAGTGAAGACCAGGAAACAAATGCCAAATTGCTCGAATGGTCAGAAAGGAAGTTCCAAGGCAAGGCAAATAGTAAAATATTCAGTGATATAGCACTGTCACAAGAAGAACTGACAAAGAAAATTAAAATAGTTAAAATAGTACTAGGAAACATTTTTTCCCTGTACAACAAGTTGTGTGATTTTTTCACATTCACACAAGACACTAGCTAGAAAATACTGAGCTTGGAAAACAATTTGAAGATTTCTATCATGCAACTCCCCACAAATCTAGCTCAGAGTGAGAAGCATTTTTCCCGATCGCTTTAGACACAAAGAGAGTTAGCTATCTTAGCAGTAGAGGAGGAAACCACAAAAGCTAAATTGATGCAAATTCAATCATCAATAACTCCTCATTTGGAACTACTTCACAAGGAGCAGATAAATACAGAGACAGTCCTCAAGAAAGACCCCAATCTTTCTTCATATGATGGACTTATACACCTAGCAACAAAGATTGCCATTCAACATTTGACATTGGATGTCGCACTAGCAAATTGGGATGCAACTCTGAAGGTAATCCTTGAAGTAAATAGTACATTTTTGGCCAAGTATGGCATTTCATTGTAAGACCCTTGACATAAGTGTCAAAAAGGGGGAGAATAAGTATGGGGGAGTGATAAGAAGAGATTAAGTATGGGGGAGTTATGTATGGGAATGAAATGATAAGTATGATAAAAGGGGGAGATAGCAAATTTTGGGAGCAAATTTTGAGATAGCAAATTTTGAACAGTCAGAATGCAGAAACAGGACATAACTCATTGAGTGTACATACAGGATCAACTAATAAGGAGTCATAAGGATCTTAGTTAAGTGTTTTTGCCACTCATGTCAAAGGGGGAGATTGTTAGCTTAAAGAATAAATTTGACAACTGAGTGTCAATACACTTAACCATTTTTCCACCAAACAACGTCGAACAAAGAGTAGGTGTCGAGTAATATGAAGTGTTGAGCTATATCAAGTTTTGAGTGTTAACAGGTGCCGAGTGTTAACAGGTGCCGAGTGTTAACAAGTGCTGAGTGTTAACAGGTGCTGAGTGTTAAATAGTGCTGAGTGTTAACAAGTGTCAAGTGTTAACAAGTGCCAAGTGATAACAAGTGCCAAGTGATACAGTTTTGCTTAGGTGCCGAGCTATCCAGGAAAGAACATGTGCCGAGCATCAGCAATGCTTTAGGAGTCGAGTAACTCAGAATATCAGCATAAGAGTTTGTAATTGCACAAACTATGATGCAAACAGTTTTACAACTGACATAAGGTAAATCTCAAAGGATTTAATGATGAGATCGAATCTTTTATTTTTCCTATGCAATTTGCATGCAGCCAATTGGAAAACCTGGAAAGGCATGCAACCAATCAACTAAAGACAAGTATTGAGCGGGAAATTGAAATTCAATGTGGATCGTAGATCCATATCTAACACTAAGTCTTTGATTTCTTTATAAGGAAGACAGAATTTCATTGTAAAGATATATATGTGGACATACAAGGGTGCACAAGGAAACCTATTTTCAAAAGAAAGGATTATCAGATCATAAAAGGATCAAGATTAGAGAAAGTGGAATAGGTGCCTGCATTCAGCAATCAAGGATTGTAATCTATCAGGTTCATTATACCTAATACTTTCTAGCAATTGTATTAGAATGAAAATCTTATGGTGATAGGTTAGCTTAACAACTATTTTGTAGATCCTTTAATTAGGTGATTAAAATCCTTTAATAGGGTGACACTTCATGTTAAGTGTTTGTAAAGCCTTTAACCGGGTCACTATTGATACAGTGTAAAGCCTTTAATAGGGTAAACCATCAAAAGTGGTTGAACAATATTGCTGTAGTAATTTTTGTGGGTACCATCCCCACCCCAGTTTTACCTTCTTATTTCTGGAGGGTTTCTGGGTTACCAAATTCTAGTGTTATGAGTTGTTGATGCATGTGTTTAGTCTCATATTTGTTTGATGCATTTACATGCATGCAATTTACTTGCAGTAAAAAGTTTTATTGGCTAAAAGTGTGATACTTATGATTCACCGCCCCCACCCCCCCGCCCCCCTTATAAGTACTCTTTCCATATTTGAATATTCCAACACTTGTTCCTAGACCCAAGGATAAAAATGTAATTGGCACAAATGGGTATTTGGAAATAAGCTAAATGAAGATGGAAAAGTATCTAGAAACAAAGCAAGGTTGGTATGTAAAGGCTATTCTCAAGAAGAAGGAATTAATTATGGTGAAACTTGTGCTCCTGTTGCAAGATTAGAAGGTGGTAGAACTTCACTAGCTTATGTAGCTTACAAAGGATTTAAGGTTTATCAAATGGATGTAAAATTTGCATTCTTGAATGGACTTCTTGATGAAGAAGTCTACATTGAACAACCTAAAGGTTTTGTAGATCCCAGCAAAAATGACATGGTCTACAAATTACATAAGACATTATATGGAATCAAGCAAGCTCCCAAAGCTTGGTATGAAAGACTTTATAATAACTTGATACAAATTGGTTTTCAAAGAAAAAATGATAACAATAGTCTTTATATCAAAGAAGCAAATAAGAAGATTGTGTTGGTAGAAATATTTGTTGATGACACTTTATTCATAGGAAATGATGACTTTTGTAAGGCATTTTCAGAAGAAATGAGTAAAGAATTTGAGATGTCTATGTTTGGAGAGATAAAATTCTTTGTTGGATTGTAGATTCAGCAGAAGATAGATGGTATCTACATTACTCAATCTAAGTATATCAAGAAATAATAAAGAAATTTGGAATGAGAGATTCAAGACTAGTTGAACCCCTATGTCTACTAGACATAATCTTTCCAAAAATGATGATTCCAAAGAAGTAGATCAAACCACATACAAATCAATTTTTGGAAAATTGCAATATGTAGTACATGCAAGGCTTGATATTGCATTAGTAGTCGGTATAGTGGCAAGATTCTCAACAAATCCCAAAGAAAATCACATGATGGTAGTCAAAAGAATCATGAGATAACTAGAAGGTACTAAAGAATATGGGTTATGGTATAAAATAGGAGGTAATTTGAACTTAAAAGCATTTAAAGATGTTGATTGGGCATAAAAAATTGATGTTAGAAGGAGCACTATTGGTGGAGCATTCTTTCTTAGTAAAAGATTAGTATCTTGGACAAGTGAGAAACATAATTGTATCTCTTAGTCCACAAAAAAGGCAAAATATGTGGCAGCAATAGTGAATTGTTCTAATATTGTTTGGTTCAAACAACTATTAACATGTATGAGATGAAGGATCCAGTAGTCATATACTATGATAACACCAGTGCAATCAATATATCAAAGAATCTAGTGATGCATATTAAAACAAAGCACATTGCCATAAAATATCATTTCTTGAGAGAATTGGTGCAAGATAAAGAAGTCAGATTGGAATATGTAAATACAAAAGAACAAATTGCAAACATATTCACCAAGCCATTACTTAAGGATGCATTTCTATATCTAAGAGGTAAGCTAGGGGTCATTCTTCTATCTAAAGCTCACTAAATGAAGTTTAGTGATGCAACAACTTGAACATGTTGAAGATCAATTAGTTGATGTAGAATTGACAAGGGCATATTGCAAATGAATCAATACTTGAGGTACATTGATATTTACTGAGTATTGTTTGTGGCATGAGATGTTAAAAAGGGAGAATTTTACTATCATATCTCATAGAAATTTTTGTTGAATAGAGGGAGAAGTTTTTTTTCATAGAAAGAATTTTCAAAGAGGGAAAGTGAACTTGGCAGAAGTTCTAGTAGACATGCTTTCTGATAGAGGGAGAAAAGGTAGACAGAGTTAACACTGACAAAGGAAATTCTCACAGAATGAAATTAAGGATATATAGAATGAAAATAAGGATATGTTACTTTATTCTTGCTTTAAAATTTCATTGTGTTATGACATATTGTGTTGTCATTAATGCCAAAGTGATGGAGACACAACCGAAGTACAAAATAGACACAATAGGAAAGGGAAAACTTTATTAACTATGAAAATATGTCAATGCACTTGGTGTAGAGTAAACAGTCTCAAAAACATGCCCTATGGGCTTACAATAGTATAAATCTTGAGATAATTTCTTCTCTTAGTACCTTCTCTCAAACTCCACTCTGAACTACCTTTTACAATGCTAGAAATGTTCTTAAATAGACCCCAAAGGGTTAAGGATTAGGAATACATTCTAGAAAGTGCTAGTTGGCATCCATTGCCAAAATAGAAGACTCCAGAAGTCGCATTATAAGTCAGCACAAAATTAGAAGAATCCAAAAATAGTAGCCGAACTTTCGAGAGGAATAACTTTTGAACCGTAGCTTCGACTGATGAATTGTTTACATTTTTGGAAATCTCTCAGAGTGCTCTATAGTCCTATAGACCAGCTTTTCTCATCCCCCATTTTTTGGCCCCATATAAGGTCATTTAGTGCCTCAAACTTGACTTTGAAGCATTCTTAGGAGGTCTCCAAAAACTAAAAAACTGCAATAACTTTCTAACCGTGGGGCCTTTTGACCTGATTCTTTTTCTAGAATATTCTAAATTATAATTAAAATCATCCCTCCAATTTACACCTTCTAACTCACCATAATTATGGCTCAATTACATAGTTCTATTTTTTTTGGCATTTATATGTATCCCAAGGTGCTCAAAAACTCTAACTCAGAACACTAATAGGGGAACTGTGAGAGTTGGAACCTTTATTTGACCCAAATGGGTATCCAGAAATGAAAACACATGAAACATAAACTAAGTCTAGGTATATTTTTTGGGTGACACAGGATTAATTGTATATTATCTTTGATGTTATACAAAATGTCATATCATTATCAGTTAGTGTTGTCCAAGCTCACTTAGGAATTGAAGACAGTTTTCTATGGCTATTGAACATTCCAAATTTTTCCTAGTTCAGAAGATAGTGTCTATCGAGTTCACTTAGGTTCCAAAGGAAAGTCTACAGAAGTTGAGTGTTAACTGAGCTCACTCAGTTAATGAAGGAAATGTTGGATGGAACCATTGCTAATTGAGCTCACTTGGTTACCAAAGGATCTATACAAGTATGTAGTGTTAACTGAGTTCACTTGGTTAACACAAAAAAATCATTTATGAGTTAGTGTCTACCGAGTAGGGACAACCAATGAAGGATTTTCTTGTTTTGGCATATTGAGTTCAATTGATTTATTTGATGATTCTAGCTAACTTAGGAGATGAATATTAATTATTCTAAGTTATATTTGAGCTGGCTTGATAAAAAGAAAGATATACATAAAAGTTCAAGTTTAGAAGTGTGTGAAAGTGTGAAGTATGTGAATGCATGGAAGATTTTGAAGATCTAATGATGATGAAAGGAAGCGAATTAGAAGGATACGTAGAATATCCTTGAGAAGCTAAAAGTATATATTCAATTAGAAAGGATCAATTATACAAGCTAGAGCTGAGATTTTTAATCAATAATTTAGTTGCATCCACATTAGGTCATGTCATTTTTACTCTCTAACCATTGTAGCAGTAATTTAAATATCTTAACATAGTTGGCTTAACAACTATTTGTAAATACTCTAACAAGGTGGAAATTCTATTGAATTATATAAAGACCTCTAAAAAGGCCACTCCTAACAAGGTGATTAAATCCTCTAATAGGGTCACACCTAATAGTGCATTTTGTAACCTTTAATAGGGTTGGCTCCTAACAGGGCTCACTTCAAAAGATTGAAAAATAATAACTAATTGCAATTTGTGTTTTTTCCCAAATTGGGTTTTTGCATTAAATCTTGGTGTCATATGTGTTCATACTATTTATTTTATGTGCTCACAACTAAGATTAAGTTAAATTAATCTCATATAACATCTTAAGATTTGCATGTTAAGTGTTAATTGAGCAATTTCAGTATGTACCAAGTGACATAATTTCTTTGTTTTCCCAACATCAATTGAATTTATTTTTCAAAGTTTTATTTTGTATTAACATCTAAGGGATTTGGGATTTATTTTTATAGTAATTGATTGAACCCTCATGTCTTAATTATTCCTCTTATATTTCCAACACTCTCAACTCACAAGAGTTGATTAGAATGCCAAACCTTTTGCAAGGATAAAAAACAATCAAATAGTGAATAAACAAACACTTAGCTTAATTAAGATCCCCTTTGTCTTCTATAGTTAAGGGCTTAGAATTGAAAAAAAGTTTGTCTATCATGTTTAGGAGATCAATGTTGTAGGAATATGTTCTCACTCCCTTAGAGTGATCAAACTCCTAAACCTACTTTTGATTTCTACTTTTCCTTTGTTTTACTTGTTACATTAGTTAGCTATAGAAAGGTTACCTCTCAAGATTTTCCTTAGCAAGGCTGGTAAGAGGGAACACCTTCCAATCTTGCAGTCTTAATCAAATGCAAGCCAACCATGTTTGAAATATAGCCTTCCTCTAATAGTCTCATAAGAGATTGTGCCAAACCTCCTTAGCATTGGTTGGAACCTCTCTATCACAAAGAGGCAAATTTGAACATTGTTGGTCAAATACTAAAACTTGATAGTCACCAGCATTATATAACCTTGTTAGGAATCTATTTCTTTGATTTTATAAGTGTGTACAAATTTGTTTCATTGTCATTTCTACTATAATTGTGTTTGGATGTATCTACTTTAATACACAATAATCTCAATCTTTTAGACCACAATCCCTTCGAGAAGATGATACTACAAATTGATATAAAACCTAGCTCAAAAACTGTTGAACAACCTGAAATAGTGCATCCAAACCTTTAAACAATGCATTTGACATTTTTTTGTAATGCATCTGCATCTTGAAACAACACATATGTCTAAAACAAAAACGCATTTGAATAATTAAATAGTGCATATGCCCTACAAAACAATGCCTAGAGAATTATAAAATAGTGCATACAAGCTATGAAATAGTGCATTTAAGTCTTTTTGTAGTGCATTTGAGGAAAATGCTATCTGCATGTGTAATTTTCACAAACGAATAATAGATTTGGATACCCTTTTTCCTTTTTGACATTCTACCAAACTGAGAGATTCAAAAATTGATCATCACCATTTTTCAAACAAGCAATATTCTAACTCCAACAGGGATTCCGATCCAATAATTATTGTTACTTTAGCCCCACATATCAAGCCATAACTGAACTGAAAATACACATCCATTCCCTACCTAACTTTACAAGATTGAATTTTACCATTTCCAACACTGTCAAACATCCTTTTCAAACATAGCTTGTTGCTTAACCAACTACAGTCTAAAAGAAGCTCTCACATTGTCAAAATGAAAAAGAGCTAAAGGAATCCCATCTACATCTCATGCTACTGCATAAAACTAGTGTAGTCACAAAACCAAAATGATCACTTGTGCGGGTAAGTACACAAATAGCCAAGAAAACCATCAAATATACACAATCTTTGAACCTTAGTGACCCTATTACACCTACCAATTGTTCACCAAATATGCCTACCCATGAATCACACTTGTTCAACTAGAACTCAGAACCCTTTTCCAAAATGGGTTCATCCAACATGTGGGATGAGAAGAGCATTGAAACTAAAATTAAAGATATTTAGCAAAACCCTGAGCTTGTTAATATCATGGACAAGATACTTGAAAGACATAAAGAATGTTACTTTCTAGCATTAGCACAACAAGGTTTGAAACTACCATCTGACTTTGACATAAAAAAACTTAAACAAGATGAAGAAGAATCACCATTGGATATTGTTACACAAAAATCACTAGAATTACAAGTAGAAATGGAAAGGATGAAAAGAGGGAAGATCCAACTTGTAGAATTTAACCTCGAGAAGATGTGTCCCCTCTCATTTGACACAAGTGTCACTTTCACACCTTTTCCACAGAATGCACAATTACCAAAATATGATAAGTATTTTGGTACACCCAATCCTCAAGATCACCTTAGGCAATTCTATACTCTAAGTATGGAATTTTTCCATGACACAACTTACCTAATGCAACTATTTCCTAGAAGCCTAGGAGGGCAAGCCATGGAGTGGTTCTCCAAGCTATCTTCCAACATTACGTCCTTTGATCAACTAGCCTTAGTCTTCATAGCAAAATATTCATATAATATCAAAAGTAAAGTTACCATGATCGATTTGTGCAATACCAAACAACTCCCTGGAGAGTCATTCAAAATCTTCTTGCAAAGGTGGAGACATACTTTTGTAAAGTACCACAAAGACATCCCAGACTAGGAGAAGACAAACATATAGTCTCTCAAAACTTATGAATGATAGCTGCAACTTCAAGGTCCTAAGGACTTTAAAACAACATTAGAAAATGCATCCAAAGTAGAAGAGACCTTGATAAACAACAATATCATCAAGATATCAAAAGATGGTAAGGGTTTCTCAAACAACTCCTCATAGACTCACAATAAATCTGTTCAATCTATAAATAAACAAAATTCATCGTGGAGAAATAACAATAAAAACATAGTCAATAATGGGGTGGTTGAAGCTCATCATATTAAATTGTAAACTCAACCCCATCCAAACCAACAATATCCTATTGTCAATAACACCAATGTGAATACTAGACAAGATTATGTTCCTCCATTTTACTAATACAACCTAGTTACTCCTTTAATGTCCAATCAACAAGTAGCCTATAATCAAGCTCCTCCCCCAAGAGGATACCAATCTTCTGATATACCCAAGGAATATACCCCTATAGGGGTGTCTTATGAGAGTGGATTACAAACACTCTTAGTTGATGAAATAATTGTACTCCATAAGTCCAAGCCCTATGAACCACAAGTTAAACCAAAGTGGTGGAGTGAAAAGCACTTTTTGTGCCTACCACCAAAACTGTGGGCACTTAACCAATTGTTATGTCCTTAAAGGGGCTATACAAAAATTGATCAACAATGGAACTATTGAAGTGAATAATATTTGAAACAATGAAGACCACATAGCCTTCAAAAACCCTTTCATGAGTCATGAGAAGGGTGAATCCTCCAAAGAAAACCAAAACACATCTTCCCACGATAAAGTTAGTTATGCTCATCTCTATAATAACACTATTAATATGATCTATGGATTCGACGATGTCATAAATGTCATCATAATTAAAGACAAACATAAGATACAATTGTCAAATGCTATTACTTAAGGTTAAGCCTCTATGCCCATGACTAGTTCTCATCATGCAACTACAAGTTCCACCTTACCCAAACCTAGCTTGGTCAACCAATTACTAAAGACTCTGACCCATATCTCTATTTTTGAGTTGACACAAATTTCCCTTGAGCATAAAGAGATCCTCACCAAAGCCATAGTGCCAAATGATCTAGATGTTAGTAGACTCCAAAACATGGTAAGTAACCTTGTTGCCCCTTGTTATGCATCTTTTTCAGCCCAAGATTGCATGTCTATCTTTTATCCAAAAAATTCTTCATCGCACATTGAAGTCTTTATTCATAGAAATAGAGTCAAAAGAGCATTGGTTGGTGGTGGGGTGGGCTTGAAAATTTGTATGTTGAATTTGGTAAGAGCCTTAGAGTATACAGAAGATACAGTTGATCCAAAAAAGAAAATCATCATTAAGGCTTATGATGATGAAAAGGACAAATCCTCCAAGGGCATGGTCATTTTACCAATAAGGATTGGCCCTATTGTAAAGGAAATTATTTTTCAAGTCCTAGATTTGAAATTAACCTATAACATCTTGTTAGGCAGGCCATGGATCCATGACATGCAAGCCATCCTGTCCACATACCATCAATGTTTAAAATTTCCTTACATGGGGCAAGAGGTAACCATACCACAAGATCAAAACTATGCTTAGTACTATAAAACTCTTGTCCCTCACAATAGAGAAGAGATAAATATCACAACAAGTGTTGTTAGACAATCCACATCAGTAGAAAAATCCGCATTCATAGGTCAAGACAACAACCGCTTATCTACATCAACTAAGGGTAAAGAGAAAGTGAGTTATTCTAGTTCTTCTGCTCCTTCACCATCATTGTCCAAGGAAAACAAGAAGTCACATTATGAGGAAATGGAAAAGATGATGAAAGAGTTCGACAGGAAGTGAAAATTGCAATGCAAAGGGGTAGGCAAGTATTCAGTCTCATTATTTGATCCGACACTATCACCGAGATCTCACAACAAACCATCTTCAACCACTAGGCCTTATCATGCACATTTTGTCAAAGAAAGTGGCGTACCTTCAAGTTCCATAGAGGAAATCAGTTAAAAAATACAAAATATTGATATTTCCCCTCACCTCTATGGAAAGGGCTTTGATCTAATGAAAAATATTGGATCAAGTATCATTGAACCCCTAGTAGCATAGTTCAGGTCTATTAGATCAAAAATAGGGGTAGGGTACTTTGAACAAGATAATGCATAGACCCCTTCTAGATCCCATTCCAAACACAATGATTCCTCCTCTTCCACCTTGGTATGGGTACCCAAGGAAAAAGGCACCAACAATCAAAAGACAATTGATACTAAGAATGTAAATCTATCCTTCCTAGATTTACATCATACGAGAGAATCATTCATGGACACCCCTAATAATGAAGATGATGATGATTCCACCAAGTGGGAATTTGAATTATTAGCTAAATAATCCATTAATTACAAAGAATGTGATTTTGTTCACATTCTAACATCCAATAGTTCTTTAGCACAAGGGTCCACCTCTTGTTCAAACTTTACTTCACCTAGAGTCAACACACATCAGAACAACTTAGAAGAGGATACTGAGAAGATACGTGACATCACATCACATGAGGATGACAAACCTAATGATAGGTTCCAGTTTTTGACTTCTTTCCTGTAGAAGTTGAAGATGAATACTATGAGCTTCTCACACACATTTCTTTCCCTGACACTTTAGAGGAGGCACATTTTATAGACCTAATTGATATAATGTATGAACCATCAAACAAGGTCATTTCTTTAAACCCTAATGAATCCCATCAATATTATGAATTGCTCTCCTTAGTCCATCCCAAGTTTATCAACTAAGACACCAAAAAACCTCACAACTTCCCACAATTTCACAATGACCAAGATGTCTTCGCACACCTTAACGCAGTTGAACCATCTCGCTCAAAAAGAACAAGAGAAATGTATGCAAAAAAGTTTGATATCAATCATATCAATCATATGAGAAAGAGGAGAACACATCCAAGAACCAATGACCAAAACCACATTGTGGCTGGTCTTGACAAAAAATAAATAAATAGAAGTGACACATTCGATGGTGAAAAACCAATTGTAGCACCCATAGATGAGATGATTGATACCTTACCTAAACATTTAGAGGAAAGGTCATCTATTTTAATTGCACCTATTGAAAAAATTGACAACATAGCAATAACCCAGGATAATTCATTTGGCACAATCCTTAACTATGGAGGAAATAAGTGAATTCATTCACTTCTTTAAAGAAAAGAAAATAAATTTTGCATGATATTAGGCTAACATGCTAGGGTTAGATCCAACTCTAATCCTTCATCACCTCAAAATTTATCCAAATGCCAAGTTAGTTAAACAAAAATTAAGGAAAACACATCCTCACATAGCATTACTGGTCAAAAAAAAGTTGGAGAAATTGATTAGTACCAACTTCATCTGACCATTAGCCTATGCATCACGGATCAAATATTGTACCTCTCTCAAAGAAATATGGAAACATATGGATCTTTATGGACTTCAAGGATGCCAATAAAGCATGTCCTAGGGATGATTTTCCCCTTCCAAATATTGACACAATTGTAGATCTAACGACATAACATTCCATGTTTTCACTCATGGATGGTTTTTTAGGATACAACCAAATCAGAATAGAACTAGAGGACCATGAGAAATTTTTTTTTACTTGTGCATGAGGCACAATCTATTGGAATGTCATGCCCTTTGGTCTCAAGAATGCAAGGGCTACTTATCAATGGGCCATGACCACCATTTTTCATGACATGATGCACACTTTTATGAAAGATTATGTTGATGACCTCCTTGCCAAATCCCATACTCGAAAGAATCACCTTCCTATCTTGGACAAGATATTCACATGCTTAGAAGCATTCAAAGTTAGAGTCAACCCTAAGAAATGCACTTTTGGAGTGAAATCCAAAAAAATCCTAGGGTACATTGTCTCCACCAAAGGAATCAAGGTTGATCCTTAGAAGGTACAAGCCATTATTAACATGCAACCTCCAAAGAACTTGAGTCAATTGCATTCTCTCCACATAAGACTTTAATGAATTTTTTTCTTCATATCTTAGTTATCAGAAAAGTGTGTGCCTTTTTACTCATCTCCTCCACAAGGACATAGTTTTTAAATGTGATAGTTAGTGTTAGATGGCCTTCAATCTTCTCAAAAACTACTTGATGAATCCACTTGTGTTGGTACCTCTAGTATTGCACAAACCATTGTTTCTTTATATATCCCTTAAAAATAAATCAATTAGAGCCCTCTTGGCACAATAAAATTATCAAGACAAAGAAAGAGCTATTTATTACATCAATCACACTCTAGTCAATTATGAACCAAATTACACTTTTATTAAGAAAGCATGCTTTGCTATAGTTTTTGCTTCACAAAAACTACATCACTAACTTCTAACACACAAAATTAAGCTCATCTTAAAAATTGACCCTCTCAAATACCTTCTCAGCAAGATAGCATTAACAATTAGATTGGCCAAATGGGTAATGATCCTAAGTGTGTTTGACATTGAGTACATTGATAGGAAAGATATAAAAGGACAAGCCTTATTGATCAATTGGAAAATGCCATAGAGAGCACAAATCCTATCCTAGTTGACTTTCTAGACATGCATATCCTTCAAACTAAGCTAGTCACATGCAAGTTTTGTTGGTAATATGTCCAATGCATCAAATAAGGTAAGTGATATGGCTGTCATTTATGGAAACATATTTGTCTTGAAGATTAGTCATGTTTATTTGTGAAGGAAAATTGTCTAAGTATTAGACGACATTACAAAAACATGAAAAATTTGATGATAGCATAATATTCACTTGGAATATTCTGTTGCATAGTTAACTAGAGATACATGACATCATATTGATGGCGTATACCAGTGTGCATGTCCGTATGACCAATTGAGTTTGAGTTATGAAGGAATTAGTGATGTAGTGATATTACATCGTAGAATAGAGCATATTGATAGAATGTGTTAATCGACCTGATTAATTATTTTCATTATTATTTCTATGTGAGCTGACTCTAAGGATGTTATGTGAGGCAACTAAAAGAATAATTTACCAATATGTTTAGTATAAGTAAAGAACTTCATTTGCGAAGTTAATGTGCAGTAATTTGATTGCAAAGTTGATATAATCTTGTGAAATGTGAATAACAAGTGAGTGCGATGTTATGAGTTGTGATGCAGAGCAATACTATGTGAGATATGATGCAAATTGATATGTGCATAGTCATTCTTCTTGTGAAGAAGTGAAAATTAGAAGATTTGCAAAGTACAACAAATAATCTAGTATTTTACATCTATTCTCTTAAAGAACTTATTCTATAGTTGCATGTTAGGGTAGTGGGCTCTTCTTGCACATATTTGTATATGATCCAACAACTCTTAATAGGTTTGAGGCTTCTAACAAGGCCCAAGTCTCCTAATAGGGACTCAAGACACTATACATATTTCATAGACTCCTAACAAGGTCAACATCCTTAATTGGCATTTTCCTAGTTAACAAATATGGTGTTATGAGAGATCTCTTCTTGTGTGGTTTCTTATTTTGTTTAGCACTATTAGTTTCTTTGTCATGCATGTGGAAAATTAATTAATAAGATTCAATTGTGGGTAAAAAGATTGAAAATACTGATTTACATCCCCCCCCCCCCCCCCCCCCCCCCCCCTGCTCCCCACCATACTCAGTATTATCTATTGCTAGTGGAAAAATGCAAGGATGAATTGTGCATCATGATAGAGACATATTTCACTTGTATGGAAGCTATAATTCCTCAAGTCAAATTCATTTAACCTATGGGCTATGAAATGAGTGAGGAATTGATTGAAGGATATGTGTAGATAATCCTTCTCTTAGAAGTTGATTTTGAATGTCATAGATGGGGGACATACGCTAAGAAAATGAGAGAAATCAAACCAATCAAATAATAAAGGACTCCAAGAAGAAGGTGGAAAAGGTGATTGATTCTATTTTGAAAGAATTATAAATGATAAGAAAAGAATTTGATTAGGTGAAAGGATAGCCATGTAAATGAAGGCTAGTGGTCAGTTTGAGCTATTGACCCCTACACCCATTGCAATGGCAGGACCTACTAAAGAGGTAACAGTTGCCCAGACAAGTGTGCAAGTACCTATTGTACCATATGCTATAGTTGCACAACGAAAACCACAAAGGAATCCAGTAAAGAATGAGGAAGCACCTACACCTAGGAAGTCTACAAGATTTGAAAGGACCAGAATCCATCCTAAGAAGAGATTCAATTAAACAACAAGTGGTCCTAGCAAGAAGAGAATAACTTTGCAGATTAGCTCTTTTGAATTTTAAGAAATTGGTGATAGACTAGTAGAACTAGCTGATCAAGAAGCAAAGACCTTAGCCAGACAAAAAGCATGGAAACCAAAGGTAGAGAATCTCAACATGCAAATTATAAATGACAAAATTTTTGTGCAATTAAATATATACTTTGATTTGTACAATAATATGGATAGAAGACAACTAGAGAATGCTGTAGTTAGAAATATGCTTCTTAAAGATAAAATGTTTGATAGTATAAGAGGATAGATACCTAAAGACTTGTATAATAGATTGAGAAATAGAAAAAATAGATAAGAGAGGAAGATGAAAGTAAATAAGAATCAATATGGTGAAAAAACTATGCATTATAAATAATGAGGAAGAGATAACATAAATTATGAAAGGTATAACACCTCTATTGAGAAATAAAAGGAGATCTATTCTCCTCATGGGAGAAAATTATAAAGAAGTGAATAAAGAAATTGAAAAGGATATAGTTACATATATGTCTACTATGCCAAAAAAGAGTGTGTAGACATAATAGGTAAGTCCTATATCAGAAAAGAGTGCACATCTTGAGAAGGCAAGCTCTATGTCTGAGGAGTGTGCACAGATAGAGGAAGCAAGTCCCACAGAAGGAAGTCCACCTCATAGTTTTGAGCAACCAACAACAACACCAATTTCTAGTGAATCACCACATATAACCATTGGTAGTGAATCTATGCAAGTAGATAAAACCAATGTAACAATTGATAGAATTGAGGACCCATTCAAAGATTTTGGTCCCAACATTGTTGGCAATATTGTGGACTATAATAGCTCATCTGATGAAGAAAAAGATCAGGAGCCTAAGGAAGAAGATGCATCTTCTATGAAGAATATTGAGCCCAACATTGAAGAAACTACTTCAAGTGTGCCCTCAATAGTAGTAGAAAAAAAAATCTCTACACCACCTACTCATGAAATAGTGGTCACAATAGCAATAGTTCAACCAGATGAAGCACAAAATCTCATATCTTCTTTAAGTAAATTTCTTGAGAAGAAGAAATTAGTCAAGTCCATTGAAAAGACTTTGACTTCAGTTTTGGATAGAATGGAAAATATAGTAAGCCCTATTGACACACCTATTAATATGCAACAACACACAACCATTCTATGTAAATCTTTTGATGATGAGTTCACAACACTCACTAATGTGGCTTCAATTCAAGTGCAAATAGAGCATGATGGTAAACTCCTTAATACCATGTGTACAAATATAAGGGATGACATAGAAACCTTGAATGTATGCATTAAGGCATTGAGATAGAGTATAGAAGAAGGAACATAGGCTTATGCTAAGTAAAACTTGGCATATATCCATCTTCAAGAATTTGATGATCAAATTAAGGAAAAGGTAACTAAGATTTAGACTTTCACTAACAACTTTTTGAAGTAGAATTAGAAGCTAAATACCATTGAGCATACAATATAAACACTTCATGACAACATAAGGGAAATCCAAGTAGAAAAAGAAAAAGCTCTAAAGGGATTCACTCTTTTGAGAGAACACTTGTTCCCATAGGTAACATTGCTAGAGAATTAGTTGTAGGAATGCTTATCAACAAAATATTCATATGAAAAATTTGTGGCTATAGATTTGAACACATCAAAGTTAGGGCTACATATTCTTTATGTGCACTAATTAGTGTATCTAATGCACTAAAAGAAGGTTGGAAGAAACACTTTGTGTAGTTGAACACCAACTTTAGTGATTGCTTTTCCAAGTTTTGATGCAACTACTAGATTTTGATAGACTTTTCTTTTTGTGGCACCTTTGTCATTGATGTCAAAGGGGGAGAAGTATGGAAAATTGTAAGTGATTAATTGTAATTGTTGTAATTGTAAGGGGGAGAAATAAAGAAAAGTATAGTAGTAAGTTTTTGCTAACTTTGTAATTAGAGCCATAAGGGATGTAATCTTTTCAAAACATGAACACAATGTTCTACTGTGTTATGGTTATCTTTTTTTTTTGGTATGACATCATGTTTGGGACTTAGCCAATTTTCCTAAAATGTTGCCATCAATACCAAAGGGGGAGATTGTTGGCAATATGTCCAATCAATTAATAAGGTAAGTGATATGGTTTTCATTTATGGAAACATATTTGTTTTGTAGATTAGTCATATTTATTTGTGAAGGAAAATCATCTAAGTATTAGAAAACATTACAACAACATGATGGATTTGATGGTTTCTTACGTAGTTAACAAGAGATGCATGATATCATATTGATGACATATACCAGTGCACATGTTTGTACACCCAACTAAGTTTGAGTTATGAAGGAATTAGTGATGTAGTGATGTTACATAACAGAACAAAGCATATTAGTAGAATGTGTTAATCGACCTGATTAATTGTTTTAATTATTATTTCTCTGTGAGCTAACTTTAAAGATGTTATGTTAGTTGACTAAAGGAAGAATTTACCAATATGTTTAGTATAAGTGAAGAACTTCATTTGTAAAGTTAATGTGTAGTAATTTGATTGTGAAGTTGATATAATCTTGTGAAATGTGAGTAACAAGTAAGTGCAATGTTATGAGTTGTGATGCAAAGCAATACTATGTGAGATATGATGCAAATTGATATGTGGATAGTCATTCTTCTTATGAAGAAGTGAAAATCAAAAGATTTGTGAAGTACAACAAATAATCCAATATCACATATCTATTCTCTTGAAGAACTTATTGTATAGTTGCATGTTAGGGCAGTGGGCTCTTCTTGCACACATTTGTATATGATCTAGCAACTTCTAATAGGGTTGAGGCTTCTAACAAGGCCTAAGTCTCCTAACAAGGACTTGAGACACTATACATGTTTCATATACTCCTAACAAGGTCAACATCCTTAACCAAATACTTTATATAGTGAATCATCTTGTGGGTACCATCCCAACCAGGGTTTTCCCTTGGCTAGGGTTTCCCTAGTTAACAAATATGGTGTTATGAGTTCTCTTCTTGTATGGTTTCTTATTTTTTGAGCACTATTAGTATTATTTCTCATGCATATGGGAAAGTAATTAATAAGATTTAGTTGTGGGTAAAAAGATTGAAAATACTGTTTCATCCTCCCTCTTAGTATTATCTATTTCTAACAAGTTTTACTTTGATGGTTTCTATACACACCATGGTTCAAGTACCAACATATTGTTCATCACACCTCTGGGCATCACTATCCCCAAGTCTTAAAAATTGCTCTTCCCATCATAAACAATATGGCAAAATATGAAGAACTAGTTTTGGGTCTCAAGTAGGCATTAGAATGGAAATTAATAGTCCTTGAAGTGTATGTAGATTCTTAATTGGTCATCAATCAAGTTATAGACATGTATCAAACCAAAGATGAGAAATTGTTACCTTACAAGCATATGGTTGATATGCTTATGACATGTTTTGTTCACATCAATTTTACATAAATTTCTAGAGACAAGAATAGGGCAACATATGCCATGGCCACCCAGGCCTCCTTGCTTTACTTACCATATCAACACAAGTGATATGAGTTCTTAGTGGAAGAGGTGGTTCAACTCATGTTTGCTCAACTTGAATTCATCATTATTTTCTATCTCGACACCCCTAATTCCCTTGGTATGACTCTATCACCACCTTTCTATATGATAACACCATTCCCTCTGACCTCTCACAAAACCAAAAGTGCAACTTCATCTGACAGACCTTATGTTACATTTTGGTGGCTGATACATTGTATAGGAAAGGTCTTGATGATAATTTATTTAGATGCCTTGAAAGGGATGAGTTTAAGGGCCACTTTGTAAGAAGTCCATGCAGGCATCTATGGGTCACATTCCAGTGGGTTTACATTAGCAAAGAAAATTCTTAGAATGGGCTATTTCTAGCCAACCATGGAAAAGGATTCTATTGTCTATGTAAACACTTGTAAAAATTGTCAAATCCATGGAAACCTTATTCATGCACCAACACAAGAGCTCAACCCTTTGGCCACACCATGACCTTTTTATTAGTGGGTATTTTATTTTATTGGAGCCATAGATCTACATTCCTTTGATGGACATAAATGGATCATCACCACAATTGAATATTTCACCAAGTGGGTTGAACTAGCACCACTTGTAAAATTTACAAGAAAAAAAAAATCTTCATTCATATTAAACCATATCATTTGTCAGTTTGGCATACCTCATGTTATCCTAATAGACAATACCTTGTATTTTAAAAATAAAATAGTTGACAAGTTATGTGAGAACTTTCACATTATACACCACTCATCATCAATCTATTATCCCGAAGGCAATGCCCAAGTGGAGGCCACCAACACGAATATTATCAACATTCTTAAAAAAACCATAAATGATATTGATAGAGATTGGCAGATACAACTGAACCATGCCCTCTGGGCCTACAGATTGAGTGTGTTCAAATGCCTATAGGTGCCACACCTTTCTCCTTGTTTTATGTTTGTGAAGCCTTTCTTCCTTTATAGGTTGAGATCCCATCTTTGAGAGCTACTCTACGTGATTTCCTATTAGATGAAGACCATAGAGTGACCCATCTACAGTATCAAAATAGGTTGTCTAGACACTATAACAAAAAGGTCAAACCCCCTGTCTTTCAAATTAGAGACTTAGTTCTTTGAGAAAACCTTAAGAATTAGGCAGCTAGAGAGAAGAAAGAAAAATGGGAGACCAATTGGATTGGTCCTTACATTATTTGATTTGATTAGGATCTAGGACTATTATAGAGGAATGCTAATTAATTACATAAAATTAATTTTAAAGCTTTAAATAAAGTAATTAACATAATTGAAATAAAGGAAGAACACAAATTAAACTGATAGAAGGGAAATTGAGAGATAGAAGACACAAAATAATTTGATCTTAGAGTTTGTCTGTATGGAGTACATCTCCGGGTCCTACTCCAATAGGGGGACCGATCTAATTAACTCCACAATCAAGTACAAGTGTTTAAAAAATCACTCCCTTCAAGTACAACAACATCACGCTGTTCCAAATTACAAGATTGATAACACCTTCATCATTTCTCTTTCCTTCTTAGCACTTGGACATTCTCTCCATTTTAGAATGAATCCCAAGAACCTCCTAACCCACCCTTTTTATACACAAAATTAGCCAAAATAAGGCAATAACTAAATTTTACAAAAATAACCTTCCAATTAATTCCCCTCTCGAATTAACCCTTTAGCCATTCTTGAAAGATTTGGCTCATGATAATTTTGGGGTTTTAAATTAATAGATAACCTTAATTTACTAAGGTTAGGTGGTGGTTGGTTAAATTTAAATAAAAAATCACCCAAATAAATCTTTGAGAGTGTCAATAGTGCAACAACCCATGTCATTTTGATAGATCAGTTGGTTGGGGGTTCCAACCCTACCGGCGACCTTCCCTTTTGCGGTCATGGTGGCCAACTTTAAATGTAGATAAAATGTCCCCCATTAGAATTCTAAATGTAATTAGTGGTGCAATGGCCACTACCTTGGTTTTGGGAGTTTGTGGTCAAGGGTTCAAACCTCATAGAAGTCTATTTTTTTTCCAACCGAATTCCATCTGTCATGTCAACATGATGATGTCATGCTGACATCATTAGGGTCCCTTTTTTTTCAACAAATTCAAATTGTCACAACTTTCACATACGAAATCCAATTTTGTTGGAAAGATCTTGACAAGCTCTTTCATTTGAAATCCATTGTTGACCACTTTTGAGATGATTATTTTTCATCAGTTTGTGACCTTTGCACCTAGTTTGACCAAACTTTGACCAGCCATAACTCGAGCATACAGACTCCATTTTTGTTTGTTCAAGTTGCGCTAGATTTAGAATTTTGAGAACTTTAACATGGTGCTGATTTTTGGAGTTTTTGAGATACCTCAAATTTTAGTGAAAATATCCTCCAGATCATTATCACCAAATCCTTTGGGACTATTACTTATAGACTCTCAGATTGTGATGGAGAAGATTTAGAAGAGCCCATCAACAACATCCATCTCAAAAGGTTTTGTGTAAAGCTCTAAGGAAACACCTCATCATTGAAAATACCAAAAAAAACACCAAAAAACATTCAAAAAAATAAAAGAAAAAAATGGTGGTACAATAAGATGAGAAATATTCACCTTTTATTTTAAAAGGCATGAGAGATAACACCTTCAGACTTCCCTAAACAACACAAGTCCTTCAATGCAAAAATACAACAAGGCATGACACAAGCAACTCTCTCTAAGACAATTTTTGCTTGTTTGTGGCCTTTTCACTTCATATCACCACCCTACCTAGCACAATTGAGATAATTTCACACATACCCAATTGAGAAACATTTATAGGTTACAGTTCAGTGGTTTCTTAGCATCAGACATAGTTCACAAAAGCAGAGACAACCAACAAAATAACAATAAAGGGAAGACAAGAAAATTAGAGGAAACATGAAGTCTGATTATGTTCTAAGATATCACAAACATGAATTGTAGGAACATCAGTACACACCTCAAATATCTTCCATAGCCAATAGTTCCAAATATCCATTTTAGCCTTCATAAAATCCATTTGAAGTCCCAAAAGATCCTTTTTTGCCTCCATCATCTCAAATACAGACCTCTATGCCCACTTTTAGCCCTTTTGGCCCACTTTTGGTCCCCTTGTCTCTTTATGTGCTCCAATAAGGCCTCAATTATCTCCCTATTCCAAAAAATCTAATTCACATCCTCATTCCACTCCCACTAGTTCAAAAATTGTCAAAAAATTCTCAAAAGCATTCTAAAATTGTCAAAAATATTCTAAAATTGTCAAAAATTGTCAAAAACCATTTGAAAACTCTCAAAAATTCTCAAAAGCAATCAAAAGAACAAGATCTTGAACATATAAAAAACAACCCAAAAATTAGGCCAAACAATAACTAGCTCATCTCAAATAGACTATTTAAGTTTGCATAAATTATTTTTTGTATTTTTCAAAACCAATGATCCATTGATTTCATGTTGAGCTGGTGTCCTCTATAATTTCTACTACTTTGGGGCATGTTTGTGTGCCTCGACCAATTTTATATAAAATCAATAGTGAGGCCCACTATATTGAAAAATATCTAAGTATTTAATGGGATATTTTATTGCCCCATTACCTTTAGAAAAAATAATAAACTCATGCATCAATTAATTAAAAAGTAGTGTAGTTATGTCTTGAAACATCTCATTGGGATTTGGAAAATCTGGCTCAATGTGAATGACATAAAAGGTTATGACAAAGCCCCTTTTCTTTCCTCCTATCAAGAACAACTACTCTTGATGCATTTATAGTCTTTTTTATGTGAGACCATGATTAAACCAACAACCTCTCAACAAATATATCAATGCTATCCCAAAAGGCCTAGATATCCATTAGACTCTTTCATTGTCATCTAACACGGGATCATAATAGGTAAGCATATGTTTGAGAGACTACAAGGCCCTCAAACGCCTCTTCCAGCCCCCAATGCATTTTAAAGGTCCCCTTAGTGCCTTTTTAGGCCCCCTTAGCACATTTTTATGCCTCCATATGCCTTTTTAGGCTCAAGCTCCCTTTTAGGCCCTCAAAATGTCTTTTTAGGCTCAAACGCCTTTTGCAAGGCTCTATTTCACCTTTTTGAGCCCTCCAGCCCCCTTTTTGGGCCCTCAAGTGCCTTTTTAGGCCCTCAAATGATTTTTCAAAAGCCCCGTGAATATCCATCTTGACACACACCTAGAGAAAAATTTTCACTTTGATTTTCAACTTGTCTACAATGGTTATCAATATATATAGAATTGTGCCTTGCAATTTGTGGTTTAACATTTCCTACTTTTCCCACCTTAGGCACCACAACTCTCCAAATGTTACACAAGTTTGTACTCATCTTTCACTGAGATCCCATATCAACATTCAATTACCCCACATAACTGAAGGTCAATCTTCCTTTATATATCTCATTTTTCCCACTTTCATGGAAACTGACAACCTTCCAAATTTTTGAAAAAAATCCAAAAACATTCAAATATTTATAAAAACTCCAAAAACATCCACATATTACTCAAAATTCCAAGAACATCCAAAACATATCCAACAAATAAAGAAAAGAGAAATGACATTGTATATCTAACATTTTTCATTCACATTGTTTATTAACATGAGCACCTAGTGTAGGGGCACCTATCAAAACAATTAAGGACACCTTGGTACCAGATGAAGACAATGGAGAAAAGACCTCTTTGAGGGTCAATTGGAACATTCTAAGGCCAATAATGGCATATTGTAATGGACAAAGTACATTGAAGGTCAAAGGTCCTGATAAAGCCCTATGGGCAACATAATGTAAAAAAATGGCCAAATGAGCCATAAGGGATAGTTGGGAGTAGTTTCTTGTTTTGATGCATTTAATAAGGTCATAGTATCAATTATAAGTCAGTAGCATAGGTTAGGAGGGTAGAATATGCATAGTAGTCATAGTTTTAATTTGAAATTTAAACTGAAACGATCACTTACAGTTTTGGAGGGAAAGTAGTTTTTGATTTGTTTTATCATTTTAAATACGTAGATTAGTTGGGGGTCGGCTGGAATTGGTTGATGAAAACCTTAAAAAGTCTTTAGAGTCATTTTGTAACAGCAAGAGAGGATTGTACGAGTTTTTGTATGGCTTGCTACAAGAAAGCAATAAAAGTTTTCATATTTACTATCATATTTGATGTTTTTGTGTTTTCCTCAGCATTGATTAACTAGAATATTGATGTTATTATGCTTTGAGGGTTCCTTTATAAAATAATTGCATGAATCATATACTTTTAAGGTCTAAAAGATAATACTTTCAATTTTGTTACTGACTGTCACAGGGAACAAGCAATTTCTAACAGTTTTGTGTGATTTTTAGGATGTTTGGGTCCATCCTATGAATGTACTTGGCTGATTCTCATAGTATGGAAGCCCAAGGACATGTATAATGTATCAATAACCATTGAATGATAGAAATGAAGCAAAGTTACAGGTGTACACCGTGAGAGTTGGTTGAAAAAGTGCATTGAAGTGCTACCATAGGTGTAGCAGCACAAGATCTACCTTAAGGAGGTAGGGTTTTTATGGAAAAAAGAGTAAGGGGAAGGTAAATTTATGGTGAATTCTGAAGGAGAAGTTTTGGAATTGAGTTTTGGGGTTTGAACATGCATGCCCTAGTTTTTGAGTCATTTTAAGGAGGGTTTTGGACTTTGGGTAGCTAGGAGTGTCACTAGGACTTAGAACCTTGAAAATACTTGGTTTGGGAACCTAACTAAAGACTTTGTAAAAGGGTTAAGTCAGATTGTAAGTTTGAAGGGTACTTGCTTTGTAAAAGTGGCCTAATTAGGCCTAATTCTAAGACAAACTACCTTGTTCTATACAATCTTTCCAAAGGAGTGATATCTAAATTTTTGATATGTTAAAAAAATAGAAAAAGGGTATCTAAAAATATTTTTTATTTGCTTGGTGTTTTGGAAAGTTTTGGAGAAAATACAAGAAAACAACGTTTGTTGATATATAAGAAGAGAATACCCTAGTAAAGGGAAAAACTAGTCTTTTTTATATCTAGTGAAGATTTGTGGGTTTGGAAACCTTAGAAACATGTTGTTTGAAGTTGTTTAAGGTGTGTAGAGGTGGAGGAAAAACTTGGTGAAGGTAAACCCAAGTTTAGAGTCTTTGGTGGCATTATGTGCATTTGGGAACACCATTGAAACATAGGGGTTTGGGTCCATATTGTGCTTAAATTTGCAAGTTTGTGGTTAGATCCTCCATCCTTTGCACCAGCACTGATCAACCCTTTTTTCTTGCCACAAAAATAAACCCACTTTTTATTCTACCATGATGACAACAACACTATTACATTCAAATCATATTTGGTGGATCATTTATTCTGGCCTCCCTTAGGGAGGTGGTAGGATAGGGTGTCCAATCTAGGGCCTTTTTGTAGACCCATTCCTAGAGGATGAGGCCCCTACGTCAATCCTCCTCACACCCACACAACATCCATGGGAATTGGAAATCTTCCACCATTCAATTGGGCATTCAACAGTTGTGTAAAATCCTTATCTACAAACTGAGTCTCTCATTGCTTCTCATTGGGAGGGACTGGTGATAAAGCCCCATGTAAGAGACTTCACGGTGCACTTTTGTAGTCCATTGCATATCCAAAAATACATTCTCCACTAGCTTGTTTATCCCTAGCACAATAATTTCTCATTGGACCACATCCCACTCTTGTTGCATCTCACTAGTCACCATTCTGTAGCAATCCACATCTGCTTTCACTTCACTCAATCATTGCTTAACTACCTTAACTTTGACTCGATCAATGATAAACACTCTTGAAACTATAAAAATATGGTGTTTGATTTTGTAATTTCCTCCCTAAATGACTTCGACTACACTTGCAATAACACTAGTTCATTTTGCGAACTTTCCAAACCCACTTGCACCATCCTTAGTAGCTCCTATAGTCTTTGCACTCATGATTGCTCCACTTGCAAACCTACAACATTTCCCTCTACTTATGATTATTCCACTCGTAGTTCCACTTCCAATGAATGTACTCAAGTCTATTTAAAATTCACTACCACTTAGAGTCACCTCGCCTATATTTGCACTCTATCCTTACAAGCTTTCTCCATCAATCCTACAAAAAATGTGACTTTGTGCTCTACATTCTCCACATGAACTCTCTTTGTGACCAACATTTTTCATAATTACTCCACCTCACTTGTTGTCTGTGCTCCTCCCTCTACATCTGGCACTGGCTCCAATGCACTCAATCCACTCCCCTCCTCTTTTGTTAAATTTTGTTCTAGAATTCTAAGATTAATCAACAGACTTATTGTACTTGTTATGCCACCCATGCTAACATCTTCTGTCACCCTCTGAGCTTTTCTCATAGTCTTCTCTAATGAGTCCATTTCCCCTACCTCCATTGCTACTTCTGATACACTCTTTATCACACTAGATGGACTACTCTCCATCTGTGTCATCGATTCATCATATAATACTACTTGTAATGCCTGCTGTGCTGCACTGGCTGACAACATCATTAATGTTGACAAGGGCATTTCTTCCATCCTACCTATTGAACCCTCAAGTTGTGCTTGTGCTATTCCTACATGACTTGATTTACATCGCTTATGAACTAATGCTTGCATTTTGGACTAATACACCAATTCTCCAAAGTACACCGAATGCAATTTTCCCTCCTTCCTTGCCTCATCCATCCTCCCTGGCTAACATCACCCTCTTGTTGTAACTAATTAGGTGAGCCCAAAATGCTTTCAATCAAAGAGTTATTGGATTTTTCACAATGACTAAGTGATTGCACTATCTCCTTTAATGTGCTTCCTTTCATGGACACATTCCTCATCTATTTATAGTTGTTACTTGCCATGACTTACACTTTGATAGCCTTGCTACGCATCCACTCTTTGCATCTCCTCGCACTAGTACTAGGTAGAGTTACCACTCGGCTCTAACATACCTATGCTATAAACCTAACCAACACATATCTTCCAACACAAGCACTAGATCCTACTGTTAAATCACTACTGACACATCCCACACTTAGTTATCAGACTCATACAACAATTGCATCCACTAGGAATTGAACAAACTTGACACTATTGCACATAACGGTCAATACCACTGATCCAAGAATAATGGTTTTCCCTACTATTATGAGCTTCTAGTATTTCAATGTACTTGAATAGAGGTACCAAGATAAAGTCATGATATTTTATTTGCCTTTGGATTTTCACTATTTTTCTCTAGTGATCCTTTGATTTTTTGCATTATTGGTGTCCATTGTAAGGGCCTCTTCTCATCTGGAAGGTGATGTGTACCTTACCCCTTTTTGTATGATATCTTAGGTGAGGTTCTTTATTTGACATGTGACTATTTGCATGCCTATTTTCATTTATTGTGGCTATAACTTTTTTTCTCAACAATTGTCTTATTTTTCATGTACATTACTTCTGTTTGGTTGTACTTCTCAATCTAGTACAATATTCATATCACTATAGCTAAGTGAGTGGTGGTTGTACTTAGGTCACTTTTTACTAAATGCTCTATGATGATAGAAAATTTTCATCTCTTTACAAAATGTGATAGTTGCATTCATCTAGTTTGCATTTCATCTTGGGTACCTTGAAAAAAATGGTTGACACATCAATCAGGATTACACAAGAAAGCCTACACATCATCATTCTAACAAATCAACAACACAATTCAGGACTGGCTATCAAAGGATAGACAACAACATCAACACCAATGTGAGGTTTTAAAACTCAACTATTGTGGACTTGGCCTCATCATCATGCATCTCACTTCATCATCTCATAATATTCATTCATCCTACTATATTGCATAACCTTCAAATCTCAAACAATTCTGGTCACTATTTCCTTTATCACATTTCAAGTGTCATTACACCACAATCATCTACTACATTGCATAACCTTTGAATCTCAAATAATTTCAGTCACTATTAATCACATTATTCATCATATTCTATGCATTCACTACTCCATCCTTCTTACTCATGGTTCCTTTGTGGCTTTCAAATCTCAAAAATGAGGTTACATCTTTTCATATCATTTCATCCCTAGTATCCTTCATTTCTCATTGTGTAGTCATTTCATCCACTATCATTCCCCATTTATGTTTCTTATGCATTTATTATTTTTATAATCTTCATCTTCATTTATTTTTATATTCACTTCCTACTTCACTTCATTAGTTTCTTTCTCATTTTTCATTTTCTCTCTATTATTTCATCACATGTCATCTTCGTTACATATCACACATTAGATGCTTTTTATTTTTATCATTTCCTTCCATTTTTCACTTTCATTTGTATCATTTTCCATCTTATATTTTTATCTTATTATTATCATCTCATTTTCACATCTCATTTACACATTCCATTTCATTTATGTACATTTTATTTACCCATATTTTATTACATTCATGCCATTACATTACATTTTAGTTCATCCTAGCACATTTCATTTATATGATTCATTACATTACATTTCATTTCTTTACATTTTTGTTATACATCACATTCCATTTCATTTCTTTACATTTCATTTACCCATATGCCATTACATTACATTTTAGTTCATCACATTTCATTTCATTTATACATTTTGTTACCCAACATTTCATTCATACATTTCATTTGTACATTTCATTCATGCATGTCATTTAACTACTTCCTTTGTACATTCACTATCCACATATCATGTTATTCTTTTAAGCATCTACATACTACATTAATCATCCACATAATCACAACATTTACAACTATCATATAAATTAAATCATCACATACATGCATTCATCCATAACATCATATATCTAAGTCCATGCTATAACAAGTGCACAGGTCTAAACATCAAAAAGCTCGCATACCCATATATCAAAAAGATTGAATCATCAACATCAAAAGGTCATCATCATCGCTTACATACTTGATAAGTCAATAAAAGTGCAATACCAAATGATACACAGATTAGCCTTGTGTTTGACCATTTGCATTACCTGTCTGTGTTTGCTTTGGAGGTCCCTAATCATTGGTGGTACTCCTCTCATCTCAAGGAGCTTGCTTTGTCACACATGTCACTAGTGTGATAGGTATGACTATGGCCATTTGAATTGTAGTTGTCCCATCTGTCCTTAGTGGTAGTGTTGGTAGTGGAGGCCTTGGTGCCATTGAAACTATAAATGCATGCAATGTATTGTTCAACTAGGTAATTTGTGTCCACATCACTCCCATTTGTACCTCCATGACACTAATTTGAGTCTCCATCCTAGCTGACCCACTTAATGTATCTAATGGTAGTTGCAACTAGGGTGGTATCTACTACTGCCTTGATGGCTATAATCCATGTGCACCTAGAATTAGAACCTATATCCATGACCTTTGTCACTGAATAATTGCACATCATCAGGTAACCTGGCTATGTTTTTCTTTGTCCCACTTTTCCTCATATCATCTAATTGTTGGCTAGACCTTACATCACTACCTATACCTCACCTCATCCTCACCACACCTCGGCCATAAATCTCTCTTTGTCTCTCTAGCAACCTCTACAGTGGGCCTTGTATGATGATCCTCAGCTGTGGTAACACTACTACTTGGCCTCACCCTCTATATCTCCCCCATATCCTCATTCCACCTCTAGCCTTTGCCCTAGCTCTACACTAATACATACCTCTCCCTTGACCACCCTCATCATCATCATCTCCTCCACTTGACTACTCCTCAATCCTAGGTATCAACTCTATCAAATTAGTATATCTTAGGAAGAGATGCTTATGGAACCATCATGCATAATCTCCCTCCATCCCTACGACAACCTCTCCATCTATTAATGCCCATGCCCATGAAGTGTTTATTACCTAGAGAAATACCTCAAGGAAAGCATCATACTCCAAGGTTGGCCCCCATATTAGCCTCTTTGACTGAACTCACACATAATTTGCTGCTCTTTGTGCCTTGTTGTCGACCAAACTATCTCACTACCCTCCTAAAGCAAAATATCTCAAGCATTGAGGGAATCTAGCCAAACAAAAATCTTGGAAAAAAGAAGTATACCATCTCATCATCATCCTTGACCCATAGATCTATAACTTGATATGGCCTCCATATGACCTCATCATTATTATCCAACATCCATTGCCAATATTCAGTCCTACCTAGATGGGGTTGCATGATCATACTTAAATAAGTATATATATGACATCTTTTGAGGCTACTGTTGCATGCATACTTGCTAGGTAAAGGGAAGATGCTCCCATGTCCATATCCATAATAAGATCACACCTTCTGATAGTGATGAGGCACCAGAATACACAACCTAGTGTAAATCATGATATAAATGGGCCAATATGCAACTACCACATGCAAACCTCTATGGCTAATCAATGATATCTTGTATTAAGAAGCCCCATCCAACTGGACATCCCCATCCCCATCTATCTAGTAACAAAAACCCTCCTATCAGTCCAACCAACACATCAAACAATGACTCATATTGTAACATCTAAATCCAAGATACACTATCTTCTCTGATACTATCATCACCAAACACATCTCTAAAAGTTGTACCATCTACAGTCTAATCATAGTACACAAGATCTCCCACTATAGGAATCCATAAAATCTAATATACATCATTGAGGGTCACAATCATCTCCCTCACGGGCATGTGGAAGGTGGTGTGGTTTGAGTGCCACCACTCAGTCATAGCTATTAATAACCCTCCGTTCACTCAGAGTTGAGACATCTGTAACAAATAAGTGAAACCCCATCTGTTGATCACCTACTACTTTGTCTTAGATAATCTACCTATCAACTCTAAAGGCCATGGGTATAATTCCCACACCATGAGCTTACACCCACATACCCATTTCATCAAACAATCAAACAATGATGTTAGTTTTTATCACAAATAATCATTCTACATCAGTCAAAAATCAACATCAAGCTATTCAACTAATGGTTCTATCTTGGCATTTTGTCCTACTTTGTATACTAAGATGGACATTCTGGTTTTCCTTACGCTGTATCCTAAGTGGGGCACTATTTTTCAATATCGATTGATTGATCCTACATATCATTCTTTGACCAAAAACTCCTTATTGTTTGACTTGTTAAGAAAAACTACTATCAAACATGACCATGATCTAGCTTTCTGTGTTATCTTATGCTCAATAAGTTCTATAAAAACTATTGGCACTATTCAAACCCTCATTAGTGCTACTACAACACTCAAATGTACTACAAGATACATTTGTGCTATTTTATAATTTGTATGCACTATTCTATCTACCATTTGCACTATGAAAATCATATGTGCTATTACACTTAATAAACACATTATTTAACTTAGCAGATGTGCTATGAGACACAAAAGTGCTACTAAATTACTTATATGCGCTATCAAAACACATAAAAGTACTACATAACATAAAAGCACTCATCCACTTTCCATATGTGCTATAACACCATTTCAACAAGACATTTCTCATCCATGAGACTCAATAAACCCTAAACAAATCATATGTGCTATTTGATGCTTCATATGCACTAACCAATTTTTCAAATGTGCTAAAACATTTAGATGCACTATGGAAAACTATGTATGCATTATTATTTTCTTGTATGCGCTAATTCATTGCCAAACTAGGGTTTCATACGTGCTACTTTACAATGTGGATATGCTATTCTATTGGGCATATCCATCACAAGAGTTTAATGTGCTAAAAATAACTTCAAATGATCTAAAATGTCTAGGATAGCACATTCATGAGAGAAATCTGCATGAAAATTGAAAAATTCAAGCCAAAGTTCAACAATCTTAAAAATTGAGGATCTTGACGACTTACCCAGGCACCATAGTCAGTTGGACACTCGTACTTGCACCCCCTCTCTCATCTATGCTCTCATAATGGGACCACCATCCTTGCTAGCTTAGAGCTCAAAATCACTAAAAGTCAAAAAGGAGTGTGGAAAGGATAAGGGTAAAAGGTCCTTTCACCTATTTAACCCTCAAGTGGGGTATTTATATGACATTTTTTTTACCCTACTGACCCCACTAAGGCTTTTTCGCTCATTTTCCTGAATTGGGTTTTATTCTAAAACAATTTGGTCACCTCCATCTACCCCATTTTACTATTAATTATTTTCATCAACATTTTCAGAAATAAAATTGGAATATCCATATTTTTGCACATCTATTTTTCCAATTTCATTTTTGAGGGGGCAGTATACTGGGACATCAAAAGTTTTCAAATATAAAAAATATTCTACCGCAGCCAACATTTTAAAATCAAATCAAACTGGGGCATCCAATCAAGTTATACTAAACAAAGGATTTTAAAACATCAACATTGAATCAAACATCAAATTGTCAACAATCAGGCATCATATCAACCTCAAGTCAATCAAACATTTAGTTATAAGAACTTGACCTAAAATTAGAAAATCAGACAAGATATGCTTCACATATTAGCTCAAAGAGGGGAATTTATAGACACCTAAAAATTGGCAAATACCTAAAACACCACAAATTTTGATCAAACAACACAAATTAAGGATAAAATCAGGAGAAAACAATGGAATTTCAAATCAATCATTACATCAAGTCATTAATCAATCAAATCACCGATCAAATAAAAAAGGACCTAAATCAACTTAAAAAAAGGAAACATAGTTCACAAAATCATAAAATGAAATTAAAAAGGAAAAGACAAAACTTGAAAATAAATGGAACATTTATTAAATCAACAAAGCCATTTATCCTCACAAAAGTGAAAATCCTCCTTTTTACATATAAAATAAATCCTCATTTATCCTCACAAAATGAGTCTATTGGACTCTTCCTCTTGGTGCCTTACGAGATATTTACAGTTTCACCATTACCCTCCAATCAAAAGTGAAATCATGATCTTTACCCTGACCCCTTCTGAAATCCTATAAATAGGTATAAATAGGAGGGAAATCCAAGAGCAAAAGGACCCAAGTTTTAGGCATTTGCACTATAGGAACATTTAGAGTTATCATGTTAGCATTGTTATTATAGAAAATTCATGTCATTTTGATAGCATTTTAGTATTTTTTCATGTTATTTAGTATCATTTAGCACATGTTTATCCTATTTCATGCTAATATCATATCATTCTAGGGTTATTATACTCATATAATCTACATTCTCACTTAGATCTTGCATTAATCTTTGTAGATCTACATTCATAGAATACTCCCATTCTAGAATTATTACTGAGATGATGGTCCGAGAGAAATCTTAGCGATTGTAGTTAGGAAAACATGGGATGTTCATGGAGTCTCTATTTGACAATGATTTTTTGAGTTTATATTAGTTCATTGTCATTCTACTTGCACTCTACTCTAAGGTCTCATGAATACACAATTCCACCATGTACACTCATATTAGTAAACAAAAAGTAAACACCATCCGCTTGAAGATTTTATGGATCTCTGATACAAAGCATCACAATCAAACAAAGAACCTGTTAAGGATCCTTCTAAGCCACAATAAATTCAAGTTCCATAACCTCCCAAATGATGCATCTAACAAGATTAAATCCTTAAATACCAACAACTTAGTTATAAGGGAATAACATTTCAAGTATAATTTATCCACTTTTTAAAGGAAGGAAACATTCTCACAATAACCTTATCTATTTCAATCACTATCTCTTAATTTATAAGACATAATAGAATTTGATTCACACATTAGTACCTTTCTAATACTTTTAAATGTTGTCCATATCGTAGAGAGCTCACTATCACAAATTCGTCAAAAAATTAGATAAATTAGTATCTACAAAATAAGGCATAGTAATGAATAAAACAACTCCCTTTCAAAGAAATTTAACCCTCTTTATCTTTCAAAACACAATATAAAAGGTTAATCACCAATTTAAAACAATATCCCCAAATAAGGTCTACAAATCTGATTTTCAAGAATCATTAACATGCTTAGACAATGAATGTTCTTAGATTTACCCTTTGATTGAAATGACCTTTCTCGACATCCACAAGGATTATGGGAAACTTACAATAGATATGACGTTTAATTTTTTAAAAATATACAAACTATTCTATGTAAAATGATGGTATGAACCTTTTAGGTACCTAGAAAGTAGTGATATTCATTCTTTCCAACATTTGAATGATCAATATGACTGATGTTTCAAATCAAGACTTCATCTTACCATTACACCACTCTTACTATGACAAATCTTTATCAATATTTGTTTGGAAATTTAGAATAATTTACCAACTAGACTTTTAAATATGACCATCTTATACCTCTATGACATAATTCAATGCCTATATAAGGAGCAAGACTCCATCAAAGTTAAGATCAAAGGGTTTTGACACACCCTTTTAAAATTTTATCCTCTATTTGAATTGGTAAACTCTATCATAATGAAAGAACCTATTTATAATATGCAATTCACTATTAATAAAAATTGTCAAACTATGAATTATAATTACCAATTGTTGATTAAAAAAAGTAGTCCATAAATAATGTTCAAGTATTGCACTCTATGCAATCTTAAATTTGAAATGTGACCCCACTAATTACATCACACTGCTTAAATTTCCTATAGTACAATTTACATTATGTTTAGTGATAAAAAACCAAATAAAACTCATTGATTCACAATTTTCCAGTTGGAACTTTGTTAGGGAGTTCCTAGTCCATCACCATTTGTAGGTCAAAAAGTTTGCAAATTCCTTTCAACCTTAGATTAAGTTTTTAAAAAATTGATACATAATTTAACAAATTTATAGAAAATTTCACTTGTTGAGATTGGAGAAAAAGAATATCAAAGTCCATTGTTTATCCTAATAGAGGGTTTTATCAAATTTTAGAGAAGCCAACATAAACTTTACCTTGAAGAATACATATAATAATGGGTTGATTGGAAACTTGATTCACTTTTCTATCACTTAAAATCAAAACAAAATTGAAATCACATCATTTTATGAGCCTAAATGGCTTTGCAACTATTGTAGATCCCTGCAACTTGTGACAATTATGGAGTTTCCTTGAATGGTATTTTCAATGTTGGTCTCAGAATGGTTTTGACAATTGAGTGTTAACACACTTAACCAATTTTCACATAGAAGCTGAGTACACTATATATGTTGAGCTATAGTATGTGTCGAGCCAGAGTTCTAATAGGAGCTGAGTGACTTCATGTGCCAAGCATGATACAAGTGCCAAGTGAACCATATGAGCTGAGTGATATGTAGGTGCTGAGTCACAGTTAATGCTAAGTAAGCTAGAATGCAATAGGTGCTGAGTAAACCAAAATCATATATGTGCTGAGCACCAGTAATCTAGTATGTGCTAAGTAACATAGAATCAACATATGAGTTTGTGCCTTCACAAACTCAGATGTAAACTATTTTTGGACAAATCACGAAGGGATTAAAAGATAAGATCAAATCTTTTTACATTTCCCATGCAATCAACATGCAACCAATAAGAAAAGTGCAAGGAATGAGTAGAAATTAAAGATTTAATATGGATTGTAGATTTATACCTAACCTTAAGTCTTTGAAATCCTTAAAAGGAGTATGAAACCCTATTGTATGGATGGATGAGAGATGTGTATGGGTAAAATATAGAAAAAATTAGAGGGAAGTGTGGAAAGACTTAGAAGAATAGAGCAAAATTGAAATATTTAGTTGACCAGAACAAGGCAAGGGCATCAAATAGATATCAAATAACAAAGGATCAAGATCAGAGAAAGCAGATCAAGTACCTGAATTCAGCAATCAAGGATTGTAAACTATCAAGTTTATTAATCTAATACTCTCTAGCAATTGTATTAGAAATAAAATCCTATGTTGATAGGCTAGCTTAACAGGTAGGTTGTAGAAACTTTGATAAGGTGATAAAATCATTTAATAGGGTGACACTTCATGTAAAGTGTTTGCAAATCCCTTAGATAGGTTATTATTGATATGGTGTAAAGCCTTTAATAGGGCAGACCATTAGAAGTGGTCAAACATTATTGTTGCAGTGATTTTGCAGGTATCATCCCCACCCCAGTTTTACCTTCTCATTTTGGAGGGTTTCTAGGTTACCAAATTTGGTGTTATGTGCTTTGATGCATGTGCTTAATTGATATGTTTACATGCATGCTATTTATTTTTAGTTAAAATATTTTAGGTTAAAATGTGATACTTTTGATTCACCCCCTTCTCAGAAGTATTCTTCCCATTTGATTATTCCAATATTCAAATCCTCCTCCGAGATGACTATAACACCTTGAATTTAACCATTAATAAAAATATAAAATAATTTCAACTTTTTAAGATGGTTATGAAGACCTTAATACTGATGCATCCAATTCCCACTACTATTTTGCAATTTTTTTTGCAAAGTTACAATTTTACAACTTTGATACATTTTGACACATTATTACCAGTATTAACCTTAACACTTTTTTTTTCACATGATGAAATATAATTTATTTAACCAATTAAACCCTTTCAAACCCTTTATTGGATATTTTGGACCCTTTTACTTAGTTTGACCATGTCAAGACCTATAAGGCCACTTTTCTCAAAATGTCTATCAAAGCCTTATAAAATGGATTATTTTGATGTTGATAAACTTTAGGACCTTAAAAATTATCAATGGAACATAAAAGAAAACTAGAAAAGTAATTTTATCTCATAGAAATTTTCTATGCTTAGGCACTCTACATTATTATCTTTTGTTGTGGCTACTAAAGAAGACCTTGCTTCAATAAATCTAGATGATTACTTATCATTTTGAGAAAAATCTATCTCCCAAGTTTTGAAGAACGTTAATAAATCTAAGAAATGGAATATGATATGGTTTTGATGTATGGTTTTTATAGAAGCAACTATGTCCAAATATAAAGGGTATTTGAGCTCTACTAGAATAAGATCTTAGGCAACATAATTTTGGGATTTGGTTCTGTCTTGTGTCTCATAAGGAAATATCATGGTTCAATATTAACATGATTATGCTTTAGTCTCTCCCTCAACTTGAGATGGTTGTCCTAATTATGTAGCCAAAAAGTAGATTCAAACAATTATCCTAGATGTTTTCTCTTAGACTAAGCTCTAGATGAATTCCTATGGGCTTATACTAGCTTTCCATCTTATCATCACAAATTGCGATTCTCTTATTGCTTGGAAAGTAGACATATTTTGGTGAATCCATTAAGAATGGTGATGACAAGACAACTTTATCTAATGATGGTTAAAATAATTCAATACAACATCTAGAAGAATAAAATATCCTTATTAACAAGGATACCACTAATATCATTATGGTTTCTATACATCTCAAAATGATAATTAATATTATAAAATGCCTATTTGAAGAAGATGCTAACTCATAAACTAATCTTCTACACAAGTACTCTAATGTATTTTCTTGGGAATAAAAATACATGACTGATATAAATGAGTCTATAGTGGTTCACAGTATTGTGTTGTCTCTAGATGCAAAGCTAGAAAAATAAAAGATTAGAAAGATGAATCATAGGGTTACTTTGTGTTTCAGTGAAAATGTAGTCTACACTACACTTTTGCAAATCATTTAATCTTGGGTTAAAACTACTCTAAATTCCCTAAAACTAACTTACAATTTCCTATGTAAAGTGTTTGAGATCCATGATTTCTCTCTCTAAGATTATAGCAATGAGATTTCACAAGGTTCACCATGGAACCAAAAATTGAAAAAGGAATCATGTAATTGGAATGAACCTCAATATATTCACAATGAAAATTTAGATTAAACTAGAATAAGATGTTTTGCTATGAAAATAAATATATTTTTAGCCATTACAATTAATTTAGATGTAGTTAAGCTAACACACAATGAAAGGAAGTAGATTGAATAAACAAGATGCAAGATACTCAGTAGTCAAGATACTAGTTAAGATACTAGATGCAAGATATTCAGTAGTCAATGCGACATAATAACAATATGCAAAAGATTAGATCCCTTGCACAAAGACAAAGGCCTATATATATAGATTCTAGAAAATTAATTGAATGATCGAGAAGAAAATTTGAGAAATGATGGAGATGTTTCCATTCTTGATTCATGTGCTCTAAATTTTAGAAAATGTACACTTTTCATTTTAATTTATTTATTTCAGTTTGGATTATAGAAATTGTGCACATAAGTGAGGACTTTATTTAATGAAAAGAAGATGTTCTTTTAATTAAATAAGATAGAGACTTAGGTGATAAAGCTTAGGATATAAAAAATATGTAGATTATTTGATGATATTGTATATGAGCAATGTTAGTATGCTAATAGAAACCAAATTTAAATAAAGCTTCTACAAACTAAACAAAATTCATAAACTTCAAGATAGACTAAGATGAGCTCTCAATTGAGAATATGAGCCATTAATGGACTCTCTCAATAAGAAGCTCTCTTGTTGAGTGGCTTTGTCTAAATGGATAGGATGTATGCTCAATATGCTTCTAAAGGCTTCAATGGATGATTGTGGATTTTTGGTGTGGATAGATGGCTTTAGTATGGATTTGGATCTCAAAATAGCATTATAACTTTACTTCATGGATTGTGTTATTTTGCAAAGGGGAAGGATCCAATTTATAGGCAAGAGGCTTGAGGGATTGAGGGCTAAGATGCAAGGATGGGAAAAAGCTTATGGAGGGCTCAGATTGCATGAGAGGAGAGCACATGGATTGTGCTTCCTTATAGCCAATAAAGGAGTGACACATGTCACATGGTGAGAGGATGGAGGAAAGGGGAAGGATGAGTCAAAAAAGGAGGCTCAAGGGATAAAATCTTCATAAAGACCCTCATAATGACTTGTAAGAGCAATAAAAGGGCTTGTAAGAGTCATTTATGACCTAGTGGACTTCATAAAGTTTTATGGTTGAGATATTTTGAGGGTGATGAGAGAAATTTCGACTTGGACTTGATTAGGAAGGTTTTAAGCTTGCTTAGGCTTGTGCAAATGATTAGAGGATGGATTAGGATGGTTTAGGATTAGCTTAGGGATAGGCAAGTGGATGGCATTTAATGAGGGTGGGTGAAGGAGGAGATATTTGTTAACTTTGGCTTAGGTTAGTAATTCTTAACCCATGTTTAGGGAATGTGACAAGGTTAGGAGGGGATTAGGATTAGGTTTAAAGACATCTTCTAGAAGAGTCTAGACTTTGGATGAGGATAAAGACTTTTTAGAATAGTCTAGAATTTCCTAGGATGAGGATGAAGACTTTCTAGAAGAGTCTAGAACTTCTTAGGATGAGGATAAATTAGATTTTTAGGAAATAAATAAAGTTTTATTTATTTCAAGGGTTTGGGTTGAGGAGATATTTATTAAAACTTTTTTAATAAACATGAGGATTAATATTTAATCTTAATTAAATATTTTGAGTTGGGATTAGGGGTAGGAAATGATGGGATTAGCCTTTAATTAAAATTAAAGAAGGATTAGAAGATTTTGGAAGAGGTTAGTGGTCTTAAGGAAATTGGCCAAGTTTTGGGCAAAAAATAAATTTTTTATTTATTTTAGGATTTTTGGTCAATTTATTAATTAAATAATTAATAAATAAGGAAATAATGTTTAAATAAGATTTAAACATTTTTGGGAGGGATTCCTTAATTAAATATTTTTAATTAAGATAAAGGGATTTAATGGCATGAAAATTAATTAATTAATTAAATAATTAATTAATTAATAAATGATGATGTCATCAGGACTTTTTCAGAAAATAAAAATACTTTATTTTCTAAAGGTTTTAGGTGTCTACATTTTGCCCCTCTTTGATGTGATGCTGCAAGTGGCATGGCATCAAAGATAAGAAAATAAGATGCCCAAGGCTAGAGCAGAAGAGGAGAGAATGGACTGTGAGATGCCCCTCAAGAAGGCGGCGGGGAGAGAAAGCGAGGCTCGATGGCTTCTTGAAAAGTATAATAATCTGGATGAACAAGGAAATTCAGATTGGCAAAGAGAAGGGGCTGAATTAGCTCAAACTCTCACTATGGGAGAATGATAAAGGAGAATTTGATGCAGAAGAGGAAGCAAGCTTAAGACTTTAGGGAAGGTGGAGGATGAAGGAGCAGAGCACTATAAAAAGGAATCTAGGATAGGGAGATGGATGAGGGGATTAGAAAGCTGATGCAACAGGATTTCAAAGAGTCAGATTGGCGGAAGATGGGTTTCGGAGATCCCTAGGACTAGGATTGTGGATCTCGAAAGATGAGGCTTGGTGGGTTGATTTGGATTGGTGGATCCCTAAGACTAGGATTGTGGATCCCTAAAGCTAAGAGTGATGAGTGATTTAAAGAGATATTGATGCATCAGCTGGGGTAGGAGAGACAGATGCTGGATATGGATGGGGGATAATGGAGATGAAGGAAAACCATTGAAGCTTTTTGAGTGGGGGGATACTTCAAAGAGATGTACCACCATGTAGTTGAGCACTAGATTTTCTATAGGACTATTGGTTAATTGCCAAGGTTACCAAGAACATCAAGGCCTATTCACCAACTGTCCAGAGGACTGAAAAATTAACTCAAAACAAACACGCAAGGATTGCCCCAACATCACACATGAATCCTAGAGGAAGCAGCGTGGAAACAACATTGGAGAACCCACAAGCAGAAAAGAAAAACAAATGAAAGACCTGATCAAGACCTTACGCTCTAATTGCCCCATTCGCAGCATACCATGATATGGAAGATCGTGGCAACCTTGAGGAGGGAACAAGGAGATTGCTTGGAAAAGATACTTTAAGACCCAAAAGGGAAGATCCCAAATCAAAAGAAAGTGAAAATCCAAAAGAGAACCGTTTGCCAACGAGATGGGTAGGACGAGGTACTAACGGATCAAGATCAGACATGAGGAAAGCTATATCCTGCAAGGACCTATCGGAGAGCACCTAAGCTGGTGGATTTGGATGAGTGATGCGTCTGGAAAGATGAACTAAGAAAGATAACACTTTGGTGATAGGAAATCTAGCTAAAGGATGCATTGGAATATCTAACCAAAGTGTGCGATGTGTGCAAGATGTTGACCAAGGACAAACTGACACGAACGCTGGATAGATACAATGGTACTAAGCTAAAGAGGATGTACAAGCTGATGGACCAAGATATGTTACAAATGTACAAGTTTTTTCATGTTTTGGTTTTTGTGAGATGGAAATGTTTGTGAAGGATGGGATGTCTATAATAGGTGATAGGTGGATAGGTAGATGGTTTGCGAAAAGATTAAGTGAAAATGGGGTTTTGTGTGTGCACGTGATAGTATACAAGCTAGGATACAAGATTATTTATAGGCTGGAATATGGTACAAACCTTGGACAAGATTCAGATAGACAGGGTATGGTACAAGATTTACAAGGTATAATACAAGCTTTGGTACAAGATTTACAAGCTGTACAGGAGGTATTTACAAGCTTCATCAGATTTTGGATATTTGGTTGGAACACCAAGGGAACAAGCAAGTGTGTCTTATGGGATGGTGGGTAAATGGATGAGGGATAGGATAGTGATAGATAATGGATTAGTCTTTAGTACACAAGGCACCTGAATTACCAGGTTTTCACCAAGGTACCTATCCAAGGTGCTTGAATTGCCAAGTTTTCACCATTGGGCGCTTATTTCTCTTTACTATTTTTTTCTTTTGTATTTTTCAAAAGCCTGGTATACCAAGGATCTTCAAGCATAGAACTTCTTGAGATGAATGATGTTAGTAGGATCATTCAAGAGTTCTCCTTCTGGTGTAGATAGCTGATAAGCTCCAGAGCCAAAGGAAGCAGTGACAACATAAGGACCAAGCCATGTAGGTTCAAACTTGCCTTTCTTTTCTTGATCTACTTGGACTTTCATGTTTTCTTTGAGGACCATGTCACCTGGCTGAAAGTGTCGTGGAAGCACCTTCTTGTTGAAATTTCTTTTGAGACGAGTTTGATAGACTGTGAGATGATCATAGGCTTGTTGCCGCTTCTCATCTAAGAGATCTAGCTGGGTGAGTCGAGCTACTCTATATTCTTCATCTGATATTTTCCCTTGCAAAGATATGCGAAAGGAGGGAAGTTCAACCTCTATAGGTAGTACTGCTTTGGCACCATAGACTAGGGAGTATGGAGTTGTGCCTGTGGATGTACGAAAGGAAGTTCGATAGGGCCATAGGGCTGGATTTATTTGTAGGTGCCAATCACGGCCGGAATCATTGACAACTTTCTTTAGAATTTTGAGGAGGGTTTTTTTAGTTGCCTTTGCCTGGCCATTACCTTGTGGGAAATATGGGCTAGAAAAGCGGTGATGGATGCAGAGAGAAGTGCATAATTCTTCCATATTGAGATTTTCAAAGTTACCTCCATGGTCGGTGAAGATGGTGGATGGGATGCCGAAGCGGCAAACAATGTGGTACAAGATGAACTTGGAGACCTGAACTCCTATAGCTGAGACTAGGGGGACTGCTTCCACCCATTTAGTGAAATAGTCTGTAGCTGTTATTATCCATTTATGTCCATCAGATGAGAGGGGTGTGATAGTTCCAACTAGATCAAGGCCCCAACAAGCGAAAGGCCAAGGTGGTGCAATAGGCTGTAGATCCTGTGCTAGAGCGTGCACAAGATTTGCATGCTGCTGACATGGGAGACACTTTTTGACAAAGTCACAGGAGTCTTCTTCAATGGTAGGCCAATAGTAGCCTGCTCTAAGGATTTGTCGCGCTAGGACAATACCACTCGTGTGGGCACCGCAAAGTCCAGAGTGTACTTCCTTTAACACCATCGCGGCCTCATTTTGGTCTAAACATCGAGAGAGAGTATCATGATAACCTCGATGATATAGGGTATTGGCTATAATAACATAGCGGGATGATTTTTGGATGAGGTTCTGGCGTTGGGTACGTGTGAGGTGAGAGGATATGATACCATCGTTAAGGTAAGCGTGAATCTCATGGTACCAAGGGGATTGGGGACCAACCAAGATACAAACACGGTTTGAATCCTCATTCGCATAGGCGGGTGTGAGGAGTTGCTCCACTAAAAACTCATACTGTGTAGCTGCTTGGGGAATTTCCAAGAGCGAGCCTATAGTAGCCATAGCATCTGCTGCTTTGTTCTGTATTCGAGGCACTTGTGTAAACTGAAGCTTTGTAAAATATTGGGTTAGCTGATCAACTAGCTCTTTTTAGGGTAATAGCTTTTCATCTTTGGTTTGATATTCATTTAGGGCTTGCTTGATGATGAGCTGAGAATCGCCAAAGATTTGTAGCTCAACAATGTTCCATTCTGCAGCTATCTTTAATCCTGCTATGAGGGCCTCATATTCAGCTATATTGTTGGTGCTAGGGAATTGTAGCTTGAAGGCTTTTGGAATGTAATCTCCTTGAGGTGTGACCAACAATATTCCTGCCCCTGATCCATGAGATGTGTATGAGCCATCAAAATAAAGTTTCCATGGGGGTTGTTCTTCAATTAGATAGATATGCTCATCTGGAAATTTTGTGATCAACGGATAAGCATCTATTAGAGGTGCATCAGCTAGGTGATCTGCTATAGCTTGCCCTTTGATTGCCTTTCTATCCACATACCGGATGTCAAATTCACTAAGGAGCATAACCCATTTGGCCAAACGGCCTGTAAGTGCTGTTCTAGAGAGCATATAATTGAGAGGGTCAATCTTGGAGACTAGTTGGATGGTATGACTTAGCATGTAATGGCGAAGCTTTTGAGTTGAGAAAACAACTGCCAAACAAGCTTTTTCCATAGGAGTGTAATTGAGTTCATAACCAACTAGGGTTCTACTGATGTAGTAGATGGCTCTTTCTCTGTTGTAGTCATCAAGCTGTGCTAGAAGTGCCCCTAGAGCAGTAGGTGTTGCTGATATGTACAAAATTAGGGGACGACCAGGAATTGGTGGAACTAAGATAGGGGGATTGATGAGATACTGCTTGAGATGGTCGAATTTGCACTGACATAAAGGATCCCACTTGAAGTTCTCATCCTTCTTCAGTAAATGTGAAAATGGTGTACACTTATCTGCAAGCTGGGAGATGAAGCGCCGAACAGATTGGAGCTTTCCTTGAAGAGAGCGAAGCTGTCGCAGTGTCTAGGGAGGAGGCATGTCTAAGATAGCCTTGACCTTCTTGGGGTCAATCTCTATACCTTGTTTAGAAACTATGAAGCCTAGAAGCTTGCTAGATGTGACCCCAAAGACACATTTCTTGGGATTCAGCATGAGATGATATTTGGCTAACCTATCAAAGACTTTCTCCAGGTCAGCAAGATGATCCATGAAGGTATGAGACTTGACCAAGATATCATCCACATAATCCTCTAAAATGCTATGGATGAGATCATGAAAAATGGCTGTCATAGCTCTTTGATAGGTAGCCCCAGCATTCTTTAGGCCAAAAGGCATCATGTTGTAGCAAAAGGTTCCCCAAGGGGTAGTGAATGCTATCTTATGTTGATCCTCTTCTGCAATCTTGATTTGATTATACCTAGAAAATCCATCCATGAGGGACAAAATTTTATGTCCAGCTGTAAGATCTACAATCATATCTATGTTGGGCAAGGGAAAATCATCTTTTGGACAAGCTTTGTTAAGATTTCTAAAATCAGTGCAAATTCTGATGTCACTGAAAGGTTTAGTGACAGGGACCATGTTGGAGATCCACTTTGAGTAGTCGATAGGTCGGATAACCTTAGCAGCTAACATTCTTTCTAATTCAGCTTTGACCAATAATGCCACCTTGGGGTGCATTTTTCTAAGCTTTTGTCTGACGGGCTTGATCTTTGGATCAACTGCAAGATGATGAACTACAAGCTTTGGATCAAGTCCTGGCATGTCTTGATATGACCATGCAAATTGGCCAATGTTCTCTCTTAAGACCTCAAAGAGGAGGTCAGCTTGGTCTTGTGATAGGGATGCAACAATGTGAACAAGTCTGGGGATCTCTGATGAACCAATGTTGACTTCTCGAGTATCCTCAATTAGAATAGAAGACACCTCTGGTCAATTATCTTGAGGAGGCAATGCTAAATCCTCATGTTCTTCTGGATTTTCTTGCTGAGGGGTTCTCTTCGTTGCCTTAGCTAGTCTTAGATTCACCTTAGTTCCAGTTTTGGGTGTATCGGAACTAGGTTGGGGATTTTCTCCAAAATACCCCTTGGGATCTAGCTTTTAGATATAGGCAGAATCTGGCTTTGTTTTCTTGTGAGGAGTTTCAGCTCTCATGAATCTTAGAAGTGCCTCCTCTGATGTGAACTCATTGATGTGTATGACACTTGGTTGGTCCCAATCTATGAGTTGTGGATGGGCGAGTGGTAGGTCAATGAGGTGGATGGATAGTTCTTGGAGAACAGAGTCTCCGAGGGAGATTTGGTCTAGGATATCGTCGTAGGCTCTCTTTTCAACTTCCTCAGGAATGTCTTCGATTTTGACAAGGTTGCAGTGAATGTTTAAAAAAGCGCGACCGTTCTCATTGGTGCCCCCAATTATGGGTATGCCAAAGCCAAGACCTGACTTTGATTCCCACTTGTGTGCGTTGATGGGGCACTGCATGCCTCTTTCTTCTAGTCCTAGACCACAACCTTGATAGTTCCATTTGTCAGTGATGAGCTTATGTTCTTGGGGATACTTTTGGCTGAAGTGATCAAGGCATGCTTGATTTCTTTGAGGTGCATCCTTATGTAACCATTTGTTGATATCTGGAGTGAGCTCCTCATGAAGAGGGATTTTTGAGGATACAAAGGTTGTTGGGCCAAACTGTTTGTATCGAGGAGGTGGAACCTCCTTAGCTTTGTGATATGTCGGTCGTCCATGGACATGTGGATCAAGTGGGAGTGCCCCGATAGCAAATGCATCTGACAGACTATACTCTCCACAACCTTTGTTATTGATCTTTACGGTAGACAGGGTAGAGGCAAGGATGGTTTCTGGGTCATTATAAGTGTGGGATGAGCTGGCGATGGATGTGCCGATATCAATTCCAGGGCAATGGTTTGTATATGAAGCTTCAACCGCATTGCAGTAAGAAAAGCGTTATGGATCGGCATGGATGGTTACCTCAGTGCCTTGATGCAGAAATTTGATGCACTGATGGTAAGTGGATGGAACGGCTTTCATGGCATGAATCCATGGGTGACCGAGGAGGATGTTAAATGATAGGTTTAGATCAATAACATGGCAGAGTGTCTCTTGGATGACTGGCCCAACCTTGATTGGCAGAAAAATAGTTCCTTCTGTGGTTCTTTCCAAGTTGTCATAAGCTTTGATGGTGATAACCTCACTGATGATATCTGCCTCAGTATACCTAGCTTGTTTTATGAATTTTAGGGTGCAAATATTCAAGGCTGATCCATTATCTATCATTACTCTTTTACAGCAAAGTTGGATACCATGATGGCTATGCGAAGCGGAAGGGTGTGATCTGGCTCGACCACGGGTATGTCGGTGGGTTTGAACGATAGGGCACATGAGGATGAGAGGTGTCCAACAAGATTACAAAAATCAGTAGCATTGATATCAGAAGGGACACGAGATTCTATAAGAGCACTGTCAAGGATGTTCTTGTACACAGGACTAGTGCGAAGAAGGTCTAAAATGGAGATTTGGGCTGACATGTTCCCAAGGTGTTCCAAGATATTGTACTGGCTTTTTGATGGAGCTGATGGTGTTGGTGTAATAGGTGGGCCTGCGATGTTAAATCATGCTCTTCGAGTGGTGACTTCACACTCATTGTTTGGTCCTTGGATATTGATAACATTGACGGAAGGCTCTTTCTCAGATATACAACCTATAAGGCTACCATAGTCTATATAGGATGAAGTGTGGTCATTGTTCTTCCCATGCTGTTGGTTTGGTTGACGGTTGTTGGTGTTGTTGTTGTTGGTTTGGATAGGTGCTTTTCCAGGATTTTGGTTGTGGTGTGGAGGAAAAGCATTTTGATAGATCTGTAAGCCTACATTGGGAGAGGTTTGGGCACCAACAGTGATTTCCTTCCGATCAATGAGGTCCTGCACATAGTCTTTCAGTTTCATGCATCTGAGGGTAGTGTGACCTTTTACCCTATGAAATTTGTAGTACTCATTATCTTTGTACCATGCAGCTTTGGATTGGCTTGGGTCAATTTGCTGGGTAGGAGGAAATTTGATGAGGTTTTCTTTGACTAATTTCTCAAAAATGACATCCAATGGCTCACCAAGGGGTGTATAGTTTCTAGGTGTAGGTTGGAATCTAGGCTTTTGTCCTGCAGCTACATTGATGGCATTAGCTTGATTGCTAGACCCTTGGAAGTTGGGTCTTGGATTGTGGTTTTGATAGCTTTGGTTATTCTATTGTTGGTAGTTGATAGCTTGTTGATTTTTTGGTTGATATGGTGGGTTGGACTGGTTGTGAGAAGGACCAAAAATATTCACATATCTGGTGTAAGTGATGCCATCTGTTGCAACGTGCTTGTTTTTGTTCCAATACCTAGACTTGTCATTGGAATGTGATTGATTTTGGTTGGCTTCCTTGTAAAGCTTGACCACACCATCTTTAATGAGTCCTTGCTCAAGGATCATTCCTTTCTCTTTGATATCTTTGTAGGTTTGCAAACAGTTCATGGTCATGTGGTGAGCCAAGCTAGGATGGGCATTATCAATAATCATTTTCACCACATGGCGTTCTGGCAAGGTGCAGGATATGCGAGTGGTAAGGGTTTTCCATCTTTGCAGGTATTCGGCAAGGCTTTCTCCACCTTTTTGCTTGGTGTGGACAAGATCAACTATTGATAGCTCTATTTCAACAAGATGGGCATATTGGGCTACAAATGCCTCAGATAATTCAACAAAGTTTTTAATTATGCCATAGGGGATTCTATAAAACCATTCAAGAGCTGGTCCAGCTAAGCTTTTGGGAAAAAGGCGCAAGAGGAAGACATCATTGTATGCTATGTCTTGGCAGTGCATGTAAAATTCTTTGATATGTGTGACAGGGTCTCCTTTTCCTCTGAATTTGTCAAATTTGGGTACCTCAAAGTGTTTGGGAAATAGTGTCATGGTAATGGCTCTGTCAAATGGGTAAGGACACACATTCTCAAACTTGAATGTCTTCAGATCATTCCCTTCTTGGATGGCTTTTAGAGCTATCTTCATTTGCTCCCATTCTGAATTGATAGGTGATGGCTGGGGTGCCCCCAATGTAGGAGTGCCTTGAGGTAGGTATGTGCTGGATGGGGCCACTGAATATGGATGGCTATGAGGGATTTGCTGATAGGGATTGTACATTGTTTGGGCAGCTGCATGGTGGATGATAGGTTGCTGAGGGGGAGGTGGCGCATATTGCTGCATGTGCTGCGAGGCTTGCTGTTGATATGGGATTTGAGGTTGGGATTGAGGAACATAAGCTGGCTATGGGATAAATGGATTGCTTTGTGGAGGTAAGGTATAAGATGGTTGTGAGGCTTAGGGAAAGGATCGTGGGGCTTGTGGGGTTTGACCAATATATGTGGGTTGTGCCCCCATTTGGGATGGTATCTGCAAATAATTGGTGGTTGGCTGGGGTGGTGGATTACCTCCTAGAAGTGGCATTGAAAAGTAGTTGGTAATTGGAGGTAATGGATTAGTTGGTGGTGGAGGTGGTGGGAATTGAAAGCTTGGGAATGGAACTGATAGGGTTTGATAGCTTTGTGGTTGGATTTGGAAGCTTGGTAGAGTGGTGGTAGGGGCTGGGGTCACTTGGGAGCGGTAGAAAATTGGTAGTAGCTTGTGGGATTTGATAGCTTTGTGGAGTGAGGGTAGTAGCTTGTAGATTTGTGGCTAATGGTATTGAGCTCCTAAGACCTAATGGAAATGATGGGATTGTGCTTTGGGCTGCAGTGAACAAGCTAGGGGTGATGAAAGGTTGATTACTTGGCCCCATGGGTGGCATCCCTGTTGTATATTGCTGAGGTTGGCCAAAGATGCTAGCATTGATTTGGGAGATGGGTGGATTTGGAAGGCTGGGTTGGGGAGCAACAACAACAATAGTGAAGGGGGTGAACGGTGAGCTATTTTGGCTAAAGCGGGTTTGGAGCGGAGAGGTATGAACCAAGGATGGAGTGGTGGTGGCTGGGTTGGCTTGCGGCATGGAGATTTCAACTTGGGTGGATGATGGTATGTTTGGGTCTGTTGGATCATATGGATTGGCTGGAGGCTCTTCTTTTGACAAATATTGAGGATAATTTGGATCATAAGAGCCTATGGGTGGTGGTAGCTGCCCAAACAATGGGTGAGATGGATCTTATAATGGAGGGGGTCTTCCAAAGTCAAAGGTTCCTACATTTTCCTTTCGAAAATTAGCCATGATTGTCTCTTTGTTCTTGTCTATAATGGCATTTACCAATACTGCATTTCCTGGTTGGTTCATGAAAGCTTCAATGTCAGTACATGATGGCATAGCTTTCTCTGGGCCAAAGGATGGCTGAGTGCTCAAGGGGGGTGAGGCTGTTCGATCCAAATGATAGGGCTCCATTGTTTCTTTCTTCTTGGCTAAGCGAGTGACGGGTGGCATGAAAAATGCTCCTAGGGATGAGATGCAATAATGCTGATGGATGCAAAAGGGGGAAGGCTTCTCTATGCAAATGATTTCCTAGGTTAAGGCAAAGCTATATGACAAAACCTAAGGAGGATTGGGTTGGAGATTCTAACTTCAAAGATATGTTGCCAAAGCACGAAAGGTCTGCTTTCCTATGTGCAAGCTTGGTGGTGATTGTGTCAACTTAAGGATAGACTGATGATCCTTTAGGAAGAACACGAGATTGACCACTTGTGGATCCCAACCTTTAGCTCAAGGTGATGAGGGATAACAAGTGACAAAGCTGGATTACCCTAGACAAAGCTCTGTCAAAGGGATAACCTTGGTGAGATTGATGGATTTGGAAGATTTTAGGAGTGGCAAACTTTTGGCAAAAGTGACAACAATTTTGAGGCTTGGATGTGAGGTTTTGATTGCTGGCTAGATGGTTTGATTCTAACTGAGATGGATGAGCTAATAATGCTTAAGGGGATAACCTAAGATGGCTGGCTTTTCTACAAAGATGACTCTAAAGTGAAGCTAATCCAAGAAGATGTGCAGAAACAAGGGTGTCTAATCATAGAAATCATGCCTAGTTGGTAAGGCATAAGCAAGATTAACTCCTGGATGTTGGCTAAATTTGATGGTGCGCTCTAATCAAGCCTCTTGAAGTGCTTCATCGGTAGCTTTGTCCTCTGCTTTGTGGAGTTTGGCAATTCGTGGGCTTGGTGTTATTTCTTTTCTCTTGGTTGAAAGTTCTTGGTATGCTAGAGATGGTTTGAGTTTAACTTTGTGGAACTTCTGTTTGGGTTTGGGTTGCTCTGACATCAATTTCTGAATCTGCTTGGCTTTGAGAGATCTTGGTTGTTTTGCTTCAACTCGTTCAACTTCTGGAATAGGCAGTGACTACGCTAAGTATGCCCTAAGCTAGGATTGACCAAGTTTGGCAAACATTCATTCAACAAATAAAAGATCAAGCAATAGATAGAAACAACCAGATAGAAGTTTTTGATTCTCAAAAAGTGATACTTGCGCCAAGGAGTGTGTATGTTCTACAAATGTTTCGATCAGTCACCTCAAACACATTAACATCCTAGATGGTTGTCTAAAAGGTTGACAGTTGGTTTAGCTAAGGAGTCCTCGATATACCCTAGGTACGTGAGGCCCAAATCCGTAGATGAGACCAAAAAGATGTCACACAGCCGAGAGGAGCGGTAACCCACTTCTCCTCTTTCACTTCTCAAGGGTATAAAGTTCCTTGAGGCTTAGCCTGAGTGACAAAATCTTGATCCCAAGAGAGGTGTCTTTTGATTCACCTCTCAATTCTTATACTCTGCCAGAACGCTGGAGTTGAGGTCATCCAAGGGGTGATGAAATCCCCAAGCAGGCCTCCTAAAAAGAAACAAGGTTTTGGATCCTAATCTTATGCACCCAAGATGGCCTCGAAAGATGACAAGGGGAGAGAAGACTTGGATGACCTTGGGCTAAAAAACACGCTTGTTCTTTTACCAACTGACTCTTATGTGTGCTAATCTAGACTTTGCAAGCACTCATGTTTAAGAGACAATGTTCAATTCCAACTTGAAGCGCCAACAAAAGTAAATTGATCGAAGAATTCAAACAATAAGAAGAGTTAGGGTCAACAAAAGAAAACTCGCGCGCCCAGAGGCCCTCCACGTCAAGTATCGATTAATTTTCTTTAAGGCATTCAAGATTGAGTGTGAGTTTGTTTTAAGCCCAAAACAAAAGTGTGTGAGATTCGATTTCAAGCGCGCGCCCAGAGGCTCTCCATGTCAGTTGTTGTTCAATTTTAGTGCCCAAACTTGAAGTGTGATCGATTTAATCTAGAGTTTTGATCATTTAAGAATTTTGATAAAGTTAAAGCAAACATTCAAAGACCAAGTGAGTGAGTTAGATTGTGGAACATTTAACACCTTTTTCAAGTAGACCCATCCCCATAAATGGCGTTGAGATTGCAACCAATGGTTAATATTTGATGGGTGATTAGAAAAGAGGTGAGTCCAAGGAACTACTCAAATTGATTTTTGCAAATTTTTATTTTAACTTAACAAGGTTTCTTAAATGTCCAAAAATCAAACTTTACCTAGATTGCATGTGGAAAAGAGATTTGTTTTGTTCAATTTTTCGAAGCTCCAAATGAAGTGTTTGATATTGCAATGGTTAATTGATCCTTAGAATTCAAGATTGGATTTTTTGTTTTAATCATGCATTCAAGGAAAATTTGATTTTAATCCATGGCATTCAAGAGTGATTTTAGCAATATGCATTCAAAGAAAAGTGGTTAAACATTCAAGTGTTTTCTTTTGAGCATTCAAGATTGAGATTTTGTGTGTTGTTTTAAGAACTTTGAAGTGCTTTGTTTTAAACTTAGATCATTCAAGATTGTTTTGGACTCAAAAGTGAAAATGACTCTTTGGACTTTGGTTTTCATTCAAGATTTTGTGTTCTAGTTTGCATATTTTAAGCCCAAAAATGATATTCCTAGATTGTTTTGATGCATGAAAATCCTAAGAAACATTCAAGATTTTGCAATAAGACATTTGTTTGGAACAAATAACAAAGCTTTTAGGACTCTTAGTTTTCATGAGATTTTTAAAAGAACTTTAAAATGTTTTCAAATGAGGTTCATTTTATCCTTGATTGATGCTTTGAGTTTGATTTGAATTTTAGTGTGCACTTAGTGTTGATTTTGAACCTTTTGAAATGGAAACTTGAAGTTCTTTTTAAATTCCCAAAAATGAAGTGTTCCTAACTTTGCATGAATGCATCTAAAACCTTGATGTTGCAAGGATGCAAATGATTAGATTGGTTTAGTTTCACTTGTTAAAAGATTTTTTCTTTTTTGCAAATTTTTAATTTTTTAATGGATTTAAGTATGATTTGGGGGTTCATTTTAAGCACTAAAAAGAAGTGTGTATGATTTTGCTTCCTTAAAAAAAAAATGGCCAAGATCTCCCACAAGAAGAAGAAGAAGAAGTAGATGGAATAAGAAGAATATAGACAAGAAGAGGAAGAAGAATTCCAAGTGCTTTGTCCACCTATAAGCTTAAAAAATCTGCAAATACTATGAGATAGACTATGAGTTCCTTTGTCTTCTTCATGCTCATGTGGACCTACAAAACCAATTTATACAATCCTACCAATCACAAAAACAAGCAAAATTAGCCAAAATCAGCAAATGACATACAAAATTTGACTAAAAAAACTAATGAAGATGACCCATGCGGGGTCCCACCGGGCGTGCCAAAATGTATATGAGCAATGTTAGTATGGTAATAGAAACCAAATTTAAATAAAGCTTCTACAAACTAAATAAAATTCATAAACTTCAAGATAGACTAAGATGAGCTCTCAATTGAGAATATGAGCCATTAATGGACTCTCTCAATAAGAAGCTCTCTTGTTGAGTGGCTTTGTCTAAATGGATAGGATGTATGCTCAATATGCTTCCAAAGGCTTCAATGGATGATTGTGGATTTTTGGTGTGGATAGATGGCTTTAGTATGGATTTGGATCTCAAAATAGCATTATAACTTTACTTCATGGATTGTGTTATTTTGCAAAGGGGAAGGATCCAATTTATAGGCAAGAGGCTTGAGGGATTGAGGGCTAAGATGCAAGGATGGGAAAAAGCTTATGGAGGGCTCAGATTGCATGAGAGGAGAGCACATGGATTGTGCTTCCTTATAGCCAATCAAGGAGTGACACATGTCACATGGTGAGAGGATGGAGGAAAGGGGAAGGATGAGTCAAAAAAGGAGGCTCAAGGGATAAAATCTTCATAAAGACCCTCATAATGACTTGTAAGAGCAATAAAAGAGCTTGTAAGAGTCATTTATGACCTAGTGGACTTCATAAAGTTTTATGGTTGAGATATTTTGAGGGTGATGAGAGAAATTTCGACTTGGACTTGATTAGGAAGGTTTTAAGCTTGCTTAGGCTTGTGCAAATTATTAGAAGATGGATTAGGATGGTTTAGGATTAGCTTAGGGATAGGCAAGTGGATGACATTTAATGAGGGTGGGTGAAGGAGGAGATATTTGTTAACTTTGGCTTGGGTTAGTAATTCTTAACCCATGTTTAGGGAATGTGACAAGGTTAGGAGGGGATTAGGATTAGGTTTAAAGACATCTTCTAGAAGAGTCTAGACTTTGGATGAGGATAAAGACTTTTTAGAATAGTCTAGAATTTCCTAGGATGAGGATGAAGACTTTCTAGAAGAGTCTAGAACTTCTTAGGATGAGGATAAATTAGATTTTTAGGAAATAAATAAAGTTTTATTTATTTCAAGGGTTTGGGTTGAGGAGATATTTATTAAAACTTTTTTAATAAACATGAGGATTAATATTTAATCTTAATTAAATATTTTGAGTTGGGATTAGGGGTAGGAAATGATGGGATTAGCCTTTAATTAAAATTAAAGAAGGATTAGAAGATTTTGGAAGAGGTTAGTGGTCTTAAGGAAATTGGCCAAGTTTTGGGAAAAAAATAAATTTTTTATTTATTTTAGGATTTTTGGTCAATTTATTAATTAAATAATTAATAAATAAGGAAATAATGTTTAAATAAGATTTAAACATTTTTGGGAGGGATTCCTTAATTAAATATTTTTAATTAAGATAAAGGGATTTAATGGCATGAAAACTAATTAATTAATTAAATAATTAATTAATTAATAAATGATGATGTCATCAGGACTTTTTTCAGAAAATAAAAATACTTTATTTTCTAAAGGTTTTTAGGTGTCTACAGATATAATTATGGAAGGCTTATCTTTATGCATAATCAAGTCTAGTATTAATTTAATTTGATTGTTTCATAATAGGGGCACATGGTTTACTAGACTAAAATTACGTAATTACATTTTCCCCTCTTTCATTCATTGTGTGAGTAGTGCATTGAGTCAAAGAATGTGTTGATGTCAAAAAACTCTTATGAAGTGACAAATTGTTCTAATGGTTTGATTCCAAACTTGATCAAATGAAGAGAAATGAGCTTGGGTTTGATTCCAAACTTGATCAAATGAAGAGAAATGAGCTTGATAGGAAACTAATTATGAAATTAATTGAACAAAAAATTATACCTATTATGTTCTTGATTTAGCTAGAATCAATGAAGAGAAGATTGAATGCATAGCTTGATGTAAAATGATAAAACTAAATATTAGGACTAATTTGGTTGCTTGGACATTATCAAATTAATGTGGTACGATGAGAACTAAATGTCCCTATTTGAAATGCTTACCTACCTTAAGAAATCTGATTCAAAGTGATGGAATCACTTGTGTAGAAGATCAAAAAATCTCAACTTGATCTAATGAAATGAAGTTGAGATGCTCCCAGTGATAAATTCTTGATTATTTTACAGTCTTGAGAATAGATAATTAGAATATTCCTATCTCCTCAGGATCAAAATTGAAATGAGGTCAAGAAGATGCATAAATGAGGTATATTTGATCAGAAAATAACTAGGTAGGGTCAAAATGAGTTGAGGATAGATTTTTGAGAGATTTGTAGAGCATGTAGACCAAGTTTAACCACTTGGTGATGAGATTTTTCTCCAATAAGACAAAGTTTGACTAGAGCTGGCCAAGGCTATGAAATATGAGATTTGGTCAAATTGGACAATTTCGGAAAAACATGATTAATTTTGCATTATAATTGATGTAGGAGGGCAATCAACTACATTTTACTAAAAGGGTTGACTAAAGCTTTTTGCTAGGAAAGTGATGTGATATTTCGATTTTGATCCCAAAGATGGGTCCAGGATGTCAAATTGACTAGGGATGAAAATTTTCACAGTTATTGAAGAAATGTGAAAATTAGGTCAAATTTGTAGATAATGGGCCCAAGGGTTCATTTTCAAATCATTTTGTATATTTTTCTTTTGCAAGTTTAGAGTTATTTGAGATCCATCATGTCAATTTCTATTTGATCTCACTAATTCAAGCATTCTAGTAGGAACAACTGACCTTAGGACCATGGTGCAAAAAAATTAATCCAATTTAATTTAAATTTTATTGATTTTGATGTAGTTTGATTCATTTTTTGTAGTTTTTGATCGTCTTATCACACAATAGTTCTTTTTTTGCATGGAATTGTAAGTACTATCATGCAATGCAAGATTATCCATTTTTTAATATGTAAGTACTAGTGTTTATTGCAGTAAGGACACCCTTATATCACATTATGAGGTTCAAAATATCATACACAAGTTTTGTATCACACTAGATAGAAAGTTGTATAATCTAATACTGTATGATAATTTCTTATATTATGCTATTATTTTTGCAAATATTATGCCATATATTTTCCTTCCTCCTTATGTTTTTTCTTTGTAGATATGATTTGATTCTATTTGACACCTTGTTGAGAGTTCTAATTTTTTGTATCTGATTGATATAGATGCGATGCCCATACTTACATATTTACCACCCCTATCCCATAGGGATGAGATTAGTTCCACACTCAATGATCATGATCATAGTGTGATTGACACATTAGGCCTTAGGAGGAAGATATTACAACTCTTGAACATTCATGTGAACCATAAATTGTTGAACGCCTTGGCTTAGTGATACTATTTTGAGCATAACATGTTCCATCTACCAACATGTGAGGTCAATATCACCTTGGAGGAGATGTACAAGATCCTTCACATATCATGTACTAGTGGCTAGGCAAGCATTATTTTTAGGTGCAATATTTATTTACTCATTGATATCATGTAGCATGTTGATATGTTTTTGTTGAGGAAAAACATTATTGATTGTATCTCAAAATATCCACTTACCATCTAGGAAGGTAATGCAATTTTGACATGTATATAGTTCTTTTTGAAACCGTTTTTGTTGATGTCAAAGGAGGAGAGATAAGGAAAATTATGTGTATATATAAGTAAGGGGGAGCAGTGTAGAAATTTTAATAAGAATGAAGAATTGAAATTTTAGTCAAAGGGGGAGTTATAGTATAATCAGGAGATATAAGGAATCAATGGTATATGTGATGATCCACAATTTTGAAGTTTTGGAGATTTGACATTTTGAAAAGGCCACAAGTTTTGTAAATTTTGAAGTTTTTGAGAAGTCTTGTTTTAGGACTTAAACAATTTTCCCATATGTTTCCATCAATGCCAAAGGGGGAGATTTTTGATAATTTAGCTAGGTAGGACATTTTGATGTTGTCATTTATGGAAAAATTTTAGTCACATGAAGTGAGTAGAACATGAGGATGAAGTTATGATAGTTAGACTTAGAAAACTATCTAAGTGTTATATAGTTCATTTGGTAGAACAATTAGAGTTCTTATTGGCAACACACATACGAATATTATGGACACATGCAAAGTTAGGTAAACTACCTGAGACTATAATGATGATGCATACAAGTTCACAAGATAGTATAGTTAGTACATACAAAGTTATGATGAATTTATTAGTTACACCAATGTACATGAAGAATAAAGCATGCTAAGGAAATGAGTATTTTGGGTTAAGGAATTATTTTATTTATGAAATAATTTCTTAACTGATTAGGGATGACACTCTAGATGTTAACCTTAAGTAGGAAAGAATTAATATTGTATTTTTATAAAATGTATAAAGGCATGCAGGATGATAGAGAAGATATTTGTTAATTAACGAAGTATAAAGGAAGAATGCTAAATGTGATGTTATGTGTGAGAAATACAATATTGATGTAATATTCATGAGATGAAATTTTTTATGTATGATAAGAGGAATGCAAATTGTGAAGAAGTTATGTGAAGAGAAACAAAGATAATATCAAACATTGAAGATATGAACAATATTACAAAGGTTTTTATATCTATCTCTTGTATTGAAGAAATTTATTGTACAACGCATGTTTGGGAAATAGGATCATCTTGAATATGTTTTGTAACTATATATAACAACTCCTAATAGGGTTGAGGCTTCTAACGAGGCCTATTCATATAACAAGGACCAAGATAGTATACAAATGTAATAGAGTCCTAACAAGGTCAATATCTTTAACTAGATACTTTTGATTAGTGGATCATATTGTGGGTACCATCCCTATTGGGGTTTTACCTTGGCTAGGATTTCTCTAGTTAACAAAATATGTTGTTATGAGTTACTTTATTTCATGGTTATGTTTACTATTCAACATAGTTAGTTTACTTTCTAATGCATGTTGTAAAAGTTGTTAATGATATCCAATTTTAGGATAAAGTTTGTGAAACATTGATTCTCCTCCCCCCTACCCTCTCAATATTTCCCATTTATAAAAAAATTGTTCTTCCATGTAGGTATATTTCAATCAGACTTGTACTGGGGGCATAGTTACTATGTGAGATGTTTTTGGTGATTCCACCATTCTTTATAGGCACATCATGTGGGAGCACATGATGCACCTTTATGGAAAGTATTACCCTCTACCATATGTCTTGTCATCATTGATTGGTTACATATTGGCCTTAGACTTTAGCCAACAAGGATTTTTGTGTGTTTGGGGAATATTTCTCAAGGATATGATGACACAACATTCCAACTTTTCTTGGGGGCCTAGCTTTCTTTGTGACCTTTACTTGGATCTATAGGATGTGGCTTATTGAGATGGTAATATTTGTTCTATTAGATTATTAGTTTCTTCGATATGGGTCTAGGAGAAAATTTAAGTTATGATGCCAACGATGAGTGTAGTATGAGAATTAGGAATTCCCTATATCTAAATATATGAAATATATATTCATCATCTCTAGTTAGGGAAGACTTTGTTAGGATTAATGACATATAAATAAAAATTAGATACAAATACATTTGTATGAAAGAAAACCTAACCTGTTAGGAGAATGTGTAAATAAGAAAAGTTAGTTGTACATGCATAACAATTATTCAAACAAGATCAAAATACAACTATTCTACTTGACTTTTAAAACTATTCAACTGAAATATTAGAATCCTCATGCAACCTCAAAGTAGCTCAACAAGGGCATCCATAAGAGGCCTTGTTGAAGTGCTCAAGATGAGGGATGTGGATGTGCTCTCGTCAAACATAACTATGGATGAATCCCTTTAAATCATTCAAATGAATGCAAGAGTGCATGTATGAAAACTATGCTAAAAGGTATGTGAAATACCTTCAAGAAATGGCTATGAGTAAGCCAACCTCAATGGATTTGATGGATGTGAATGGAGATGAGATGCAATGAAGAAAGAAACCTAAAAATGTTATGCTACCATGAAATTATGAAAAATCTAGAAATTTTAACAATACAAACAACTACCAAGGGTTAACTCTAAGCATGAAAATATCTAAAAACTCTAACACTATACTAGCATGATAATAATACAAATGGAGGAGATGGAAAATGCTTGAGACAAGGGATTTATTTATAGGCTTGAGAGAGGCCTTAAAGTGGTGGCATCTATGTGGCATCCATATAGGTGCCACAAGGGAGACACATGGGCTAAGGTGATGAGCCTTGAAAAGGTCAACATAAGTCTTTTTGGTGATAGAGATGGCTCAAGGTTTGCTCACACATGTGTGAGTAACCTTGGAGAAAGGAAATGAGGACAAGTGTGTAAGAGTGTAAGAATTTTTGGATAAAATAATAAAAGGGAGGCTTTCTTGGATCTTGAGTTGCTCACATATGTGTGAGCAAATACTTAGTGACAAAAAGGTGCTTAGGAAGGTGTTTAGAATAATTAAGTGGGATTAGCTAATGAGTAGGCTTAGAAGGATGAGAGTGATGGGTGGTGGACTAGGTTTTAGGTGGGATTAAGATTAAATTAAATAAGATTTAACTTAATCACAGGATTATAGAATTTAATAAAGTGGAGGGAATTAAATAAATTGGATTTTATTTAAAAGGAGATTTATGGAGCACTATGCATTAAATAAATTTAACACATTAGAGGGGATGCACTTAAATATATTAGGGAAGTGAACATATTTAACAAAATAAATTTAATTAAATAAGTAGAAGAATATGAAAAATATAATTAATTAATAAATAATCAATTATAATGTCACAAGAAATATTAAATAAATTAATAATATAGTGTTTAGGACAATTTCAAGTGTCTACATTTTTCCCCTCTTTGATGTGATGTCTGGATGACATTATATCAAAGAAAATAAAATAAAGGTTGCCCCAGAGGGGAGAGGATTCCTAGGAGTTGCATTGTAGTGACACCAAGGGAGGAGGGTGCCTCTTGCGAAAGAGAGCAAAAAATAAATTTTATACAATTTTCATGAAAAATACCTAACAAGAAAAGAAAGAGTAGGAAAAAAGCATAGATGAACATTTTGCATGACTTGTGGATAAAAAATGCTAATCAAGTCCAAGGAGTGGGTATGGGTGCAAAAGGGGACCTTGAAGGGCCTATATAAGCCTCCAAGAGGCTCTTGGAAGAATCATATGCACACCTAGAGAGTAGAGAACTAGAGCAAAGGATGAATTTGATCGAGAGATTACAACTTGGAGATTACATTCAGGAGCACCAGAGATTGACCAACATTGGACCACCAGTAAGTTGACCATCCCAACTTGTCAAATTTTGAATTACACACTTAAAATATGCATTTATTAGGCAAGGAATAGAGGAAAATTGGGTTAGGGTGGAGATAACAATTCTTTGCTTCATCATCTATGAAGATGATGAAATAGGGAAATTGTCTCCATGGAGACAAAAAGATACATCATGTCATCTTCAAAGATGATAGGGGGAAGGATCAGGTCAGAGACAATGATCTCCATGTCATTGTCTTTGTAGATGACAACACATCAACTGTTGGAGATGCTAGATCAACATTTTTACTGTTTGTCATCTCTATGAATCTACATCTACATGGATTGGCATCTCTATGGATTTGGATGAATTAGTAGATTCAGGTAACAGGGATGATCATAGGGGTGGATAGAACATGATTCCCCATGCTTAGATAAAGAAAAAGTGTAGGAAGAAAATGGTATACTTACCATTACATGTCTATGTTACAGATGGGGATGGTGACATTTTGGTCATTGGAGCATTATCTAATGATGATTGTGCTAGGGGAGAGACTCATAGAGGTGGCTTGAGGAGACATATAACTATGTGGACTTCAATGTGGCCATGAGTGGCCAAAACTAAGGGCACATTCAACACAACTATTAGCATTGATAAAATGGTGGCATACACTGACCTCTAGTTTCCATCTACCTATAGGAGAAGCTATAGTCACCTTGCTGGATGTATGATAGATACTACGAGTGTCAATCCATGGTAGATACCTAGTCTATGTACTAGAGGGAGTAGATCTATATCTGTAGGAGTGCTTTGGAAGAAGGTTTTAGAGAAGAGACTACCATGACTAGCCCTCTACTTGGCTTCACTTATATAGAGGATGGTACCGAACCATATTGGGCATGGACTTTTGATTGCATGGACATGAGTGCTTAGCACTCTACTATAGGATGATGAGGTGGTTTTCTATTGGGGCCACACCATCTTGGCTCAGTTATATTATTATTTGCATATGTGTGTCTATGTGACACATTAGGCCATAGGTCTAGGGTTGACTCTATTGATGATATTATCTTGGAAGCATATAGGTGTTACATGAACTATTACTAGATGAAAGACATGATAGCTTGAAGATCTGTACACATATTAGTATAGGCCACCTATTCAGTATATATCTATTGAGTTGGTAGGATTTTGGTGGCAATGCTTGGATGAGATCCTCATGCTTGATTGGACACTGTATGTAGGCGACAAGAAATGGGGAGCCATAATACTTGCATTATGAGAGGATGATATTATCCCTACTTGTAGTATGCTCAGTTAGACTATTGGTTGATCAGCAAGACAGTGCACATTGTCATGTGATATATGCCATCTAGAGTGTAGAGATAGTTTAGACAGATTTAGGATGTTGTACCAAATAGGTTCCTATATCCAGTGGTGACTCAAGAGTATGGTAGACCATGGGTATTTAGGAACACTCTAAGATTGGAAAGGGCTTTATGGCATGGCATCTAACTAGTGCCATGGGTGCATGGGTAGGACTAGGGAGTTGCTAGGATAACACCAAAATATACATAGTGGTGGACAACACATCAACCACTAAGACTAATAGTACTATGGGCACTTCCACTGGTAGAGTAGCCATGAGGTAGAGGAAATGGGGATGGAGGGGGAGATGGGGGTTAGGTAGCAATAGGGTCACTACCAGGGTAGGGACCACAATAAGGTCCACTAGGATGATGAGTTTTTTAGTGGAGAGTAGGCACCAATAGGGCCACTACTAGCATAAGGACCTTGATTGATACCACAGGTACCATAGGGGCCACCTATGGCATAATAGGGGGATGTAGATATAGTTAGGGTTTAGAGGGATAACCTCTAGAGTAAGGTTTTTTGACTATAAGGGGAGGTGCAGGCTAAGAAGGCCAAGGCCATGAGTGCATAGGCAAAGATCACTAGATTAAAGGAAGATTTATAGGTGGAGATGGCCAGGGCTAAGTGCACATTTAGATATTACTAGATTACATGTAGAGTTATAGGTGGAGAGGGCCAGGAAAGATAGTGCACATGAGGCTCTAACTACACTATAGGCAAGGGTAGATGCTAGTGAGTTCAATGATCTTACCATGCAGGCTAAGATAGATGACCTGGTAGAGATAAACACTTTGCACCAATATGTGGCCTTCCTTTGAGTAGATAAAGAAACTCTTCAACATCAATTGGATGAGTATTACAAGTAGCGAGACATCGCTAGGAAGATTGTTCAGGGTGAAGGTATGATTGATGTTATGGAAGAGGTCTCAACCATATGCCAACATGAGGGATGAGTAATTTGAGAGGAGGCCTACTATAGGATGTTGTATCATGAGGCTATGCTAGTAGAGAAATGACAACTAGATTTCTAGGAGGCATCTAACTCATGGGTCACAGGTGGCTGATAGATATTAGATTTGTCAGTTAGACAGGATAGGCCTCTACAAGGAGTGGGTATAGGAGGGATAGGACCCTCATAGATATGCATATGATCCCTGGAAGAGATAGACACTCTACACCAAGATGTGGTTGAGAAGATAGAGAAACTCTTCAATGTTAGGTGGATGAGTATCACAAGCAACAAAAAAATGCTAGGAAGATGGTTTAGGGTGAAGGTATTATCACTATTATGCAAGAGGTCTTGACTACACATCAACATGAGGGACAAGTTGTGTAGGAGGAGGCCTACTATAGGATGTTGTATCGTGAGGCTATGCCAGCAGAGTAATGACAACTAGATTTCCAGGAGGCATCTAACTCATGGGTCACATGTGGCTAAAAGAGATCAGAGTTATTAATTGGACAAGGCAGGCCTCCATGAGGAGGGGGTATAGAAGGGGTAGGACCCTCATAGCTAGGCATATGATCTCTAGAGAAATTAGTTTTAACATAGTGATGTAGATGTAATGAGTTTTTGATGATGTATTGTGCATCATGTACTGCATGATTCTATTTGTATATGGACTATACATGGACACTAATTTTTTTGATATAAATGATAAAATGATTTGATTGTCCTAAATAAGTATGCATGATGATGTTTTATGGATTTTTATGATGTTTTATGAGTACTATATGTGATGCATGATTTTATGTACTACTACTAACATTTGTGATGTAGGATGTGTGTGATGTGATGTAGTATTTGCTATGATGCATATATGATGACTAACGTGTGGATGATGTAGGTCCTATGGTGATATATGAGATGTATGCATTTTTATATTTCATGTGTATGGATTTACTATATGCTTTGTGTTAGATGTATCATGATGTAGATGCCACTAAATGTAATGATTGTGATATCTAATGGATTAATGTAATGAACAAATAATGTGACTTAATGAATGAGATGCATAATGTAGGTGTGATGAATGCAATAATATGAACAATGAACGTATCCTAAATGAAAATGTCATTAACAGAATAAACCACACTAATCATTAATGCAAAGTGAAATGATGCAAACTTAAAGTGTAAAGGTGAAACATGAAAATGCAATATGAATGAAACCTAATGCATGGACATATGCCAAACTTGTTAACTCATAGGATTCAAGTAGCCTAGCATAGGAGGGGGGATAAATAGAACCCTTGTCTCAAGTAGAGTGCAATGAGATCCTATACTACATGAATCCTAGCTACATGGTAATGAGGGATTCAATTGTGTTTATATCAGAGTGAACACCCTAGTTTGATTTTGCAAAAGGAGTTATGCACCATATACTATAGAAGCCTAGATGATAAGATTCCTTTGCATGGGCTAGACTCTCAACAAAATACACACTTTTAGGATGATAGATGTAGTTTGCATAGTCATGATGGAACAAATGACATATATGTACTGGAGAGGTCTAGGCACACATAAAGTATTTTTAGGGATCTTGATAGAAAGTGTGCTAACCCATTGCCCCCAGTGAGTAATGCATAACCATAACTCAAAATTGACATAGATATACTAAAGCATAAGAAATAAATCATACCGTGAATGACATGTGTTGTCAGTTGGAACCATTAAGGTGATACCAAAATATGGAAGATTAAGGCACACCATAAAAGGCTACTACTAACACACAAACATGAAATCAACCAAAGGAAACCACGTGACCAAGTAGTCATTCAATCTATAGTTCCTACCGAGCACTTTAAGTCAAAAAGTGAATATTGTTGTGCTATGTGTAGGAAGGAGTCAAAATTTTGTTTGTCTGATTTGTTGTCACAAGAGTTTGTTGGCTGTAGCTATGAAAATAACAAGTTTCTTGAATTGCTAAGTCTCAATGATGATTTTGGTTAGGTTCCTTTGTAGTCACTATTGTGGTAAAAACGATCAATGTAATGGGAGTAGGGAAAACATTCAATGGGAAAGTGCCTCATAGACTAAAGGTATTTTGAAAGATGAAAGTGAATGGATTCCTCATAGACAAGCGGTCTTTTATTAGATGCATGAAAATCACAAGTTAGATAGGACTTCTCCACAAAGATGGAGTGAAATAGGAGAAATGTGGTTAAGTGAGATGAGCTTTATAGATAATAGACCAAAAAAATTTTTGCAAGAATTTTTTTTTCTTTTTTAGTCCTTTCTTCATCAACATTTTACAAATGTTTTTGGAGTTTTTGATTTTCTATTTTTTTTGGATTTTTGTAGAACTCTAACAAAATTGTATAGGAACTTCAGAACTCAATAATAGAATTGCTTGAGATGCTTGATATTTACAAGCTTAGGGAGCAGATCTCCCTCTAAAGTGACAATCTGATATGCCCTAGAACCATATCTGGTTGTAATGATAAATGAACCAAGCCAATTAGCTTCAAATTTTCCTTTCCTTTCACAATTTTTGGAGATTTCTCATGTTATGCTACAACACTAGCTCACCCACATCAAATTCTTGAGGTTTGACCTTTTTGTGAAACTAAAATTGAAGGCAATTTTGATACACATGGAGGTGGTTTAGGGCATTGAGGAATCTCTCATTGATGAGTTGTAGCTCTTGCAAGCGAGTAATTTAGTATTCTTCTTTTGACATCAAATTATTGAGAGAAATTATGAGGGAAGGGAGCTCAATTTTGATGGGTAGAACAGCTCCAGGACCATAAACAAGGGAAAACATAGTGGCTCCTATGGGGGTACAAATGGACGTGCAATAGGCCCAAAGGGTGGGAGAAATTTGGAGGTGCCAGTCATGACCAATTACATCAATTGTTTTCTTTAGGATTTTTCAAAATGGTTTTATTAGTGACTTTAGCTTGGCCATTGCCTTGGGGGAAGTACTTGGTGGAGAAATGTTGCGTGATTCAAAATTTCCTACATAGTTTGTCAACTTCCTAATTTTTGAAAGGAGTCCCATTATTAGTTATTAGGTCTTGGGTCATATCAAAATGACAAATGATGTAGTTCAAGATGAAGGTTAAAGGGATAGCCTCGACTCGCTTTGTGAATTACTTAGTGGTGGCAATAATATACTTTTGGCCATTTGTAGAATTTGGATATATTTGACCAACAAGATCAAAACCCTAGCAAGAAAAGGGCCATTGTGTGATGGTGGGTTGAAGGTCTTGGGTGGGAGCATGTATCAAATCTTCATGTTGCTGACAAGGAACACATCATTTCATAAAATGATAGGCATCAACTTCCATAGTAGGTCAATAATAACCCATTTTGAGGATTTTTTTGCTAATGTAAGGCTACTAAAATGGGCACCACAAATTCCTTGGTGAATCTCTTCTAACATCATTCTAGCTTCATTTGAAATGAGACATCGAAGTGCTTTCGAAAAAGTGTGCCACCTAGGATAGTATATCATGTAGTGCATCAGATGAAGGTTTTACTTTGGTTCATGGAAAGGGTTATGGGGATTGTTTTTTGATGAAGGTAGGGAAAAATGTTAGAGTACCATGGAGAGTCAGGACCAACAATCTAACACACCAACTCTAATTTAGGTTTCTCATAAGTAGGAAGAAACATATTCTCAACGAAAAACTCACACTTAGGATTATATTCAAGCATGGTGATCATGGAGGCTATGGTAGACATGACATATGATACTTTATTATTTGTCCTTGGTATCTACTAAAAGACTATCTCAGTGAAGTGTTTTTTAAGATCTTCTACTATTCGATAATATGACAACAACTTTTCATCCTTTGTTTGGCATTCATCTATAACTTGTCTAATGACCAATAAGGGGTCTCTAAAGACAAGTAGGCTCTTAATATTCCATTGGATAGCTTGATGTATCCCTATTACAAATCCTTCATATTCAACTATGTTGTTTGTGCAAGGGAATGGAATTTTGTAAGACTTAGGAATAAGGTCTCCTTATGGTGTCGCAAACAAAATTCTTGCCTTCAATCCTTTTTTGTGTCAAAGAACCATTAAAATAAAGCTTCCATTGTGTACTAGAGGTAATAGTCATAATTGTGTCATCTAGAAAATCTGCTATGATAGGATGGTCTTGTTGAAGAGGAGCTTCAGCAAGTTTGTTGGCAATGAGTTGTCCCTTAATGGATTTATGATCATTATAGACAATGTCAAATTCACTTAAAATCAAGACCCATTTTTTAGCATGATTAGTGAGGGAAGATTTTGATAGAAAATACTTGAGAGGATCTATCATGGCAATAAGGTGTGTAGTATGATTAAGCATGTAATGACATAGTTTCTGTGTGCAAAACAATACTGTCAAACAAGCTCACTCAATAGTAGTATAATTTAACTCATAGCTAACTAATGTTTGATTGAGATAGTAGATAGCTTTATCATTACGATTGTCATCTAGCTATGCTAAAAGAGAACCTAGGGAAACTAAAGTGGCATAAATGTAGACAATCAATGGTCGGCCTATGATTAGAGGGACTAGCACTGGTGGATTAGCTAGGTAGACATTAACTTGATCAAATTCTTTCTTAAATAGGTAATCCCATTGAAGCTTGGTGTCTATTTGAAGCAATTTTTGGAGGGGATAAACTTTATCTACTAACTAGGACACAAACTATCTGATGGACTGCAACCACCCTTGAAAGCTACAGAGTTATTTCAATGGAATAGGTGGAGGCATTTCATGATGGATTTTACTTTTGTAGGATCTACCTCAATACCTCTTCTTGACACTATATATCCTAACAAATTTCTAGATTGGACCCCAAAAAGAAACTTCTTAGGATTAAGGAGAACTTTGTATTTCTCCAACCTTTCAAATATGGTGGTAAGAACAACAATTGGGGAATCCCATGTATTAGATTTTCTTAGAATGTCATCAACATAGTTCTCCATTATTGCATGTAGAAGATCATGGAAGATTGTGGTCATTGTACATTGATAGGTGGTGCCAACATTTTTTAAGCCAAAAGGAATGACTTGGTAACAAAAGGTTCCTCATGGGGCAGTAAATTCTATTTTATGTTGATCCTTTTTTTCACTTTTGATCTGATTGTCATCGGAGAAACCATATATTAGAGATAACATTTCTTTCTTTTCTGACAGTCAAAGCCACTATAATGTCTATGTTGGGGAGTGGAAAATCATCCTTAGGACATGCAAGATTTTGATCTATAAAAATTTGAACATATGTGGATACCCCTAGGGGCTTTACCTACAAGAACAATGTTGGAAACCCACTTAGGATAATCAATAGTTTGGATGAACTTTACCTCTAGCATTTTTTACAATTCTACTTTGACGAAGAGTGCTACCTTAGGATGCATCTTGTGTAATGTTTTCTTAACTAGTTTAACCTTTGGATCCATAGCTAGGTAATGCATAACTAAGTATGTATTTAACCAGGCATGTCTTTGTATGTCCATGCAAAATTGATTTTTCCTTTCTATAGGAATTCAGTAATCACTTTTTGTTCTTTTAGACTTAGGGTAGCAACAATATAGGTGATTTGTGGATTATCTACCATACCCAAGTTAATTGGAATTGTGTCTTCATTCAATGTAGATGATTTTTCTGGTGGTAGTGATCTAAACAACAAGTCATTCTTTCCCTCTTCTGGCACCTCTAGGAGTTTTTCACCAGAAGATGTGCCCTCTATTTTATCTTTTTCTTCATCCAAGAGTGCTCTAAAAGATTTTTCACTAGAGGATGTTTCTTTTATTTTTCAATTTTTGTTTTCTTTTTCACTTTTGTGACTAAGAGAGATACCAAAGTAGGCCTCCTCATTTTATTATATCTCATGTTCATAATCTCAAAGATTCTTAAGGCCAAAAAGAGCCATCACTACTTCATCAAAGTTAAAAATATCAAGAGTTGGTGTGTCTTGAAGGTCTCAATCTATCATGTTAGGGTTGGTGAGGTAGGTTAGTTGATGAAAGGTCGACTATGGTAATGGCACATACATAGTTATCTAGGTCATCTTCGATGTATTGGAAGGGTATTTCAAAGAATTGCTCCTCTTAAGTCTCAAAATTGGGTTCAATCATACAATAGTTGTTAGCAAATGACATCTGGGTTTAATGAAGCCCAAACCTCATCCTTTAGGATAGCTAGAAGCCTCAAGGGGTTCTCTAATTCCATCTTCATTAGGTCCAAGGCTAGTGCCATGCTATCTCATGTTTTCAATGATGGGAGGAGCTTTGATGTACTTATCTTTAGGGAATTCCATGGGATACATATTTTTCATCAAAATATAGCCAATCTAAGATATTAGACACCATGTGTTCATCACTAAGTGAACCCCAATGTTCAAAGGTTATTTGTTTAACATGCATAGTATCCTTATTTATAGAAGGAGGTATTTGGGAATGTTTACCAAAAGATCATGGGGAGAGTGGTAGTTGTCCAACGTACAAGGCATTTTAAAAATTATACTCTCCCATTCCTTGATCAATAAAAGTAACCTTATTTATTGTAGTATTGACCTTGATATCTTCAACCTTCTTTTTTCCTTTACAGGAACTAGAAAAATTATTGTATAGCTCTAGAGTTGTTGTGGAAGATGTTTCTATTATGGTGAAAGATCTAGGTATAACCTTATAAAACTCATCGAGTAGACAAAAAATCATTGGGGAACCTTCCAATCTCTTTCAAAAAGTAAAAGACAAAGGATCTCCTAGAATTGTGACCTCTCTTCGTTGGTGGGGAAATTTCAAGCATTGATTATATGTAGATGGGATCACTTTTAGTGTATGTATCCAAGGTCAACTAGCAAGATGTTATATGGTAAGTCCAAATCTAGGACATGGCATTTAGCATTGATTACAACTGGCCCAACCTTTAGTGATAGCATGATAACCCCTTTTGATTCTCTTTCTCTTTCATTATATGTTTTAATGGTTATCCTTTTATTGATGTCTAGGAGATCTTCTAGGAGCCCCAAGAAGTGGATCATCTTCAATGTACAAAGGTTTAAACCAAATCCATTATCTATAAGGACTAATTTTATTTCATGTTGTTGTATAAGGACTTCAATGTGGAGCAACAAATTGTGGCAATGATTAGGACCTCGGAAATCTTTCTCTATGAAGACAAGGTGTTGTACGACAAGATTTCCAATCATAGTAGTGAATTAGGTTGCATTAATATTTTTAGGAACATGAGACTCTAAAATAGTAATCTCAAGGATTTCTTTGTGGATAGGTGAGGTGGTGAGAAGCTTGAGAATGGATATTTGTGCAGGTGTCTTCCCTAACTAAGATAGGACATTGTAGTGAGAAGCTAGTCTTTATGAAGTGGATGGTATGGTAGGCGCATGTAGAATTAATAGATTTATGGGATTGGGGGTGACAACTTGCAAAGTAATTCTTCCTCACCAAGTGGTTGCATCACAATCAGCTACTTGTAGGACAAGAGTATTTACACGAGTGTCTACTTCTTCAATGTGGCCACACATGGAGTCAAAACCACATATATCATTTGTTTCTATTTTACCACACAAGGAGTCAAAACCTAATATGCGGTTAGTATAATAGTCACAATGGAGCACATTATATGTAGAGGCTTGATTAACATTGTTTGTATTGTTGTTTCCATTTTTTTTTATTGCCATTGTTGTGGTCAAGGAATTATTTTTGAAAGATCTTCAGTTTAGCATTTTTGTAGGGTGGCCATCCTTCAACCTCAATTTCCCCATCATCAACATGGTTTTAGATGAAGATTTTGAGCTTGATACACTTCTTAGTGTCCTTTGATGCAATGGTAATTACAATACTCATTTTCCTTATACCACTTGGATTTGGGCTGATTTTTGTTGAAAGGTTGTGTATTGGGAAAACCATAAAATTATGATCCACTAATTTCTAGAATATGGAATTTGAAGGTTCATAGAAGTTAGTGAACTTTCTATTGCAGTCATAGTTTTGATTTTAGTAGTTGTTGGTATTGTTGTTATTGCAAGGAAAGAATTGTGTTTGATTGCAATATTGTTGATTGTCACAGTTTGAATTGTTGTTGTTTTGGTTGCGATAGTTTTGGTTGTTATTATTACTTCTACCTTGAAGTTTTAATATTCTTTTGACATCGGTGACACCATCGTGGGTAACACTTTTATTTTTGGACCAAAATTTTGGTTTTCTATTGTTGTTCTTTTCATTGGTTGAGGATGATGAGTTACGATGTTTAATGGAACCCTTTTCTAAGAGTCCATTTTCAATGTTATTGCCTTTCTTGACTAATGTGACAAAGTCTTTGAGACTAGATATATTCATTTGGAAAGACATCTCTAAAATCAAAATTTTAAATATGTCTACAAGGTTGGAATCTTCAATTTGTAGGGAATACGATTAGCCAGGTGCTGCCACCATTGTAGAAAATTAGCAAATGTTTCACCAGTTTGTTGTTTCATGTTGCACAAATAACTTAATGAGGCATGATGTTCAATGTTGTATGAATATTGTGCTACAAATTTCCATGTCAACTCATTGAAGGAGGTGATCAAGCCCCTAGGTAAGTTCATTAGCCATTCAAGTGTAGGGCTACCAAGGCTTCTTATGAAGAGCCTCTTAAGGTAGTCCTCACTATAGGAAACTTCTTGACATAAGATGGAAAAATCTTTGAGATGTGTGATAAGACATTTTTCTCCTATGTATTTGTCAAATTTGGGAATATCAAATTTTGGTGGAAATGGTATCATGTTGATAGATTTGTCAAATGGAAAGGAATAAATTTCCTCAAAAGAGAAACATTTCACATATTTGTTGCTCATATTATGGACCAAACTTCAGAGTTCATGTAATTGTTGGGCTAGATCTTGGTTTGGTTGCATTTGTGATGGCCTTGAATTGATGAATCCACCTCCAAAGTTATATGAATTCCTAAATGGAGTATAGGGTGGTGGAGGATTATGAGGTGTTGGAGGTGGCAGTGCACCACTTTGGCCAATGTATTGATATACATTCATTGAGATTGGCACAAATGTTTTCATCATACTTGTTGGCATTTGTAAATAGGAGGAATATATTGGTTGGGTTAGAATTTCCATTTGTTGTATAGGTACTTGTCCAATGTTTAAGTATCCTACAGAATGCAAAATACTAGCATGTGTAGTTGTGTTGGGCATAACACTAATGATTTGTTGAATGTGTTTTGCACTTAATTGGAATGTGGGTTGCACTAAAGTTGATGTAGGTATAGAACTAGTTCCCACTATAGGTTCTTTTCCTTTGTTAAATGTTTTGGTTATGTTTGGAGTTGGTAATACGGGAGCACCATCCTAGGTAATTTGTCTAAACAAAGTGCTCTAATCAAAACTCATAGGGACACTGACAACATCCTTGACAAGGTTTAGGAAGATCTCAGTTTTTTTTTCCCTAATATATTTTTCCAACATTTCCAGGTTGTATGGGTTTGCAAGAAATATTTGAAAATCACTAGGGATGTTATTATTGTCAATGGGTTCTTCATCTTGGTATACTTCTTCCTCATAATGTGTGTTACTCCCTACAGTGGTGTTTTGAAAAGGATTATCTAGTTCTTGTGTGGGTGTTGAGATATGCATACCAAAGTTTGTACTAGGGGGAAGTGTGTTCCCCAATTAGACTAACTAAGGAGGAAAATGATTCTCCATCTCTTGTTGTCTTAATGATTCTAGTAAACATGACATAGGATTAAATGTGAGTCTACTAGATCATGTTTGAACCATACAATTATGACCAAATCGATGGGTAGAAGCTTGTGGAGGGGAAAATGTGAGAGAGAAATTGAACCTTATATGATAAAAGGGAAAACAACCTAAATGTGAAAAAAAAAACCTTGTTGGTTCAGAAAACCAAGTGTGATATAAGATAAAAGTATCTTTCTCCTACCAGAGATTTACAAGTGATCTTTGGGAAAGATAGGACACCAAATAGATTACTCAATATTGGAGATGGACTTGTGATCCCAAATAGGTGAGTGCAACTATGATAAATGTTTGCTTATGGGTAAAGGTCTAGTGTTTTAATCTCAAAAGTTTTGCAACTAAAATGTTCTTAGGTCAAAAGATTAAGGTTCAAATGATCAAGCTCTCTAGATGAAACTTTGCAAAAAGGAAGACTAGAAGCTTTGAAAATGGATTAATGTGGAAAATGAGGGTGATACAATCACTATGTGTGGGGCTTAATTCTCTCTCACTAGAAACAAAAATATCAGGCTTACTTCAAGGAAAATTGATGAAGGGTGCTCCCCTTAATACCATAAACTCATAATAGAAACAAAGAAACAACAAAAAATGCAAGAACAAAATATGGACTTCTTATTTGTGCCACAAATTTGGTATTACAAAATTCACAAGTACAATATGCTAACCCACATGGGCATCTTCATTACAATAATTTGAAAGGCAAGCTATGAACTATCACCTAGAGCTGTCCTAGAAAATGTTTGGGCCTTTCTTAAATAGGCAATTTTATACTGCTCGGGAAGGTTCTAGATATTGAAACTTAATACCTAGGGCTAACAGACTCCAACAATAAATATAGAGTTGGCCAAATACATCTTTGACAATTATTTTGGATATTTCAAGTAGCCCAACTTTGAAAGGCCATAACTCAAGAACCATTGCTCCAATTGGCTATTGTAACTAATAGGACTCAAATTTGCATTCTCCATTTTGAATGCCATTCCAAAATTGAGTCATTTTAAGCCCTATAAATGCATTTTCATGCTTAGGTACCTAGATATTGTATTAAAGCCTAAGAGGTGTTTTGTGTTTCTAACACCTTGTATTAAACATGTATATGCATCCTATAGTGATAAACTATCATTCTGATTGATTTAGTGATGTCCTATTTTGAGCTAGTGTCATATTTCACAATTTTACCCAAGTGTTAAACAATGTACAGTAGCCCAATTTGAATTTGAATATCTTTTACCCAAAAATGTTTCATGGCCTTCCACTTTGGGGATGTTTAATATGCATATAAAAGAACCTATGTTCTAATTTTTAGCTCATTTTGAATCTGTTTGATTAGGTTTTAGACCCTCAAAGTTGGTTGTTCACTATTGTCATGCATTTGTGTAATTGACAAAAAATCTGGGAAGCCTTGTTTGACTGATTGTAACTTTGAACTAGCTGAACCTACTGAGAAAATTCCTTTTACATTGCATTCTAGATGTCACACATTTGCTACACTTTGGATTTGAGCTTGTGATGAATCTATTGGATTAGTTTTCAAACACAATTCCAAATGCAATTTATAACTATTTACTAGTGTCGTAAAATGCAGATTGGTCGGTACCCTTGTTCGGGATGTTATAACTCTAAATCTATGAATTCCTATATCAAATGGTTTGTACCACTACATTCTACTCTAAAAATAATTCAAATGTACCAGTTTGGGAACCTTGACAAATTGATCTGCATACTTTCCTAGGGCCATTCCATTTCCAAAAAAACACTTTTTTACTGATGTTTGCAATACTGCAATTCTAAGTAGCCCACTTCATGCATTTTCCAAGTGCATTCCATTATTCATCATGAGCCCAAATCATAGATTTACTTTCTCCTCATGGAAATGAACTATTTTCCTAGTTTTTGTACCCTAAGGCATCCGTTTGTTCAATTTTTAAAGCTAAAACCAAATGTATTTTATGATTTTTTGACAAGTTTATCTACAGGCAGTTTTAATAGGGCAACTTTGATAGTCAATACCTTTTGACTAGGTGTTTGTAATCAACTAAGAATGGTTATCTAGACTATGAGCCCCCTTTCTAGCATTTTTCCATAATTTATCTAATGGTTATTTTTGATCAAATCCTCAAAAATTTATTTATTTCATTAAAACCTATGGTTCCCAAGTTCATATTTAATTAAAAGAACATGTCTCCCTTTTAATTAAATAAAATTCTCCACTCATCTTTTATCCTAAGTGTGCACACACATAGCATTATTCCTATTTTAGAAATAAAAGAAAAGGTATTTTTGTCTACACATGAATGCACATTTTTTTATGTGAGAGGAATCTTCTACTTTTAAAATAACTTTAATTCTCCTCCACACATTTCAAACCCTCTCAAAAGCCAACCATTAATTGTGATTAGTTGAGATGCTTGTGCACATGGATCACTTCCACTTTCAAACTCCACCCTTGATTACATTCGTCTTGCCTCTTAATCTCTACCGTCTATTTTTCTTTAAAAGGGAGGGCTCTCTTCTCATTCCAAAATTTTTAGTCTATCATGCTATTGTTATGCTACAAGTTTTGTTGGTGATTTTGGAGACTTGGAGAATTCTTGCATTTTTCCATTTTAGCTTAGCTCTCATTCTACTTACATTTTGACATACTTTTTAGTTTAGTTTCATTGATGCTTTAGCTTAGTTCTTTTTGTTAGCTTGCATTTCATTTAGAATAAATTGCATTTGCATTGCATTTTATTCTAGATTCTTGGATATTGGCACTCTTTGAATCTCTCATTCTATGGTGCACCTTGCAAGGGTTTCATAGTTTGGTTCATTTGAAAGCCACCATCTCATAGCCTTTGCACATCATAGATAGAGAGCTATAAGCCAACTCTTTAGACTTCCTCTTTCATGGGTTCTCTCAAGAATAATGGTTTATAGAAGTGTGATACTTTTATGCACACAATGTCATCATGCAATGAGATCTGACAAGGTGTAAGAATTTTGAGCAAAGAGTTGGTATGATAGACCTCAGGGCCAGATTGTTGGTTTCATTCAATTTTTAAGGCTAGTTTTAGAGGCAACAGGGTATAAAATCACAATTTGCACAAATTGGTAAAATAAGTTTTAAAGTTTTATTTAGTGGTCAAATTTTTTATCAACTAGTGCCAGTTGTTCATTGGATTAGTCTGACAGGTTAGGTGTTTTAGTTTGAATTTTCTTTAGCCAAACCCATTCTGGGGCCTGACCAAGTCCCACCAGATTGTTAAGATGTGGTGGATTTTGAGAGCTTGCATGAGGTGATGATTTTCTTGTTGGGAAAATTAATATCTTGATTTGCAAAATAAAATCTATTATGGAGACTTTCTTCTTGATGGATTTTTTCTACCCTTTCCTTGTCATGAGTTGGATGCATGTCAGATTACTCGATCCATGATTTTTTGGCTCTTGAGTATTTAGAGAGATGCATCAGTAAATATCTCATTATAGTCATAATGAAAACTCAACTTAAGCTCCTCCATTACTGATTTTTTTCCAAAAAGTGTTTCTTAACAAAGGAAACTATGTTCCTTCATCATATTTTCCAGTGATAGTCTGGAGAGTGAAGAATTCGAAAGATCAAATACTATGGATCTGTAGGTAAAATGTATAACTTTTGGAATTTTTTCATATGAAACAAAGGAGTGTATTAATTGAAATTTGAAGATCACACCTTTCATTATTTCTATGGTTGGATTTTATATGAGGCTTGTATATGCCAAGTAGAGGCATGTTTGCTATTACTTTTCCATTCTAGGGATGAGTCATGAGCAGGGGTCCTGCAAGTGTGATTGGTATCTTCTCTTTTTAAAAAAAAGGAATTGAGATGTCCAAATTATGCATTAAGGAAGTTTTCAATTGGTTATGTGGGTGAATGAGTCAAAGGTGGGGATGTAATTTTAAAAACATTTGAAGCCAGGTGTAGATATGGGAGGAGGATCTGACGTGCCATACTAGCAGGTAGTTGCCATGAAATTTTATTCTTAAGCTGATTGAGTTATGCACAATGAAGAAGCATGATAGCCTCACAAGGCTATGGGCTCTACTCTTCCCTTATCGTGTGAGGATTATAGTGTCTTAAGCATCCAAAATCTATGCAAAATAATATGAGATCCACATAAGAAGAAGAAAATGCATCCTAGGCAAAGTAAAGGGGAGCAAATACCATCCATGACTTTGGAGGTGACTTTCAAAGTAAAAGCCGCATCAATGAAGGGGAAGACCACCATAGAAAGAGGATGACATCAACAAGAAACACCCATGAAAAATTCAAGAGGCTACAAAAATAAGAGCTCCACATCAAAATGAGGAAGTGAAGAAGATCTGGACGATTGGAAGGACACTCCATGGGCATGGTAGAGAGGAAGCCTTTTCTTTTTGTCCCACATAGGGAACATGACAGTCTCTTTAGGTATTTATAAGCCAAGAGACACAAGTGCTTTTGCATCTTCAAGACACACATCTTGTAAGATTTCAAAGCTCAAAAGTGGCGGGCCTACAACCAGTTAGATAATGATCAAAGTTAATGAAGTTTTAACCATTTGAAACACCAAAGAAGAAGCACCACATAGCATTTTGAGAAGCATTTTATAAGATCACAAAAGCAGTGATTTAGAGCTACAACCCTATGATAGATCATAAGATTGGGATGCCTTAGTTGGGGGGCTAAGATACTACGCTCATACTGTGAGATCAGTGAGGTAAGTAATAAAGGGTGAGATGTCATGACATTGTTGTGCAATTGTAGAGCTAAAGATGGATATTTAAGATGCTATGAATAGGATATTATCATGAGATTGGAGGGAGCAAATAAGAGAGCTAAGATATTATGATTTTCAAATATTTCAAGTGTTTCAAATGCATAAGTGTGTGGGGCCCACTCGAGTGCATTTCCACAAATGGGAATCTGACACATGGCGTCAGTGGATTGGAGAGAGAATTGAAAAGGGAATAAAAAATAGAGTTGAGAGATATTCAATGCATCAAAAGACTTTTGATTGAAAGATTTAAATGAATTTAATATTTTATATAGTTTTGACTATGTAATATTTTAATGTTTTCATTTTAAACTCTATTCATGGCTTAGGGCCTAAAATTTTGAATGAACCTTAGAGGCATGATTTTTATCTGAAACATGCAGTGTAATATATTGTTGGAATTGGCAAGAGATGAAGTTTTCATTTTTGTAGCCAATTTTTATATAGGTATTCACCAAAAGTAGCTACAGAAGGATTTGTATTTTTGGGGCATCCTTAGTGCAAAGGTAGATTTGATGTTCTTAGATGAAATAATATCATGATTTGATTAGTTTTTGATGTGATTAAATGCCTTGAGCAGCTGTAAAGGTAAAATTGAATGTTTAGAGGTAGTTGGAAGTAATGAAGTGTTTGACAATAGTACAGTTGAGTTTCATGACAAAAGAAAAATGATGAATAAAGATCAGATTTGAAGCTCCAACACATTCTATGACATGTATTTGATATTTCTTCAATATATATTTTGTTGATTTCTTTAAGGAGATATATATCAGATATTTTGTTATAACAATTAATGATTTATGATTACCAACAAGTTAAGAAGATCAGTTTTAATAATATCAGGATAAAGACAATTTCAGCATGATAGATGTCTAAATTAGATGGCAATTCTAGAAACTTCTTCTCCATTATAAATCTTTCTTCTTTGCTCATTGTAGAGGTTCCAATTTTTATGACTAGTGAGACTACAAGGTTGGCTCTAGTTCTAGAGTTGTGATACAATTTTATTCTTAGAATTCCTCTATTATGAACAACAATAGTGTATTTCTTTTGAAGCATTTCATATTACATAGTCATTCTTTGGTATTATTTTCTAAGTTTTGACATACATATGATGTATTATTTTCAATGAGATTAATACAAGAGCTTCATTTTTCTTAGTTTCATTCTAATTCTCATCTCCTTCCCCTATTATTTGCAATGTTTTTTGTTTAAGAACAAAGAGCTTAAACCCATTTGCAATCCATAAGGTTGTATGTCTGGATAAGTTTTCTATTGGAACAAAGAGCCAAGTAAATGCTTATTTACCTTGACAAGGTTGCAATTTTTATTAGAAGGATATTACAATCAGTATGAGAGTTTTTATGAAGATAGATGTCTATTTGCAAGCCAGATAGATGGATTAGATGTCTAAGTATACAAGTATATTAGGATATCCATCTATATGTTAAGGTTTAGTTAATGCCTAATGGATAAGGTACTGGTCAGCTTAAAGGTTACATGTTCTTGCTGTTGTATACCTAGGTTATGTTGAGATCTAAATCATTAATCGAATATCAATTTACCTTTTTATGTATTGAAGAACTAGAAGTGTTGGTCATTACTTATTTACATCTACTTTCACTTTTGTTATTATTAGCTACTATAATTAGGAAATTTATTAGCAAATTATAGAACCCTTGCATTTTCTTCAACATATTTTCCCACTTGCTTCAACCCTTGCATTTTCTTCAACAAATCAAGCTCATAATCCATGAGAATGAATTGTAGCTTTAGTTTAGGTATCATCCATTCCCATCTAGTGATTTTGTCCTTTCCATTTCTATTTTGGTCCAATTGAACCTCTTGTCACAAAATCTTTGCATGTCCCTTTAGTTTTTCCTTCACAATCTTGACCCTATCAAGATTGTCAATATCTTCATACTCAAATTATTCCTCCAATTCATTGATCCAATCAATCAGCTCCTCTAGGTTAAGATTTTCCAAAAATGTGGGAACTTCAAACTTAGGTCTTTTTCCAATCTTGAAGATGGCCCTAAAAAGCCTCTCTTCTTCTAGGTTTGGAACTACCTCTACTTTGACATTTTCTTCTACTTCATCTTCATCCTCACTTTCATCTCTTATGGGAAGATTTTATTCCTCTATGCATTTGTTCTTCCAATGCTTGAATTTATTTTTGGAGGGCTTAGAAACCATTAGGTGTAACATCTACAGCTCTTTTGCCATTCTCTCTTTGTAGAGGCATTTTCATGCTTCCACTGAGACCCTAGTGCAAACTACCTCATAATTGGTGATTTGTCTACATTCTTAGCCCAAATCATGGTCCTAGTGTGAACTATATCATAGTGAGTGATCTGTCCACACACTCAAGAACTCTAGCTTTGATACCACTTGATGAAGGGTGCTCCCCTTAATACCATAAACTCATAATAGAAACAAAGCAACAACAATAAATGCAAGAACAAAATATGGACTTCTAATTTTTGCTGCAAATGCGATATTATAGAATTCACAAGTACAATATGCTAATCCACATGGATGCCTTCATTACAATAATCTACAAGACAAGCTATGAACTATCACCTAGAGTTGTCCTAGAGAATGTTTGAGCCTTTCTTAAATAGAAAACTTTATGCCACCTAGGAAGGTTCTAGTCATTAAAACTTAATACCTAGGGCCAATAGACCCTAACAATATATATAGAGTTGGCCAAATACATCTTTGACAATTATTTTAGATATTTTAGGTAGCCCAACTTTGAAAGGCCATAACTCACAAACTATTGCTCTAATTGGCTATTATAACCACTTTTTAGAAATGCTAGCTTGTGATCTATAGGTTCGAAATAGTGCAAGCGACCTTCTATCAAGTTTTTGGACCTCATCCAGGAACTCTAAGGCTTCCAATAGTGAGCCTAAATATTTTTCAACAAATTTCTCTACTAAAAATCCACAATAACTTCTCCAATACTTATGCATGGGCAATGAGAATTTTGTGGTAGGCTTACAACTCTAAAATGAACCTTCATGTAAAAAATGAGAACATTCCAAACTCCTATGAAAAACTTACTAAAAATAGCAAGTTCCCATAAATAGTAACCACCTTGTCTACTAGTCCTTATTAAAAATAGAAAAGACTAAAATGAAATTATTTTTGGGTGATGCAAGATTACTCTTACACCCAGGATACTCCTGAATCAAAAATAGACCAATTTTGAAGTTTAGCATTGTATAAGATTTTGTCACAATAATCTTGTTCAACTTCTTCCTTCTTGATGTCTTTGATAGCATATTGAAATTGTTTATCATTGTGCACTAGGATTATTCTTTCCTTGTAGGAAAATAGTTTGGATACTTTCACGTTCTTAAGTTTGACTTTGTCAGACATGGCAGGAACAAAATAACCCCAATGATAAGACCAAGCACAAGAACTTTACAAAAAATATTGTGAAAAACAAAACCCAATGAATCTAAAATGCTAGAAAAAGTATAAGCAATTATGAAAATAACCATAGGTTAGGAGGACCCACTTACAACCATTTTTCTTGCATTTCACTCGTTTAAGAATTGTTTGATGTTTGGTATTTGTTTTAGATGTTTAAACACTCAAGAATGTTGAACACATCAAAAATCCTAATAAGGCTTCAACTAGATGTACAAGGATCAATTAGAAGACATCCTTGATATACACAAGGTACATGAGGCCCAAATATGTAGATGAAAGAAAATAATTCTAGATAGTTAAGAGGAGATGGTAACTCAAATCTCCACCTTCACTTTCCAAAGGTATAAAGTTCTTTGGGGCTTAGCCAAGAGTGACAAGATTTTATTTCAAAGAGAGGTGTCTTATGATTCACCTCTTGATATTTATACTCCACCAGAGCACTTATTTCTTATGCACTCAAGATCACTCAAAGGCATGAGAGGAGAAAATACATAAGTGTCCTCAGGGTTTAAAAGACACTTGTCCTTTTTCAAATGAAGCTTTAGATTTTCTATCTATTCTTGAAGACACTCATGTTTAAGCATACATTGTTCTTTCCAACTTGACAACGTTGTCAACATAATAAGAGCTAAGATTTGTCAACAAAAATAAATTGATAATTGTCAACACAAACAAATCGATGAAAGTAGAAAAAATTCCCCTAAGTCATTAAAGATTGAGTGTATTCATTTTAAGCACCAAGTCTTAATATTTCATAGCAAGCTTCTTTGTCCCTTAAGCATTCAAGATTGTATGAGTGTGTTTTAAACCTAAATTAAAATATTTCATTTCATTCTTCTTTGATCCTTATGCATTTAAGAGTGTATTTGCTATCTAACCATTTATTCCAATGAAAAGCATGTCAATTCCTTAAGGCACTCAAGATTGCATTTATCTACTCTACACATCCACTCCAATGGAAAGCTTATTCATTCCTTAATGTATTCAAGGGTGTGTTTGAACATCCATCCCAATGAAATATGTGTAAATTCCTTTAAAGCATTCAAGAGTGTATGTGTAACGTTACCTTAAATACATTCAAGAGTTTGTTTGGATTTTGATATTAGTTGCAACATACATTCCAAGGACAAGTGCTTAAGTCATACAAGTTCATTTTTCATCTAAATCTTATAAATGAATAAAATCACTACATATTCACCAAGTGATTAGAATCACTAAAAATCTTCAAAGGTTTGTCTCCTGCAATAAAATTAGATTAGTAATCACTGTATATCAAGGAATTAGTGAGTTACACATCAAGACATAAGTCAATATACAAATAATTAGAGACAACATACAACAAGAAAATATGATAAAACCTTTGAGACAATAATATCGAAGATGACAAAACATAAACCAATAGGATATACCTTTTACTTTGACTTCACAGTTGCAAATGATAGAATAGGATTGTAGATCCCAAATGTCAAGGACACTAGAATAATCACAGCCAAAAAATGAATGAAAATACCAATACGATATACCTTTTACTTACACTTCGCAGTTGCAGATGATAGAACAGTATTGCAGATGCCAAATGTTAAGGACACTAGAATAATCACAGCCAAAAGAAGAATGAAAATATCAACTTTTTAGTTGCTCACACTACATTGAAAAAACTCTCATAGTGGAGATGATAGTATAAAAATATGACAGGCTTTTAGTCCACCCACAATGCAAACAATAATTCACAAGTAAACTACAGAGACAACAACTTAAAATACTATAGGTATTCAACTGCTTGCAACATAAATGATAGAATCAACAACTTCAAAGATGACATTTTAGAAAATATTGCTGAATTTCAGCTGCCCACAATGTAGGCAATAAAATGGGTAAACTTTAGAGATGATAGTTTGTGAATATGATAAAAAAATTTTAGCCACCCACAATGTAGATGACAAAAGGGAAAATAATGGAGATGAAAACTTAAAATGTGGAGATGTTAAAGAGAAATAGAGATGACATAATATAAATGATTTATAGTTTAAAGTGGTTTTGAAATCTATTGTAGGTGGAGATGATGATATGTGGAGATGATGAAGCATCTGTGCAAATGGCATTGCATCCTAACAGAGATGAGAGTGCACAATTTTTATAGCAAGCTCCAAGTTTTGACTAAATTGGAGAATGGAAAAAGGTATAAGGGTCCCACTAGACATGCCAAAATGTATGCAAGAAAACCTAACCTATTGGGAGCATGCATAAGAAAGAAAAGTTATTTGTACATGTATAACAATAATTCAAACAAGATCGAAATACAACCATTCTACTTGAGTTTTAAAACTATGCAACTAAAAGATTAGAATCCTCATGCAACCTCAAAACAACTCAACAAGGGAATCCATAAGAGGTCTTGTTGGTGTGCTCAAGATGAGGGATGTGGATGTGCTCTCCTCAAATACAACTATAGATGAATCCCTTTAAATTGTTCAAATGAATGCAAGAGTTCATGTATGAAAGCTATGCTAAGAGGTATGTGAAATACCTTCAAGAAATGTCTATGAGTAAGCCAACCTCAAAGGATTTCATGGATGTGAATGGAGATGAGATGCAATGAAAAAAGAAACCTAACAATGTCATGCTACCATGAAACTATGTAAAATATAGAAATTTAAACAATGCAAATAACTACCAAGGTTTAGCTCTAAGCATGAAAATCTCTAAAAACTCTAACACTATACTAAGATGATAACAATGTAAATGGAGGAGATGGAAAATGCTTGAGAGAAGGGCTCTATTTATAGGCTTGAGAGAGACATTGAGGAGGTGGAAACTATGTGACATCCACATGGGTGCCACAAGGGAGACACATGGGCTAAGGAGACAAGCCATGTAAAGGTCAACATAAGTCTTTTTGGCAATAGAAATGGCTCAAGGTTTGCTCACACATGTGTGAACAACCTTGGAGAAAGGAAAGTGCGACAAGTGTGTAAGAGTGTAAGACTTTTTGGATAAAATAATAAAAAGGATGCTTTTTTAGATCTTGAGTTTCTCATACATGTGTGATAAAATACATAGGGACTAAATTATGCTTAGAAATGTGCTTAGGATAATTAAGTGGGATTAACTACTAGGTAGGCTTAGAAGGATGAGAGTGGTGGATGGTATCCTATGTTTTAGGTGAGATTAGGATTAAATTAAATTAGATTTAACTTAATCACATGATTATAAAATTTAATAAAGTGGAAGGAATTAAATAAATTAGAATTTATTTAAAAGGGGAATTATGGAGCACTATGCATGAAATAAATTTAACACATTAGAGGGGATGCATTTAAATATTTAAATACATTAGGGAAGTGAACCTATTTAATTAAATAAGTAGAAGAATATGACAAATATAATTAATTAATAAATAATTAATTATAATGTCAAGGTAAATATTAAATAAATTAATATAGTGTTTAAGACAATTTTAAGTGTCTACAATATCCAATATCAAAAAATAATTATGCATACAAAAGAAACACAAGACACAAAGATTTAACGTGGTTCACCCGATCCTTGGGCTACATACACAAAACAACAAGTCAAATATTTTTATAATCCAATGATTACAACCTAATTATAATCTGTAATCCCTTACATCTTAATACCATTGCAAGAAACTACTATCTCATCACACACTATGAAATACCTAACCGTAAGCCATTTTATACAAGATTTTTTCTGCTTACAAAATTAGGGTTAGAATAATTACATGTCAGCCCTTGGACCCCCCTCCCCCTTTAAGGAATTATGGTGAGTACACAATAATTCCCTAAATAATCATTAGAAACTAATAATCTCCCACTTCGGGAATGATCCTGTAGCAATACTACTACTCCATGATGCTCCTTGTTGGTCATGTTTTTACCTTGTGCTTTCTTGAATATATTTTTCTATGAATGTCCCTAGTTCTTATATGCAAATTAGGGTTTGTTATTTTCAAAAATTGGTTAACCCTAAGAAAATCCCTAATTAAAATAAGATTTGTGCCCTAAGAGAGCCCTTTAGGACATATGTTTTACCTTTTAAATCAAGTGATAAATCATTTTGAAATAATGTATATTTTTGAGAACCTTTGAAAGACCTTTTACTTTGTTTCATAAATATCTCAAGATATTCCTTACTATCAGATCTTCTTAAGATCTACGATAGTCACATTATCATTATAAAAATTTGCATAAAGTTTACCATACACAACATAGTGACCAAGGAAATTCTACACATGGGACCTGGTAATGTATGCCTGATCGTTCGTGCCATTAGATCTTTCTAGAATAAATGGTGGTCACTATGTCACCATCACAAAATGCAATGTTTTTACCAGTAGTGAGATGGTGACCTCCTACAAAAGTAAAACATGGTGGGACCAAACCTAAAGACGGGCATGAGGATTTTGGTCTGTCATAAATGAGCTTCATCAACATGATGGAATGTAAGAAGTGTTAGGTGTAGTAAATAAAATATCATAATGAAAATGTGCTTAATTTGCTATGCTAGATTTCTTTGAAATATATGATGGTCACTATGTCACCACCAAAACTTATAAGAGTTTCACCAGTCACAACATGGTGACCTCCCATGAAAAGAGAAGGTGGTGGGACCTAGTTTCAAAAAGTGGTGCTAAAAAAGACTACTAGTCATAAAAAGCCTTGCCAACATGTCAAGAAGGTTTTATGTCATGTGCCACAGTGGATTTGCACTTAGAAAAGGATATTGGTTGATCGATGCTGTCAGATCTCTGCTAGATTGATGGTGGGTGCCATGTCACTATAGAAACTTGCTTGATCTTTAGTGCATGTGACATGGTGACCAAAGGAAATAATAGAAGGGCCCACCATAGTTTCAATAAAATAATTGCAAGATAATCATCGTCTAATCAAGGTTGCATCAACAAAGGTCGCTATGTTTCTATGAGGAGTTTCTCAATGTTTATGCATAGTTACATAGTAAAAATGTGACATGTGTCCAAAAGTGCCAATGGGTCCAGTAGAACTAGCCAATGGTGGAAAGAAAGGATTATGTGGAAACATTTGATTGGGTTGACTACTAGCTGGGCTATTTGAAACCAAGTCATTAACAACTTTGTTTCTAGATCATCTAATTTTTTGAAATTTATGACTTGTTTTCAAATTGGAAGAATTTTAGAGAGTTGAAAGCCATTGAAGAATTGTTTCATGTGTGATTAAAGTGCAAAATAATTCCTAGTATCTACTCTATGTTGCAGAATTGTAGTAAAAGAGTAACAAACAACCAAGCTCAAAATTGTAGATGGCTTATTTGACAAAGAATTCTTGGATACCATAAAGTTATATGAGGAAGAGCTTAAAACAAGCTATGTGTAGAAACAAAGAATAGAAGAGTTGGAAGGCAAGAATCAAAGCCTAGAAAAGGAAATTTTATCTCTACAAGACCAAATCAAAATTGCAATAGAGGTAGAACCTGCACAAAGGAATGTGGAAGAAATCAGGTCCACTGCTAAAGTTGAGATTCAAACAGAGTATATACCCATAGCAATAATAGTGCAAATACTAATGATTAATTTGGAGGGTGAAATCCCTAAATCTGATAGTGCACTAAAAAGAGGTGTAATGTAGAGTATTCTAAATCATAGGGTAGGCATCTTGAAGAGAATTTCTCAAGATGCATATAATGCATTCACTAATTCACAAACTATTGAACATGTGTGCAAAGAGGCATTAGCTTGGCTAGACCCAATTTTCTATTAGTGGGGTCCATACATGCAATTTTTTGATATGATAATAACTCTATTGGCCAAAAAGCTAGACCTTCTTGATAAGGTCATCACAGTCAAAGAGGGTATGGACGGAGCAAAGGATTTGTTACAGTTCTTTTTGGGAAAGTTGACAGCTATTCTGAATAAGATGAAAGTACTAATTGATGGTTTTTATTTTTTAATCCTTTCTATTCTTAATTTCAATAATCAAATAAAGGATTGGAATGAATTGTCTAATTCATTTGACCATATTGTAAGTTTACCACAAGTGGCATCAATTTTTGAAGGTGATACTGATAAGTTTTCTTTCAATCAACTCATTGATACTTTCTTTAAAATTGAAAATGAAATGAATAGATTCATAATGGAGGGGAAAGCAACCAAAAATGCTAGGTGACATATTTTTTTTGGTGAATTAGAAATGATTAAAGCATGCGAGTGAATAACTAAAAGGGAAATTATTGTTTGGGAGACAATCACAGAAATTAAGGCTTAACCAATGAAAGGAAGTTAGAGATGAAGGATCAAATGGAAGAAAAGAATAAATTGAAGATTTGATCCTTCTAGCTATCAATTTTGTAACTATTTTTTGCTTTTGGTGTCGAGAATACAAAAATTGTTTTTAAAAGTTATTTGTTACATCTTTGTACTCAATTTTTTTAAGGACCCGTATCAGTCACAATTGCCCTTTGCTTGTTGCAACTCATGTCTATATGAATGAGTTTTCAAGGCATTGTGATGGTCTGAGAATTTTTTAATTGTGCTTTGTTCAAAAGTGAGTCAGTCCATTTTATGTGTAGTTTTTCTAAGTTTTCTTTCAAGTTTTGTAATTTTTCAATGCTTTCATATCAATGACATAATCAATAAGATATTTTGAGTTTCATTGAGTTTCTATTAGTTATTGTATCAGTCTCTTCAAAGGATAATACAAAAGGGCACTTACACTACATCTGTGTTATCAATCTCTGTCTCCATTTTATGAGTTTGTTTACTTTGAGATCAATTAAATAAGGTTTAATTGATTGAATGCAATCTATATAGGTTGTAAATTGATTCTATTGTTACTTTTAATTCAAGAAGTTATGGAAGTGCTTCAATGAATCAGTAGGGCATGTGGGTTTATAAAAGGGATATTTCATAAGAATGTGAATTGGTGATTATAGTTGATAAAATTCATCTACAAGTTATTAAAATTAGATCCCCTCCTAATAGTTGACTCTGTGTAGCAATGGATAAGGCACTGGTCATATAAAGCAGAGACAAACTAAAATAAATTCTACTACACTTATCAAATTTATACTCAAATCTAAATCAATCAAATATTGTATCAAGTGTACAAGGGTGGTCATAATCTATCTATGGGAATTTATGAGCTATTAGTAGTAGTTGTAGCTCATATTTGTTTCACATATATTAGAGAAATTGGACCATATCTTTTGTTTCTAGGGATTAAGGGTAAGATTCATGAAGTTAATTGAATCCCTAAGGTACTCCCACCTTAGGTTTGCAAAACTAGAAGCATAGGAAGCATTGTGATTTGTGCAGTTGGTCCAGAGACATAGTTTATTATGCTAATCATGAGCATTGGCTACCTCTAGGTATAATAAATTTTGTTGTCTATTGGTAATAATAATCACTATTAAATTAGGAGCCAAACTCCCATTGGACCAAACCACCTTAGAATCAATTGTTCCTTTATTTTATTTAGTCTAGAAGACCAATTAAAGTTGAAGAGGAGTTCATATTATCCTTTGGTACTACCTTTGTTAACATATATGCTAGATTATCATTTATATGTATCTTGTCCAAATTTAATTGTTGATCATCCAAAACTAACTAAATGAAATGATACCATAACTATATGTGTTTTGACTTTGAATGCAGAGACAAATTATTGAAAAAATGAATGGCAATTTGACTATTTGTATACAACTAATCATCCCTTTGTGGGCATCTCGATTCTTCCATGAAGAATTGAAGACAAATATTCTCCTTGGCTACCTCTATAGCAACAATATACTTTTCCTCTATAGTGGATAAAACATTCACCTTATGTAACTAAGAAATTCAACTCACTTCTATCCCACCAACAATTAATACATAACCTATAGTACTCTTCTTGGTATCAAGATCCAAATTTGAGTCAACATAGCCTTATAAATAAGTAGTGTAACCACCAAATGCAAACAATTACTAGATGTTCCTCTCAAATATTTGAGAATCCATTTGACTGCATTCCAATGCTCAATCCCAGGATGACTCATATGCCTACTAATAACTCCCACTATATGTGTTATATATGACCTAGTTCATAAGATGAAATATAATAATCTCCCTACAGTTGAAGCATAAGGTACCTCAGAAATCTTATCCTTCTCTTCTTGTGTCTTTGGATACATCTCCTTAGTCAATTTTAAATGACCAAGAAAATATGTGCTAAAAAATTTGATATTATTCATAGAAAAACATTGCAACACCTTCTCAATATAATTAGCCTAAGATAAGATCAATTTTTTTTCTTCCTATCTCTACAAATTTTCATACCAAGAATTTGTTTTACTTCCCCCAAATCATCCATTTATAAGGATATCGTCAACATATAAACATAAAGTAATGTAGTTGTCATCATCAATCTCTTAAAATAAACAAAATGATCTAAATGATACCTATTGTATCTATATTCATGGATGAAACTATCAAATTTAAGATACTACTATTGAGGTGCTTGGTTCAAGCCATATAAAATTTTCATTAATTTGCACACTAAATTCTCCTTACTTTTGACCTCAAATCCCTATGGGTGTGCCATATATGTGTGTGTGTGTAAAATTTTCATTAATTTGTACACTAAATTCTCCTTACCTTTGACCTAAAATCCCTATGGGTGTGCCATGTGTGTGTGTGTGTGTGTGTGTGTGTGTGTGTTCATCCAAATCACCATGAAGAAAAGTTGTTTTAACATCAAGATGCTCCAAATGTAAATCTTCAATAGCCACAATATGAATAAAAGTTATTTTAACAACATAAAAAAATCACATTAAAATGAATGCCCTTTTCTATGAAAATGTTTATACAACTAACATAAATTTTAATATTATCTTACCTCCATTCTCTTATTTCAACCTATAAACCTATTTATTTTATAAATCCCTTTTACCTACAGGTAACTTACATAAATCCCAAGTCTAATTTTTCAGCAAGGAATCCATTTATTCTATCATAGAAAAATCCCACAAAACCTTTATATCCATCTGTATAGTTTCCTTATAACATTGAGGTTCATCAATATCTATTAATAAAATAAATTACAAAGAGAGAGAGAAAATATTTTTGGAGGTCTATTTATCCTTTTTGACCATCTCAAATTCACTAGGGTGTGTGGTATTTGTTGTTGCAGAGCATGAGAGATTGCTAGAATACTATCCTTTTAAGTACCATCCAACACTACACAATCATTTTCTTTCTTCTTACAATGCTATAACAGATCTTTTTGCAACACTTTCTCATTGAACATGAAATCCTAACTTCTTACAATTATATGATTTTTAAAATCCCAAAGCCTATAACTAGATTCATCAATTGCATATCCAACAAATATATATTTCTTAGATAACTGCCAACTTGGTTCTATTTTCAAAATCTATATGTACAAATGTTTCACAAGGGAGGGTTTGAAAAAAATAACAACTCACCTTCTTACTAGTTCTAGATTCCTCTGGACTACCACAACCCAAAGGAGTAGATTGACATCCATTAATAAAATATGCAATAGTATTGAGAGCCTTTTCCCACATGTTTAAGGGTAGTCCAACATGTATTCTCATTCTCCTTACATGCCCCATTATTGCCTTGTTCATTCATTCAACCACTCCATTTTCTTGTGGAGTCCTTGGAAATTTTTTCTACCAATGAATACAATTAGTGAAACAATATTGTATGAATTCATTATTGCATTACTCACCACCATTATTAGATATGAGATATTTTAATCTTTTACCAATCTCATTTTCAACCAACCATTTCCATTTCTTAAAAGTTATAAATACATCTAATTTCTATCTAAGGAAATAAACCCACACTTTTCTAGTTTCATCATTAATAAATGTAATATAATAATGAAAGCCACCAAGAGAACATGACCTGAGCTAGTCCCCATACATTTATATGCACAAGATATAATTTCTCAAAATTTTTTCCTTCCCACTCTTCACAAAACTAACTCTTTTTCTTCAATACACACAATGTTCACATAAATCCATATAGACACATTTCAAACCTGATAAAAATTTCTTTGGATGAAGTAATTTAATACTTTTCTCACTCATGTACCCAAGTCTATAGTTCCATAGTGTTGTAGTAGAATCTATAACATCTTTTTGTTCTCCATGTTCAATTGTAGCAATTGTTCTTGAACATTCATTTTTCTCTGAAACAATTAAAGTAGAAGTAACAGTATGACTTGTACAAAGACAAAAGGTGCCCACTTTCACACCTTTGTCTACTACAATTGAAACTTTTGAAACCTTCCAATTTTTGTCATTAAAAGTAATTGCACAACTCTCACCACCAAGTTTCCCTACTAAAATTAAATTCCTACTAAGCCTTGGAACACATATTACCTCTTATAATAGCAAATGATTCATATTATGCTACTTAATCTTAATTTTTTTCCTTTCCAACAATATGATAGGGTTCATTATCCCTCAAATAAACAAGCCCAAAATCCCTTTGGACATAATCAAGAAAATAATCTCTATGGGGAGTAGCATGAAATGAAGCCCCTGAATCTAAAACCCATGAATCATCAACACTTTTTAAAGATATTAGAAAAGCATTCTCTTCAAATTGATTACTTACCACATTTTCCTCCTTGTTCCCTTCTTTTTTGTCTCTTTCATTATTCTTTCAAGTCCAACAATCTTTCTTCTTATTCCTTGGTTTCTCATAGTACCAAAAATTTTGTGGTCCTCTTGATTGAGACCTCTTCCCCTTTGTTTTTCCTCTTGTTTTCCCATGACTTTAAAATTTGTTTCCCCTCTCATTTGTTCTTCCTCTTATTTTTGCATTCAAAAAACTTCCCACTGTAGATCCACCTAATATTTTCCTATGAGTTTCCTCACTTAGGAATAACACCAACCACGTCATTAAATTTTAGGGTTTTAGATCTAGAAACGAAATCAGTCACAAAAATTACAAAGCCATTCTAGGTTTTAGGCAAAGAACACAAAATCAAGAAAGCCCTAATTTCTTCATCAAAATAAATATTTATAGAAGATAATTGACTAGTAAAAAAATTAAACTTATTTAAATGATCTACAATAGATCCAACTCCTTCCATATTCATATGAAATAAACACTTCATGAAAAAACCTTATTTGAAAAAGAGGGATTTTTATACAACTTTTCTAGGGTTTGCATCAAATCTTCATTTGTTTTCTCTTTTATAATATTAAATGTCATTGATTATGCTAGACATAAATGTATACTTTCAGGTGCCTTTCTATCCAAAATATCCTAGTTCTCATCTTTCATAGAATTTGGTTTCTTGGATTTTTCTTTAAATGGACATTATAAATCCTTTTGATAAAGATAGTCCTATTGGAATGTGTGTGTGTGTGTGTGTGTGTGTGAGAGAGAGAGAGAGAGAGAGAGAGAGAGAGAGAGAGAGAGAGAGAGAGAGAGAGAGTTCAACATATAACACTCTGATTTGCTTACCTAGAAACACTTCAAGATGAAGGTAAAGCTGGGGTGGGGATGAAATCCACAAATATTAATTTTTGCAACAATAAAATTAACTTGTTAAGGTTACAATTTTTGACCATAAGATATGATCTACCTGGTGAAAGGCATGTCCTATTAAAGACTTAAAAGACTATTAGGTCTTTCCTTGTTAGAGGGCTTGACACTTACAATATAGTAAGGACTCTATTAGGAGATTTACATAGGCCTGTTAGGACCACTCTATTAAGATATTTTCCCTATCTCAATTAAAAAATAACTAATTTAGTAGCTAACCCTCAATATGATCTATAACCTAATCTTGGGTCTCCTCTTTCCTCTGTCTCTGATTTGATTCTCCTAATTTGATAAATCTGTCCAGTCCTTCACTACTTTGATTGCTCTCTCTACTGGACCTATTTCTTTAACTCCTTCACATGCGTAACTCCTTCCTGTATTTAATCCTTCCATTTTCATCTCTCACTCTTTAACAATATGTATTTGATTCTAGATTTAGAATCCTTCTTAAATAGACTTCACATGAAGTTTCTAGATCTTGATGAACGATTTAAATTTCACCATCTTTTGTCATTTATATCCCTTTTCCTAATTGGTTGAATTGTTTGCCTAGGGGTAATTACCTTATCTAGCTCTACAAATATTAAATCTTATAGAAATGTCAACCAAAATGATTCACATATGAGTTTGTGCCATTATGAACTCACATATCAAAATTGCATTGCTCGGCACATGAGTTCTTTGACACTCGGTCATGTATGCTATTGCTCAACACTTAATAACCTCTCAATATTCTTAGTAATCATTATATTACTTGGCTTACAGTATATTTCTTGGCTTGCATATCTGCTCAGTATCTACTGAATTCTCAACAATCATTGTTCTACTCAGTCTAAGTATTACTTGCTCAACCTTTACTAGATAACTCAGTCGTAGTGATGACCTTGTAATATTTCCTAGTAAATGACTTGTAAATGACTAAATGTTTGGTCACTAATAAAAAACATAGGCTTAGAGATCAAAAATCTCCTCTTTTGATATTAGTGGCAAAAACACTTTGTCATGAAATCATAAAATGTGATATTGTGCCTGATACCTTATTCTTCATAACTGTAATTTTGACTCTAACTCCCCTTACTTATTACTTCTTCCTTCTTATCAATTCCATCAATTATCCCCTTGCTTTTGTCACTGATTGTAGCTGGGGCTTTTGGGGTGAGCTAGAACTTGGCAAAAACATTTTGACAACTTGCTACAATATGGGCGTAGCCCATGTTCCATTTTTCTTGTACCTTTTCCAAATTTTTAAACTTAATGTCTAGCTCAGTAGTTAGGTCAATGAATCTTGAAATATGTGCAAAATTTGTGTCTCTCTTCAAAATTTATCTTCCAACAAAAATGATCTTTTGAATCATATCTAGGTATGGAAATAATTGAAGTTGAACTAGTGCCAACTTATTTCATATTTATGCATCTTTAGCTGTGAGTTCAAGTGAGTTCAAGTAACCTTGTCTGACTGAATGTAAGTTCACTGAATGAAACTAAACTTGAAGTTTCTTTTTTTTCTTAATGAGTGAACATTGGTCTTCATACTTGTATGTAATAACTATAATGATATTTGTGTATCTTTTATAAAGAAATTTGTATCACACAATTTTAAGTGTAAAGAATTCATTGTTTTCAAAACTGTTTCAAATTGTGTAATAGCCATAGAGCTATAGAAAGTTGGGCTTGGTGCTTTGCAAGTTCAAGCACGACTCTTTGAAATAATATGCTTCATTATCCTTTTAGACCATTGTAATAAATTCTCATTTGTTTCTATGTCCTCTATCTGAATTCTATTAGCTACATATACTAGTTGATTCAAAATTGTATGCTAATGATTTACATCTATAATACAAAAACCTTTTGTAAAAATTTCTCTGATAGTATGCAATACTTGTCTTCTCTTTTTGTTCTCTCTTTAGCTATTCTTGCTTTGCCTTTCAACTCAACAAGATTTTTAGTTCGTTCATTTTCTCTAATATAAGACTATTCAAATCATATGTAGGTAATGTAATTACCTCATTAAGGTCTACTCATCATCATCTTCTTCTACATGAGTCATAGCCTGAGATCTTGAGGGTGTATCACTTGGTAGTGATAGCTATATTTGCTTCCCTTTCTTACTTGATCTCTCCTTTTGTTGCTACATAGGTGTAGATATTACCTATTGTATAGGTGTCACTAGTGTAGGTTCTACAACCTTTTCACTCAACATTTGAATGAGAGCTTGAGTAGCCTCTTTCTCTTTCTGTGTAATTTCTTCATCTACTGACTTTGTACTTGAAAATTTCTTAAAATTTATTTCCTTTTAAAAAATTTGAAAATACAAGTCATTTGTGGTGAATATACAATCAATGCCTTACAAGTTGTGTAGCTTTTTTAGCCTCTATAACTGGTGTGACTTTATCATCATCAATCTTCTTAACTTCAAGCTTTGGATATTCAATTAACTATAACAAAATTAGATTTGTTCAAAGTTTTCTTGAGCCCTTCATCAATCCTTGAATTTCCTCTTGTATGAGTTCATTTGGATTAGGTGGAGAGATATCAATATCATCTTCAATTGTGATAGTATCCTTAAATTTAATTCTTCTAATATGTTCTTCTATTTTTGTTGCTAGCTCAACTACTTCCTTCTTTTCTTATTCAATAAGTTTTGTATCATCTTGACCTTCTCTCACCTCTATAGTTGGAGTAATTACTCCAAATGCTTCTTTCTAGAATTTAATATTAGCTTCCTCAACTTCAAAAACTTTATCCTTTAAAAATTTGTATGACCTATCCCTTGGCATAAGCTTCTTAATAGAATCTTTAAGGGCTATAGACATATGTGTCTTTCCCAAATATAGCATGAATTGTACTAGCATTGTTTCTCTTATTTACTTCTTTGTAGTCAATGGTCATTTCCATTTGGCATCTACTTTGTTATAAATCTTGCAAGAATTATAGTTTCTATTTCCATAGGTGTACATGTAAACTTGATCAACATATTAATTAAAGCTTCTTCAAGTTTATCTTGATCTTCATTACTCAAAGAATCATACTATAAGTCTTTAAGAGCCAATTTTTTTTTTATCCTATCAGCTTTTTACATACCTAATCTACAACCATTAGAGGGAATTTCTTTACAACTTGTAGTTTGCTAGCTTCATCAAAATCTATCCTTTCTTCTTCTTCCTCCTCTTCTTTTGCAACTATCAACTTCATCTTTGGTTTTAGTTGCTCATCTACCTACTTTTTCTTCTTTGATGGGATTCCTGATAGTAGTTTGGCAGTAGGTTGTGCTGACCTTCTTCTTGTAATGATAACCTTTCCCTTTGGCATTGATAGTGTTACCATTTATTGCATGTCCTTCTAAAGTTCTTCCTTTACCTTAGGTGCAATTATTACAACCTTCCTTTTCCTTTTCCTTTCTCAACCTTTGAGGGTTGGCCTAAGCCTTCTCCTTGTTCCATTTTTCTTGCTTTGAAAACTTTTATTTTTCTTTTCTTACTTGTCTTAGGTATTCCAACTTTAGTAGTTGGCTCAGTAATAACTATTTTATATGTGCCAAATTGCTCGACACTATCGTCTATGTCTTCTATCAATAGAGTAGTGACTGATACTAATATATCATCAACATTTACCTCATAAGGCATAGGCCTCAACCATGCTACCCTCAGTATTATTGCACATGTGTACACAAAATATCTATCCATAATAAAACATATTTCATCATGATATTTATCTACAACTAATTTTGGAATCCTCATCCCTTTCTTCATTTTAGTTTTGGATTCTTCAAAATAGTTGTCCATGAATGCTTCAAAATTATCTCTTGACCTCTTTATTAGGTCATTCAACTGATCTACAATAGTCCTATTTCTATCCCATGTTACCTCTCCAATAGTAGGAAAATAGTTCTACACATAGAAAAATACAAAAACTAATAAGGAACCAAACTTACACGATGTGTTCTTATCTCTTCTTATCACTTCCAGGTTCTCTATAAGTTGTTGTTACTATAGCTTAGCAATATCATATGCATGATCTTTCTTCACAATTTTGTATCCCAAATCAACTACAATGCAAAACATGCTATTCAATTTGCTAGATTGATAAAACTTGCATGCGATCACATGAACACAAAATTCAATTAGTAGATCCTCAATGTTGTCTATTGACATTCCATGAACAATACACTTTTCCTTGGTTAGGTTTTCAATTTCATTCATGTGCCATTCCTTATACTCTTAGGTTGATCCAATGTAGGATACCTAGTTACTCTTCAAATGATTGCCTTATTGATTTTTATTGGTCCACCTTCCAACCATACTTTCATGTCATGAACTTGGCTTAAAATATTTTTTATCCATTCATTCTTGAAAACTTTAGGAAAATCTAGGCCATGAGTTAGCCCTTTGTTTATAATGATTTTGAATTCATCTTTTAGAAATCTATCTGCTCATAACTTGTCATAAATTGTCCTGATTTTAAAATCTCCAATTTCTCCAATCTTACATTGATAACATGATTTGATGTCTTTCACAATCAATACTCTAGGTGGAATAGGTGGCAATGCTCCAACATTATCAACAGGGGTCTACGATTAACTGTGTTTCTACAATTTGGTGGAGGTTGGTGATCATTCCTTATGATTTGTGTATTGTTATGCTTTGATGTTTTACTTCCAAATGCCATTGTGAACTAGAATTTTCAATAAAATCATTTCACAAAATATCTTACTCAAAAATAAGAATAATACTTACTTATCTCTTCACAAATTTGATGATAATTGTTGTGGTTCCTTGTTCAAGTGTTGAGATCACTTTTGAATATTTATGAGAGCTCCTTGATCATTGGGTAAGAAAAATAATTATTCAAATTTGATATATACCTTTGATCTTTTAATTTAGGTCTGCAATAAATGTCCTTGTATTCAAATAGTGTATGAAAACTATGCTTGGCCTTAACTTTAGTTTGATCTTAATTTATGCACTTGGTCATAAAAAATTCACTTGGTCAGTATGTAATCCTTCTCGATCGCTTAGTCTATACTGTAATACTTAGTCAATGTAGACTATACCACTGATGTTTGGTACAAACTAAATTTTCATTTCTAACATTTCTAAATGAATCTTCAATTTTGTAGATATATCTTTTCATCACTTTTAATGCTAGTGATTGATGTAAATTATAGCTTTCAAGTATATAGTTCTTACACACCTCTTCCTTTTAGTGAGATGTGGTTTGATTGGGTGATCCTATTGTCTTCTACTCTACTACTTCTAGCTCTTACAACCTCTATCCACATCTTCTTCTTTTCTGGTTTGTTATCTTCATTTCTTGGTGTTGCTGCAAGTGTCCTAGTTTTTTAGTTCTTACTGATGTGTCCCACTCTAAGACAACTAAAAAATATTATCTCACCATTTAGCCATTTCTTGTAATTTCCTCTGACATGTGTCTTGAAACAATCCTCTGGAATGTGTCCATATTCTCAACAATAGTGACAACTATACCATGTGTTATAATCCCAATCATATGAATTGTCTTTCTTTGTTGCATGAGTCTATTTTCTAGGTGATCGGTATGATTTCTTCTTAAGTCTACATTCATAAGCCATATTTCCATATTTTTGATAATTATAGCAGTGACCTTGGAATCTAGATACCTTTCTAGTTGAACTTGTGTTTTATGTTTTGCATTCATGAGCTTGATGTCCTACTTTCTTTTATTTAGAACAATCACCACTTGTCTTAGGTTTAGGAGTTTTCTTACCATTTTTTCTTCTATAATGTTGTATGTCCAATCTTTCCACAATAATGTCATGTAGGTTTGACTTTAGCATTCCTTTGTTCTCCACTTTTGGATGATTCTCATTCTTCAATAGTTGAAGATTTCTTGTATCCAAGTCCTACTATTTCTTTTTCTCTTGTTGACTTTATTATGTCTTCAAAATGTTTGATTGCTTCATTTGGTTTGTTCATCCTTTCCATGCATTCCTTTTCATTCCTTAATTCATTCTTCAATTGTTCATTTTGTAACTTTAGATTTGTGATCTCCAAATCTTTACTATTTTCTTCTTGATTTGCAATTACCAATTGATTTATCATATCAAGCTAAGTATTTGTAAGCTTTTGAACTTCAAATGATGTTTCTTCAAGTCTACTAGCTATCTACCTTTTGTCCTTTTCAGCTATGATCTTATGTTCTATTACTTTCTTCTTTTTTTCAATGGCTTCATGTATTGTGATAAATTAAATTTCTTGTTCTGTCATTAGATCTTTTGCTTCCTTCACTAGGGAATTGCTCTTTTCTAGTAGTTCTTTCATTTCTTTAAACTTGCTACTAGTCCTTCCATTATCCAAAAATCCTTCTATATCAAATTCTGTGTATTGAGTGTCATTAAGTTGTATAGCCATCTCTCTTCTCCTTTTGAGGGATTTCAATTATCTGATTCTCAATGATCTTTCCCATCTTGTATATTTCCATCTCCATGATCTTATTCTCTCAAGCTATTAAAATTCTTGACAAGAGTATATATATGGGAGACAAGATACTAAGGCAGGGGGGTGGTGGTGAATAAGGATCTTAAAAATTTGACATTGAAATCAATCTCATTAAATCATACCTAATTCATCATTAAAACTACAATGCTGAAACAAAACATGTTCATCACATCCATAATAGTTCAACACATAACACACTGATTTGGTTATCGAGAAACACTTCAAGATGAAGGTAAAAATAGGGTCACTACTGTAGTAGTGACCCCAATTTTACCTGCAATGCTGAAACAAAACATGTTCATCACATCCATAATAGTTCAACACATAACACACTGATTTGGTTATCGAGAAACACTTCAAGATGAAGGTAAAACTGGGGTCACTACTACAATAGTGACCCCAATTTTACCTTCATCTTGAAGTGTTTCTCGATAACCAAATCAGTGTGTTATGTGTTGAACTGTTATGGATGTGATGAACTTGTTTTGTTTCAGCATTGCAGTTTTAATGATGAATTAGGTATGATCTAATGAGATTGATTTCAATGTCAAATGTTTAAGATATATATATATATATATGGGAGACAAGATACTAAGGCAGGGGGGTGGGGGTGAATAAGGATCTTAAACATTTGACATTGAAATCAATCTCATTAAATCATACCTAATTCATCATTAAAACTGCAATGCTGAAACAAAACAAGTTCATCACATCCATAACAGTTCAACACATAACACCCTAATTTGGTTATCGAGAAACACTTCAAGATGAAGGCAAAACTGGGGTCACTACTACATTTGGACCCAAATTGTGATGAAAAGCCATCACAATTGTGATGGCCACCTATCTCCCAAGTGATCAAACCATGAATTGGCTATTGTTAGATGGGCATCAGACTTTTTCTATCACAAATTGCAATGACAAGGGCATCCATCACAATTGTGAAAGATAAAACTATCATAACTTGGAAGAAGGAAGGGACAAGAGTTCATGTTGATGCCATTGCAATTGTGATGTTTGTGCAATAGCTATGCAATGGAAGAAACATGGATTCATTTGAATAAACCATCATAATTGTAACAAATGTGTAGTGCAAGTGATGGCTAGCCATCATAATGTGTCATCGCAATAGCAATAGCTAACTAAATTATTAAAAAAAACTAGTAAGTTCATGTTATAACCCTCAATTTGATTACTAGATGTCCTTCCACTAAAATAAGCATATTGTGCCATCTTGAATGTTGCAGCTAGAAAAGGCTAAGTTTTAGAATAGATTTATAAGAACAACTCATAATCACAAGACAAAGTTATTAGGGTTTACTATCCCTAGGTATTCTCCTCTTTCTGTTGCTTGGTTGCCCATTTTATTAGCTTTTTTCGTAGACCCTCTTTTTTGGTCATCTACATTTATTGTTATTTTAATTGGTTTAAAAATGTGTTACAATGTTTTTGAATATAATTGTGTAAAGGACTATTTCATCATTAGAATGAAAAAGAGCTAAATAAAAAATTAGACATTATAGTAGATTGTAGAAATTTTAAAACTTTTAGACAACTTCAATTTAAATTTCTTTCATCATATATCTCTACAAATGGTACTAAAGCTGCATGAAATGTATTTCCTCTAATATAATGCATTTTAATTGGAAAATAGATTAACATAGAATAATTTTTAAAAAAAAATTCAGCCAATGGCTTGGTAACTAGGTGATGTATAATAGAATTTTAGAACGTATTTTTTGTTACTATTTAGTATGTTGCTTGGAAAATAGGTGAACACATAACAAGTTTAATTCCTTTTGTTTCAATTCAATTTGTTTTCAAAATAGGTGAACAAAGAACACTTTTTTTTTTCATCAATTCAAATTTCTTCTTTTGTTTTAACAAACTAGATTATGGGTTAGTATCAGATGTAAAGATGTGTGCTATAATGTGCAAGCTAAAACATTTCTATGGTGATGTATTGTTGGTCTAATAGCTATTTATCATTTGGTGCCATATATCTAATATTGGCTTTTGTTTAAGATTATTTGGGGGGTGTCCATTTCATTCAATCTATGAAGGGCATGAGTAACTTAGTGAAGAAAAGAGGTAGAAAGCCTCTTCTAGAAGCTTCTTCAAAGACAAGAACAAGGAGAAGTGGAAGTATAAAGAAATAACAAGAAATTATAGAAGTGGCCAATTATATCAAGTACTGATGAATGGAATGGATAGTTGTGATGAGATGGCTACATGTTAAAGCCATCTTCTTGGTGAGCCCATTTCTCTTTCTATAGAAAATGGAAACATTACACCTAATTTAATTTTACATGGCCTAGAATTGTTCATTCCCTATAAAAACCTGATTATTCATTGTGACTCCACTACTAAAATCTCTACACTTCCCCATACTATTCCTCAATCTCAATAGAATCATAATGTATTTTTGATGATCCTTTATTCAAAGAAAAAAGTAATTTAGCCCTAAATTCTCTACCCTCTATAGTAATATTGCCAACATATCACATTTTCAAGGGTTATTTTTTACAATTCATAGATAATCTTGACTATGGACCTTTAACAAGCCCATTGAACTCCTATAGTGATGAACAAAATAAAGAGGCTATGGTCATTTATGAATTTCTTAATAATCACAATTCATCTTCTACCTTCAATCACAACTATAACATAATCTATCACGTTCCTTAATATTTAGTTAGCCGTCAGAACATGGCATCATAATTGAATTTGTGATACCTACCCGATATAGTTATGAAGAATAAAATTATTGTAATGAATGAATCTAATTAATAAGAAATTAATCCATTGCCTTGAAACTTGAGGATAAAAAAAGGATCAACCATCATTCCATGAACAACTCCTACATACTGTGGTGTTATATCCCGATTATACAACAAAGAAAGAAGAATCCAAATATTCAAAAAGTGATTTTTCTAGGGAGAAAATCATGATATCATTGTTCAAGTTTCTTAAAACTATTGACACACACTAAATTCAAATGAAGGAGTTCTAAATCAATGGTAGAATGATATACTTCAATAAGCTACAAAGACCAACTATAATATGTTTGAAAATGAAGACACTAGTATATCAATCAAGATAAGATACCTACATGCATATTTGGAAGAAAACCAGCTTGGTTGAATGAACTCAAAGTAAGTGCTCTTGTTAGCCACCTTGCTGCAATAGTCTTGTATTGAGCAGTATTTAGACAAAGGAGTGCTAACCTTGGACCCAAAAAACTGATTGAGTGTAGATCTTTACAATAAAAATGTAAGTAACATTGTTTGTTATTGAAACAAAAAGTTTGTAAGTGTGCCTTGTGCTTAATATCATAAAATGTAATTAGTTCAAAATTAAAGAGAAATAAGATAATTGAGGAGAAAAACTTGTCAAGGATCAAATTTAAGATAGATTTTTTCAAGCATGATTTGGTTATGGCTTGCATAAAACTATAGAGATTTCTATGTCCATAGTAAAAAATAGGATTAATTTTTATCATGTTTTAAGAGTTCATTGATAAGGTTGTTGTAGTAGGCCATTCCAGCTTTTTTAATTCCACATTTGATTATGCTATCTATTCTCACCAAAAACAAGAAACTTTTTAAAGAAAGGCACTATTGATTACTAGTCACTTTTGTCTAAGGGTTAAAAAATTGTCTCACATGTTAATATCCATGACTAGGATATGGAAAACCTATATGCATCCAGTCCCATTTCCTTCATTAGTTTCATATCTTCCTGCAAATCACACAGTCTAAGATATAAATAGTAAATTTATTAGGACATTGAAAACATAAAAAGGAGTAGATTCATGATCTTCCATGGATATTCCATGGATGGCCTCTCAAAACTCACATGTTTTCTTTCATATTAATATTAATTTAGGTAATCATACTTTGGGACTTGGGTCATTCTTAAGGAAGAAGCTAAAATTATTAAGTCAAATTTGAAGAAACTAGATTGCAAAATCAAGATGTTGGGATTAATGGTTCTACTAATAATACCATCTCCCCCATAGAAGAATCATCTATCAAGTTGTAGGTGCCCACCCTACTTGTTAGATTCTAAATCGAGAATGCACATGCTAATGTGTTCTATATGTATAGACAATAGGCAGAGCTAAAAAAATGTACCATGTTTATATTTATTTAATAGCTCTATCAAGTTTTTAAAATTATAGACCATCATGAACATTAGAACTCTAGCTGCTATGGACAAGCAAGCCAACACATAGAAAGTCATGATTTTCTTGCATGCCAAGGATATTACCCTTGCCTATAAGAGTCAAATTTGCAATGTTCGTGATGATCTATAACTTAAAATACCTAATTAAAGACCTCTAACAAAAATACAAACCAATTGCATTTTTTAACTATATCTGATATCATATGCATATGAATTGAGATTGAATATTGAACTATGACCTCTTTTTGCATTGCTTGAAACCAAGAGATTCACATAGTTAGTTATCATGCAATCATAGGTTAATGTTGAGCTTCACTTGGTTTCAATAATATTTTAGTATTCTCTACTAATTAGGACCAACCACATGAAGGTGGAAGGTCATTTGGCCTCACCCCACCCCCCCACCCCAACATCTAAATTCATTATTGACATCTAAAAAATATAAGAAATGATCACTCTTTAAAGTACCTAGAAGTTGAGCTACTCTTAAGGGAAGTCCATGTTTATTGCTCATGAGAAATTCATCACAATTCTTTAGTGTTCCTATATATCTAACATGGGTGTTGGAATTCTTTTAGAATAACTTTGGGGGGGGGGGGGGGGGGGGGGGTGAATCAGTTATTCAAGGTCTAGATGTACAAAATAAAACTTTTCACAATTTAGTGAACCCATATAACATTCTTAACCATGCATGCATTCATTGTGTGTTAATAAAAATTGATATGTTATTGTAAAATTAACATTCATAAAGGTAAAGCATAAAACACAACACATCCATCAGTACACTTGATACAATGTTTTAATGTGGAAACCCAATTTGGGAAGACCATCAGTAACATGCTACTTTTTTTTCACTCTTCTAAAGTGATGTTCTAGTAAAGGCCAACCTTGTTAAATGTTACAACAAACACTATTCAATGTGACCCAATTAAGGGATTTCAAGAACCCTATTAAAAGTGAGCCTTGTTAGAGGATTTTAGGCCATTCAATTGGAATTTCACCTTGTTAAAGGATTTTCCAATGACTATTAAGTCAACCTTTCTCCAAAGGATTTACCTTAATCTAATACAATTGTTAGAAAGTAATAGTAGAGCTTTGATTTGATATAACTTACAACCTTACTTATAGATTATAGATCACTATTCAGTCCTCAACTCTGCTTGGCTTCCAATCTTTGTAGCTTTGACAACTTGTTCACCCTTCAAGCATTCATCCTCTTTAAGCCTTCTTGCTTAGTTTTCCATTGTAGACTTCTTCTCTTGGGTCACTAGATGAAGCAAAACCCTCTTCCTTCTCCTTAGATTTTTGCTTTCAAAACTCTCTAACCTCTTTGCTTCATGACCAAACATCCCTACATAAAGGAAATTAGAACGCTTTTCACACTCATTATCCATCACAAAAATTAAGGGTTTTGATGGATTAGGTAGGATACAATGTATCTACCCCATATCTTGTCTTCTCTAGAAACTTCTCCTAGAATCCATTTGAATTTGTCTCCAAAATAGTATACATAAGATTATGTGCCTCTTTCTCATCAATCCTATCTTCCTCTTGATTCACAAGTTCCAAAAAAATTAGCTTTTTATCTTTTAATTGGCTAATCTTTGATCTTTTTTACAATGCAACAACTCAACATTATCAATTTATTGATGCTCAACACGTACTATCTTACTTGACATCAACTAGATTTTACTGGTGCTCGATATCAACTAAAAATCACTTAGCTTCAACTATCTTTCTTAGAACCTACTAACTTGCTCGACATCCACTAGAGTTTTCTTTCACTTGGCTCCAATTGACTTTTTTCTTAGCTCGCACTAACTTTGCTCGACACCTTCTATCAACTTGGTCAAGCTTGGCAAATGAACTTTGTTCAACCTTATTCTTCTAAAATTTCTAAGTGTATCCAATCATTTTGTAACCTCAAGTAGATCATCAATACATTATGTTATCACTATCTTAACTAATTCTTGCACTTCAATACATAATCATAACTCAACCTTTCCTCTTGGTACTTTTGTTACATCTTATTGATCAAATCCTCCTCATCAATCAACTAAGTGATAGTGCTTGAAACATATAATAAATTATCTTACCAACATGAAGCAGGTTTGACATCAGTGATAAAAAATGATTGAAAACACACAATCTTCTTTCAACAAATTTTCTACTCAAATGATCTTTTCAATCATATATCAACAATATCTCTCTTTGGCATTAATGGCAAACCAAACTGATCAACCAATCAAACAAATGATGAACATTTTGTTCTATCAAACTAACTAGGTTAAAACAATAAGGCAATATCAAAAATAAAGTTAGCGATTAAAACTTCTCCCTCTATCAACAACTTCTTTCTTCTAATTAGGTTACAAAATAAAACTCCCTCTTTTGTTCTGATCCTTCCTCTGTGTGCTTTCTACTTTCCCCATCTTTCTTTCTTACCAAACTAAACTTCTAATGTAATTTCTTCCTTGTTCATCTCCCTTGATCATTTCCCTTGATCAATATGCATTGGATCACTTTATTGTACTTTCTCCCTCTTTGACAACAATGCCAAAGACATATACTCAATACTTGGCATCTTGATATATGAAAACATATGTTTTTGTAGGCTCTTCAATTTTCTCCCTTTGTCACCTTGCTTGTGATTGATTTGAAATTTCAGTTCTGTGATTACTTTAGGTAGTTCCTAAAGTAAGATATATTGCATAAATTTGTATAAAATGAGTGTTAGCATGTTTGATGTAGGGTACTTCCTTTTTCTTTTACATAGCTTTTGATAGGGGTATCACCCCTAGTTTACCTCTCAAATACTAATAAGAATCCTTAGGTAATGCTTTGGTGAAGATATCAACAATTTTTTCCTTTATGTTGATATATTCCATCTTAACCTCTTTGTCTTGAACCAACTCCCTTACATAATGATACTTTATTACAACATGCTTTGTCTTTGTATGCATTATAGGATTCTTTGATATATTTATAGCACTTGTATTATCACAATAAAGTATCAATGGTTCATTGATCTCTTTATTCATTCCCTATAGTAGTTGTTTGATCCATATAATGTTGTGCAATTAATAGTAGAAATAACATACTTTTCTTTGGTAGTAGATTGGGAATTATTGTTGGAATATTCAAATAGGAATAATTCTTCTTAGGAGGGGGGGTGAATCAGAAGTATTGTACTTTGACCTTTAAAACAATTTAACTAAAAATAGATTGCATGCATGTAAACATATCTAACAATCATGAAAAAAAAATGCATCACCACATAACACTTGAGATTTTGGTAACCCAAAAACCCTCCAGGAATAAGAAGCTAAAACTGGGGTGGGAATGATACCCACAAGATTACTGCAGCAATGATGTTTGACCACTTCTGATGGTCTGCCTTATTAAAGGCATGCCCTGTTAAAGGCTTTACACTATGTCAATAGTGACCTGGTTAGAGGATTTACAAACACTTTACATGAAGTGTTACCCTGTTAAAGGATTTAATCACCTATTTAAAGAATCTACAAAATAGCTATTAAGCTAACCTATCAATATAGGATTTCCTTTCTAATACAATTGCTAGAGAGTATTAGACATAATAAACTTGATAGCTTACAATCCTTTGATTGCTGAATACAAGCACTTGATCTGCTTTCTTCTGACCTTGATCCTCTAAGATCTGATACTCATTTGTGTCACCTATTTTTTTTCTTGATTAACTGGATATTTAACTGCTGATCTGTTCCTCTAAGTCTTTTTACTCTTCACTCTGAACTCCACTTGTGATTTCATTTTCTCCTTCATCCATCTATATGATTAAATGATATTTCGTCTTCCTTATAAAGACACTCAAAGAATTAGGGTTAGATATGGATCTATGATCCATATTGAATCTCTGTTTCCCACTTATTCCTTGCACTTTTCTTATTGGTTACATGCCATCTCCATTTTTCTAATTGGCTGCATGTAGATTGCATAGGAAAAATAAAAGATTCGATCTTATCATTTTAATCTTTTGAGATTCGTCATATGTTGGCCATAAAAATAGATTACATATTAATTAGTGAAGTTACAAACTCATATGTACATTCTGTGTTACTCAGCACTTGCTGATTCTAGATGCTCAGCACATGTAATAAACTGGCTTACTCGGTTCATGTTGCATTTCTGTATTGCTCGACATCGTCTGTGACTCGGCACTTAAATAACACTCAGCTCCTATATCATGCTTGACACTTGAAGTCACTCAGCACTTGTTCTTTACTCGACACCTAATCTTCACTTGGCACCTAAAGGCTGCTCGGCACTTGAAGATCACTCAACACCTGTTGGTTTTCCTGACTCGGCATACATAGTTTGCTCGGCTCCAATGTAAAAAATGATTAAGTGTGTTGGAACTCAAATGTTAAGAACCATTCTGAGACTAATAATCTCCCCCTTTGACACAAGTGATAAAAAAACTTAACTAAGCATTATTTATCTATCCTTATTTGTACATTCACTAATTTGCTTGGTATATATAGAGGTTAAATGAAAACTTTGATCAAAATTGTGCAATTTACAATATATATACCTCAAAAGTATTGTAACTCCCCCTGAGTTGATTATGCCATTATCTGTGCTATATTGGTAACCAAAATTTGTTTCTATATATCATACTCCCCTTTTTATCTTGTCTCCCCCTATTAACTTGTATGTTTCCCCTATTCATAATATCTCCCCCTTTTTGACACTTATGTCAAAGGGTTCTAAGGGTTAAGTCCATATTTTTCCAAAAATGTGCTATTTACCTCCACAATCATTCTGAGAGCTGCATCCCAATTCTGCAAAGCAATTTCCAATGACTTGTGCCAGATGGCAGTCTTTGCAACAAGGTGAACAAGTCCATCTAAAGTAGAAAGATTAGGATCTTTCTTAAGAATAGTTTTTTCATGGACCTGTTCTTTATGGAGTACTTCCAAATGTGGGGTAATGGAGGATTGGAGCTATATTAGTTTTTCCTTAATGGTTGCCTCTTTTGTTGTTAACACAATCACTTCTTTCTGAGTGTGAAGCGTTTGTTTGAAGTGCTTCTCACTTTGAGCTGGGCCTTGGGGTAGTTGCGTGCTTGAAATCTTCAGATTTCTCTCCAGGCTCATTATCTTTTGGCTAGTTTCCTGTGTGAAATATGAAAAGTCACACAACTTTGTGTACAATGAGAATATATTCTCAAGTACCTTTTTCACTTTGTCTATTACCTTTGCCAATTCAATCTATGAAATTGCTATTTCACTAGATATTTTCTCATTAACTTTCCCTTGAAATTTTCTTGCAGACCATTCCATAAGTTTTGCATTTGTCTCTTGATCTACATTTGTCACCTGGTCAACAATATTTGTCAATTGTTCCATTATATGCTTGGATTCATTTGGTGACTGAATACTAAAGGCATCCATAAAGATGTCTTTAATCTCATGCAGTGTTTGCTTTTGTTTATACTCCTTTCTGAGTATTTCTTGCCCCTTTCTTCTATTTAATGCTTCTTGCACCTCATTGATTTTTTCAATGCTTATTTTTTTTGAGTCATAACATGGTATGACTATCTCCTGATCTAATTCAGGGTCTCCATAGTGAAGTACCCTTGCAACTTTTGTAGAACTTTATCCTGGTGTGGATATTTGTAGTGGCACTGCATCACTACTTGGCTGTTGTGAAGGAGTTCCCGAGGTAGGAAAATTTATTAATGTCTATATTGCCTCTTGCTCTTTAGGAGTTTCCTCTATTTTCTCCTCCTGCTATCTACTTCCTTGGTCAATTATGGTAATTTTTGGAAGTGCACCTTGTGTTTGTGCTGTAGGATCAGATGTAATAGTTTGTCCTGTTTGTTCTGTTTCTCTATCTCTTGCTTCACTTGGCTTCTATGCTATGGTGTCAACAATTTCTGATGAAAAAATTGTTTGCATTTGAGGTTGACCACTAGTAGCTGTAGAGATAATGCAAGGTGGTTCTTGTGGTTTCACCTTGTCTCTAACTATGTTTTCAACTAGTTTTTGTAATTCATCCACATTGACCAATATTGGATTTTTACATAATCTTGCTTGTTGTGTGGATTGGTCAAGGATGCTTTTGAGATCCTCTAGTCAATGGATTGATGTTCTGAGTAGAAGTGTCAGGAACATCCTGTATAGTTGTAGTTTCTGCAAGTGTGATTGGTACATGAGGAGGGCTAGAAGGTGACAATTGTGTGTCTTGCACACTCTGGTCTTGCTACTACTCTTGCTCAGTTGTTGCCATTTCATCTTGCTTTTGTGTCTCCTCCTCTGTTTCTTTCTCCTCTTCATCTTTCCTTTCTTCTCCTTTCTTCTCTTCTTCTTCTTTCTTTTCTTCTTCCTTCTTCTCTTCTTCTTCTTTCTTTTCTTCTTCTTTCTCTGTATTCTTTGTCTCTTCCTCCTCTTTCTCACTAGGCTCTTCATGTTCTGTATTTTGTCCCTCAAGGGGATCTTCTTCTCCATCTTTGATACTAGTCAAGCCATATATCGATTTCCATATTTTTGTTGACTTACTGACTACATTTTCAATCTTGTTTTGTAAAATGTCAAAGGCTATATGCTTTGGTGTGAAATTGCTACTATATTTCTTATTGGCCTTTGTTACTTGACCTCTTGTTAGGTCAGGCATTACTTGAGCTATGGTAGATTCTCTTATCTCCTTTTCAATTTTTAGACAATGATGCCATTTGTTTTCAATTATCTCATACAGTTCTCTAGGCATAGTATTGTCTACTTCTAGAGGAGTAGTTTTGAATTCAGTCATCATGGTGTATACTGATTTCTCTATTTTGATTTTCTCTTCTTTACTAAGCTTGTTGAAGTCAATACTTTTTAAATTAGTAAAATATACATTCTTAACATTTTCACAGATTTTATCTAAGGCTGATTTTGGAGGATGACTTACCACTCTGAATTGGCTGATGTCTTCTGACTCTGTTCTTTCCTCCTCATCAGAATTTGGTTGAGCTACATATTTTCTTCTTTTTCTTGGCTCTTCATCAATCTATTTAATATCCTTCTTCTTCTCTTTGATTTGTTCTTTGGGTTTTTGTAAAGATTCCCTTGTGGTAGCCCTTGTGACTAGTATTTGAGTTGGCTTTGCATCTTTCTTTGTTTTAGGCTAGGCTGGAGGCTGCACTGTTACCTTTCTTTTCTTTAGCTCAGCTTGGGTTGGTGCTTCCTCAGCTTCTTTTTCCTTAGCACCTTCCTCCTTGTCTTCACCTAAGCCTTGAGTTAATTCTATTTGGCCTTGCTCTTGTTCATCATCATCATCATCTTCTTCTTCTGCTTCAGCTTCAATTCCTTCACCAAATTTCCTTTTAATTTTCTTCATCAATTTTTCTTTCTTCTTCATTGTGGAGGTATTCTTTGACTCCATTTTTACCTTTGACCTTACCACATCATAAGTGCCAAAATGTGGGGCACTCTTATTTGTCTCTTTCGCCAATAATGTAGTTATTGCTGCAGATGCTTCATCTATGTTTATCTCATAACCAAATGGCCTTAGCCATCTCACCCTTGGAATTACTACTTGGATATAGGTAAAATCAATATCAACTAAGGAGCATATATCATTAATATGTTTTTCCACTAAGGAAACTGGTATTCTTACTCTTTTCTTCATGAATTTCTAAAAATCTTCAAAATAGCTTGTCATAAGTGAGTTAAAATTGTCTCCCATTTGTTCTATATATTCATTAATTTGGGATATGATAGTTTTATCATTTCTCCATGTAACTTTGAAAAAAGATTGAAATTCGTTCAAAACATAAAAGAATACACATACCAAAATTGCTCCAAATTTGCACTGAGCACCCTTTGTCCCTCTTATAGCAGCTAGGTTTTCATTAATTTTCTGTAATTGCATTTCTGCAAGATCATAAGTATGATCCCTTTTCACCAATTTGTAACCTACATCTACTGCAATACATGGCACACTATTGAGTCTGCTGGATTGATAGAATTTATGTGCAATCACTCTAACATCAAACTCAACTAGAGGATCTTGAATGGTATGAATTGTCATTCCTCTTTTATTCCACTAGGCACCTGTGTGTTTTTCAATAACTTCCTTGGATTCACTTCTCAAGGTCTTGGGCTAATCTAGGGTAGGATATCCAGTTACCCTATGAATGATTCTTTTCGTGATCTTGGTAGGAACATCTTCTAACCATAGACTTCCATCATGAATTCTGCTTAACACAAGTCTGATCCATTCTATCTTGAATACGGTGGGAAAGCTCAAAACTTGTGTTAAACCTTTTCTTTCAAAAAATTTGTATTCATCTTTCAAAATGCCATCCACACACAACTTCTCATAGGCTTCCCTTATTTCCATGTCTCCTATGGCTCCTATCTTACAATTATAACATCTTCTTACGTCTTGAACAATTATAACTTTTGGGGGTATGTGAGAAAGGGCTCTAGCTGGGTCATTTTTGTATGCAACTTCAAGAATGGGACAGAAATCAAGCTGCCTAACCTCATTAGATACTAATTGAACTTCAAATGACTCTTTGTCATGGGTTTTCTTAGAGCTTGAAGCCATTTGTGCAAACTAGGGTTTCTTTTACATAGAAATATGAAACTGCATAGCTCGGCACAAATGAAAATACCTCAAGATTGATGAAAACGCATTGTAGGTGGTTGGAATCTACTTGGAATGCTTAATTCTCTGCTATGAAGTCACTCCGCTCTCTTTCTCTTCTTTGCTTCTTGATCACGATGAGGAAGAATGATTGAAATCACGATAATATACCCTATTTTCATCACATTAAATGCTCAACTACCCACTCAGCTTCTGAAGGATTTAACATTACTCTGCTTACACTATATTCCTCTTTACTTAGCTTCTATTGGAGTTTATTTAACTCGGCATCCACAATTGGCTCGGTTGCTGTTAGTAACTCAGCTTCCACTAGAGTTTTACTCAGCATCCAAAGACATCTTGACATTATCATTCAAGTTTAGTCTTAGCATCTTATCTCATGCATATTTATACTTTGAAATGCTTCTTCATGATTTAGGGCTGATGTATGATACTTCCTTTATATGTATCAGCCTTGTAGGCTCATTTTGTGATTAATTGAATGAGAAATGATCACTTGACCTTGTGGGTGAAGTGACCTTTTCATTGGATGAACTTGATTCATTCTTTTTCTGCTATGTTTTCTTCATGTCTTTTTTGATGTGTTCCACATTAATCTTTTCTTTTCCCTTATTTACTTCAGTCTTGGGTGCCTTGGCTTTTGTTGGACAATTTATGCTGATATGACCAGTTTTCAGGCAACTAAAATATGTGGTTTGGTCCAACCACCTTTTATAGTTCCCTTTGAAATGTGTTCTTATGTAGTTTTGGGGTATATGCCCATATTCTTGACAATAATGAGATCTATACTAGGTGTTATAGTCCCAATTGTAATGGTGTTCATAGTTGTCCCTTCTTACATGCTGGTTTGGTGTCCACATACGCTTTGATCTAGATTCAAATGCTCTATGTCCATACGTCTTGCAGTTATGACAATGTCCATCAAATTTTTGTGTCCTTATGACTTTGTATCTACAATCTTGAGTCATATGTCCTTGCATGTTGCACTTGTGACAGTAACCCTTGCTTTTGGGTGTGTTAGGCTGATTGATTCTTCTACTCCTGCAAACATTAGCAGTATGCCCCTATTTGTTACAATAATGACAAGTGGGTTTAGAATCCTTACCTTTATCACTTCTTTTCTCACCACTCTTTGATGATTCACCAACTTTAGTGCTGTTGTATCCAAGTCCTAATGTTTCATGGGCTGCTCTTGGAAATTTCATTAACTGTTCAAAGTACTTGATGGCTTCACTTGACTTGTTGAGATTTTTTGCTGTCTCTTTTTCTCGGTTCAATTCATTTTGTAGTTGTTCATTTTTCATCTTCAAAGTAAAAATCTCAATATCTTTCATAGTAAGTTCATGATGAAGGTTCATCATTTGAGCTAGTGTATCCATCTGCATGTTTGAGATCTTTGTTAATTCAGTACATTTTTCTTCCAGTCTGTTTGCAAGATTCCTTTTGTCATCTTCCATCATGAATTTGTCCTCAACTGCTCCTTTCTTTTGTTCTGTGATTTCACATAACATTATGGCCTGTGATTCATGTTCCATCTTGAGAGATTTTATCTCTTCTTCTTGAACTTTATTTTTCTCCATCAGTTCTGCTATTGTTGCATCAAACTCTTTAGTGTCTCCATTGGAAAATACTTGTGTGGTATCAATCTCCCTGTAGTTTATGTCATTTTCAGCTATGGTTATCTCTTTCCTTCTTTTCAAGGATTTTCTTAATTCCACTCTAGCTTCTTCTACCTTGTGTAGAATGAGATGTACATCTATCACCTGATTCTCAATGATCTTTCCAAGTTTGAAAACTTCCATCTTTACATCTTTTCCTCCAAGCTGTTAGGCTTCTTCTTGAGAGGACTCTACTATGATACCAATTGTTGGAATATTCAAATAGGAATAATGGTTCTGAGAGAGGGGGGGGGGGGGGGGGTGAATTAGAAGTATTGTACTTTGACCTTTAAAACAATTTAACTAAAAATAGATTGCATGCATGTAAACAAAGCTAACAATCATGAAAAACAAATATGCATCACCACATAACACTTTAGATTTTGGTAACCTAGAAACCCTCCAGGAATAAGAAGGTAAAACTGGGGTGGGGATGATACCCACAAAATTACTGCAGCAATGATGTTTGACCACTTTTGATGGTCTGCCCTATTAAAGGTCTACCCTGTTAAAGGGTTTACACTGTGTCAATAGTGACCTGGTTAGAGGATTTACAAACACTTTACATGAAGTGTTACCCTATTAAAGGATTTAATCACCTATTTAAAGGATCTACAAAATAGCTGTTAAGCTAACCTATCAATATAGGATTTCCTTTCCAATACAATTGCTAGAGAGTATTAGACATAATAAACCTGATAGCTTACAATCCTTTGATTACTGAATACAGGCACTTGATCTACTTTCTTTTGACCTTGATCCTCTGAGATTTGATACTCATTTGTGTCACCTATTTTTGTTCTTGATTAACTAGATATTTAACTGCTGATCTCTTCCTCTAAGTATTTTTACTCTTCACTCTGAACTCCACTTGTGATTTCATTTTCTCCTTCATCCATCTATATGATTAAATGATATTTCATCTTCCTTATAAAGACACTCGAAGACTTAGGGTTAGATATGGATCTATGATCCATATTGAATCTTTATTTCCCACTTATTCCTTGCACTTTTCTTATTGGTTGCATGCCATCTCCATTTTTCTAATTGGCTGCATGTAGATTACATAGGAAAAATAAAATATTTGATCTTATCATTTTAATCTTTTGAGATTCGTCATATGTTGACCATAAAAATAGTTTACATCTTAATTAGTGAAGTTACAAACTCATATGTACATTCTGTGTTACTCGACACTTGCTGATTCCAAATGCTTGGCACATGTAATAAATTGGCTTACTCAGCTCCTGTTGCATTTTTGTATTTCTCGGCATCGTCTGTGACTCAGAACTTAAATAACACTCAGCTCCTATATCATGCTCGGCACTTGAAGTCACTTGACACTTGTTCTTTGCTCGGCACCTGATCTTCACTCAACACTTGAAGGCTGCTCGACACTTGAAGATCACTCGACACCTATTGGTTTTCCTAACTTGGCATACATAGTGTGCTCGGCTCCAATGTAAAAAATGATTAAGTGTGTTGGCACTCAAATGTCAAGAACCATTCTGAGACTAACAAGTACAACTCTACTTCTTGCTAGTCCATGTAACAACTCTTTTGCCTAAGAAGAATGCTTCTCTACTAGTACTCTTCTTGTCATCAATATTTCTAGCCCAATAAACATCAGTGTAGGCTTTTAGTTCAAACTTTTCATTCTTCTTATAGTATAAACCATACTCTTCTGTTCCTCTCAAGTATCTCAATATTCTTTTCACATCCATCAAGTGATTCTCTCTAGGGTTAGTAGAGAATCTCGCAACTATCCTCATAGCTAATGAAATATCAGGTCTATTGTGTACTAAATATTGCAATTTTCCAATCATGGATCTATATAATGTTTGATATACTTCAATTGAATCATCATTCCTTGATAACTTGAGTGCTATTACCGTATGTATACTTACTAGTTTTGAATCCTCAAGTCCAAATGTCTTCAATATCTCTTTGACATATTTTTATTGAGTGATATATACACCATATTTCATTTGATAGACTTGTAATCCCACAAAGAATTTGATCTCACCAAACATTGACATTTCAAACTCTTGCTTCATCTGATTTGCAAAATATTTACGCAAAGCATCTTGTCCTCTAAATATTATGTCATCAACAAATATTTTAGATAATAGTATACCTTTTTATTTATCTATCTTCATGTACAAATTGTTGTTATCATCTGTCCTTTCATATCCAATCTTCACAAGATAGGTATGAAGTCTCTCATACCATGCTTTTGGTGCTTGTTTCAATCCATATAGGGCTTTGTGTAGTCTACATACCATGTTCTTATTGTTTATCCACAAATCCTTCTGGTTGTTCTATGTAGACCTCTTCTTCTAATATGGCATTCAAAAATACAGACTTGACATCCATCTAATAAAATTTGAAATCTTTATATGCATCATATACCACTTCATCATCATTTTTGTTAGAGTCATGTTCATCAGCAATGTAGCATGACTTCTTGCCTTTATCTCTGTAGTCTCTTTCATCATCTTCTCTTCTATTTTTGTGCTTGTTCCCTTCTCTAAAATTCTTTTGTCCACATCTTGCTACAATATGGCCAACTTCATTGCAATTAAAACAAATGATAAGTAGCTTACCATTGAATTTACCTTTTCCTCTGTGAAATCTTCTTGCGAGCAATGCTTCCAATTGTTCAATGTCTTCCTCATCAATACTACTATAATTGGATGCATACTTTATCTTTCTTTTATTTTTCTTTGGCTCTATCTCCTCATAAACATTTAGTAACATTTTTTCTTTGAAAGTTGATTCAATACTCTCTGATCTGTAGTTGTCAAAATTAGATAACTCAAAAGTAGTGAGTCTTCCTACTAGACCTTCAAGGGTTAGATCATTTCTTGGCATACATCTTAACTCTTGAATTTTAGATACTCTAATGGCATACATAGGAAACAATTTTCTCAAGATTTTACTTAGCATAGTATCATCATCTATTTTACTAGTAGCACCTTTTATTGCACTAACAACTTCTTTTATTCTAGAAACATATTGAACAATATTTTCACCTTCTTTCATTCTCATGTCATCAAACTTACCTCTGAGGCTCTTTGACTTGGCTCTTTGAACATTTTTGTCTCCTCCATATATGGTGTCTAGGGCATCCCACATCTAATTTTCACTTTTATGGTCTTTGATATCATCAAACTCAGCATAGCTTAGGGTAGAGGCAATCTCCAACATCACTTGATTGTGCTCTTTCTTTTTCTTCAAATCTTTAGAAAATAGGGCTCTTGTTGGATCAACATGTTCTACTAAAATGGAAGATTGTGTATAATCTCCAAGTCCTCCAAGATGTAGCTTCATAAAACTTTTCCATGCAAAAAATTTATCTCTGTTGAGCTTGGGTACCTCTCTTTTTGGCATCTTGATCTTTGTGCTTCTAGTAGCTTAAAAATAATCCTCTTAAGCATATGACTCTGATACCAATTCTTGGAACTCTTTTAGAAAAAATAAGAGGGGGGCGGGGGGTGTGAATAAATTATTCAAGGTCTAGATGTACAAAATAAAACTTTTCACAATTCAGTGAACCCATAAAACATTCTTAACCATGCATGCATTCATTGTGTGTTAACCAAAATTGATATGTTACTATAAAATTAACATGTAGAAATGTAAAGCATAAAACACAACACATCCATCATCACAATTGACACAATGATTTAATGTGGAAACCCAATTTGGAAAAAACCACTAGTAACATGCTACTCCTTTTTCACTCTTCTAAAGTGATGCCTTGTTAAAGGCCAACCCTATTAAAGGTTACAAAACACACTATTAAATGTGACCCAATTAAGGGATTTCAATCACCCTATTAAAAGTGAGCCTTGTTAGAGGACTTTAGGCCATTCACTTGGAATGCCACCCTATTAAAGGATTTTCAAATAACTATGAAGTCAACCTTTCTCCAAAGGATTTATCCTAATCTGATACAATTGTTAGAAAGTAATAGTAGAGCTTTGATTTGACACAACTTACAACATTACTTATAGATTACAGACACTATTTAGTCCTCAACTCTACTTGGCTTCTAATCTTTTCAGCTCTAATATCTTGTTCATCCTTCAAGCATTCATCCTCTTTAAGCCTTCTTTCTTAGTTCACCATTGTAGACTTTTTCTCTTGGATCACAAGACGAAGCAAAACCCTCTTCCTTCTCCTTGTCAAATTTATGCATTCAAAACTCTCTAACCTCTTTGATTCATGACTAGACATCCCTACATATAGGAAATTAGAACTCTTTTCTCGATCATTATCCATAATAAAAATTAGGGTTTTTGATGGATTCGGTAGGATACAATGTATCTACCCCATATCTTGTCTTCTCTAGAAAATTCTCCTAGAATCCATTTGAATTTTCCTCCAAAATAGTTTACATAAGATTATGTGCCTCCAACTCATCAATCTTATCTTCCTCCTTATTCATAAGTTCCAAGAAAACAAACTTGTCAGCTTTTAATTGGCAAATCTTCAATATTTTTCATAATGCAATAGTTTGGCATTATCATTTTACTGATACTTGGCACATACTATGTTACTCGACATCTATTATAAAGTCACTCAACATCAACTAAAAATCACTCAACTTCAACTATCTTGCTCGACACCTACTAACTTGCTCAGCATCCACTAGAATTTTGATTCACTGGGCTCCAACTGACTTTTTTTCTTAGCTTGCACTAACTTTGCTTGGCACCTTCAATCAACTTGGTCAAGCTTGGCAAATGAACTTTGTTCAACCTTATTCTTTTAAAATTTCTAAGTGTAGCCAATCTTTTTTTAACCTCAAGTAGATCATCAATGCATTATGTTATTACTATCTTAATTGATTATTGCATTTCAATACATAATCATAACTCAACCTTTCCTCTAGGTACTTTTGTTACATCTTTTTGATCAAATCCTCCTCATAAATCAACTATATGATAGTGCTTGAAACATATAATAAATTTTCTTACCAACATGTAGCAGGTTTAACATCAGTGATAAAACAATGATTGAAAACATACCATCTTCTTTCAACAATTTTTCTACTCAAATGATCTTTTCAATCATATACTAACAACAAGTACATCTAGGAATTTTCTGATTGCCCCTTGCATAAAAAGAATCCAATATTACAAAATGACCCTAAGAAATAATTGTTTAGGTGAAATAAACACATAAAAAATGAGAGAAAAAAAGAGGAGTCTACTTACCAATAGGCATTGCCATCACATTTGTGACCATGCTACATGTAGAGTGAGTTTTATTGTTTTATTATTTGGATTTAGGAATATGTATGCAATTGGATCAATATGCACCTTAAAAAAGATTAGTTTGTATATATACATACATACATACATAGACACATAGTATATTTATGTATATAGATACATATATATACACATATATACATATACATATGTATATATATATATACATACTATATACATATATAGAGATCACAAGGGCACAATAATGAAATGTAGATTTCACAAGGGCATGACAAAAAAATGGAGCAATCACAAGGAAATAAAAAATAAATCCAATAACTCTACTAATCTCCACCAACATTTAGAGCTCTCCACCCTCTTTAACATGCAACTCTCTATAATCAAAATCAAATGAAATGGGGATGATTAATATTGTGCTTTCTTTTTTTTCTTGTTTATAATCCACAATCCACAAAATCTCTCTATATACATATGTAGATACATACATAGATGTGTCATACATGTGTGTGTATGTATATATAGATACACACACACATATATACATATACATACATACATATATATATACATATATATATATATATATACATATATATATATATATACATATATATATACATACATATACATACATATACATATATATATACATATACATATACATATACATATATATATACATATACATATATATATATATATATATACATCTACATATATATATATACATATACATATATATATATATACATATACATATATATATATATATACATATACATATATATATATATATACATATACATATATATACATATACATATACATATATATACATATACATATACATATATATACATATACATATATATATATAAACATATACATATATATATATACATATACATATATATATATACATATACATATATATATATATATATATACATACATACATATATATGCATATATACATAAATGTTAATATTAGATAATTTTGAAGTGAAGAACCTATAATGGAAAAATTATTATTTTGTCAATGATGTCAAACCGACTACCTACTAGTGAGACAATTGATTTCTAGTCTAAAAGCTATCATTCATTTGATTGATGAAGAGGATTTGAAAAGAGGAGATAACAATAGAACCTAAAAAAAGGTTGAGTTAGTTGGTATGTAAAAGAAGTACTAGGACCAAGTAAGACATTGATACTATAGTGTATTGTTTATCTACACAAAGTATGAAATGAAAGATTACTCAAGTTAAGACTGGAAGAAGATCAAGTAAGAAAAGTGTCTGTCAACCCTTTTAAGAAGTCACTACAAGTTGAGTAGACTTAGTCGAAGCCAAGTGAAAATCAAGAGATGCCAAGCAAGGATGAAAAAAAATGCAAGATAAGTGATTGTTACTATGTGTCAAATAAAGCTAAGTTGGTATTGAGCATCAATAAACTTTAGTGTTTGTCGAGTGAACTAGTGTAAATGCTAAGTGACAATATGCTGATGCTAAGTGCCAATAAATATGTTAAATCAAAGATTTGATGAATCTGAGCTAACTATTTTATTTTTTGAATTGTGTGAAGTGTGTGGAAGATAATTATGATGAGCTAGTGGCACAAAACTCAAGGTAAACAATTTTGAGGCAAATTTAAGGAAGATTGTAGAAGAAGTTTTTAGAGGAACTAAATGGAAGAGTGGGTAGATTAATTTTATCCTACCTAATCCTACCTAACCCTAAATGGATGATTGTGGTTAAGTAGAAAAGGATCTAAATTCTCTATTTATAGAGATTGCTAGTTAGAAGAAAAGGTTTTCATGAGTGAGAACCTAAGGAAGATAAAGAGTCTATGGTAATGCTTCATTCAATGATTGAAAAAAAGAGATTGTATTTGGGATACAAAGAAAGTAGGCTTAAGAGTATGAATTCTTGAAGGGTGAAAAAGCTATCAAAGCTGAAGTGTGTGAAACCCAAGCAAAATGGAGGACTAAAATAGAGATCTATAATTTTCAAGTGAGTTGTAATTTTTTATCAAATCAAGCCTTCTATTACTTTCTAATAATTATATCAGTCTATGGTAGTCATTTGGATTAAGGTTGATGTAACAACCATTTTTAAATCCTTTAACTGGGTGACATTTTATTGGAATGGTCTGAAGTCCTCTAAAAAGACTCACTCCTAATAGGGTGATTGAAATCCCTTAACTAGGTCACATTTAATAGTGTGTATTGTAACCTTTAATAGGGTTGACCTTTCATAGGGAATAACTTTAGAAGAGTGAGAATTAGTAGCATGTTACTGGTGGTTTTTCCAAAATTGGGTTTCCACATAAAATCCTTGTGTCAAATGTCTTATTGAATCTATTTTTTTCATGTTTACATTTTTGCAAAGTTGTTTTGACCTAGGACAGTAACCTACAAAGTTTAAGTATTGTATGATCTAATGGATGTATGCATGATAAGGTTTTATGGATATGGGTCTACTAAGCATTGAAATTTTTTATTTGTACATTTGGATCTTGGATAAATGATTCACCCCCCTCTTAGTTATTATAAGGAATTCCAAAAATTGGTATCAGAGCACCATAATGCTTAAGAGGACTAGTTTGAAGGTATTAGAAGAAAAAGATCAAGATGTCCAAAAGAGAGGTACCCAATCTTAATAAGGAGAACTTCCTACATAGCAAAGTATGATGAATCTACACCTAGGAGGTGTTGGAGACAATGCACAATCTACCATCACCATTGAGCATGTTGACCCTATTGGAGCCCTAACTGCCAAGGATTTGAAAAAGAAGAAAGAACACAATCATGCAATTTTGGAGATTACATCCACCCTAAGCTACACCAAGTTTGATGACATCAACAAATGTGATACTGATAAGAAGATGCTATAGAAAAGATCTATGGAGGAGACAAAAATATACTAAGAGTCAAATTTGAAAGTCTTAGAGGTAAGTTTGATGATATGAGAATGCAAGAAGGTGAGAACATAGTTCAATACTATGCCAGAGTAAAAGAAGTAGTTAATGCTATTAGAGGAGTAATTGGTAAGATTGAAGATGAGACTATGATCAACAAAGTACTCAGAACCTGGTTTCCCATCTATGCTATTAGAGCCTCTACCATACAATAACTAAGGTGCACACCTAGTAATGATCTGACCTTTGAAGGATTGATAGATAGATTCACTACCTTTGAGTTCTCTAATTTTGATAATTTCAAATTTGAGAATGTAAAATCTTCAATCAAAGCTAAATTATAATTAAAAGAACCTAAAGAGAAGAAGAACAAGGTCAAATATGTTCCTAGTGATAGTGATACATATGAGGAAGATGTAGAACAACTTGAAGCATTGTTGGTAAGGAGATTTCACAGAGGAAAAGGAAAATTCAAAGGTAAGTTACCTATCACGTGTTTTAATTGCAATGAGGTTAGTCATATTTTTGCTAGATTTTTAGAGAAGAAGAACATATATATGAAGATAAATATAGAAGTGAAAGAGATGAGGACATCAAAGATTACAAAGATAAAGGCAAGAAGTCTTGCTATGTTTTAGAAGAGGAAACCAAAGATGGATCTAAAGACCATGATGAAGTGGTGTACATTGTAATGAATGATGATTCTAATGAGGATGAGGCAACTGCACTAGTATCTTATGTGAACAAGAGTGACAGATGGATCATTGATAGTGGGTGTTTACATCACATGACTAGAGATAAAAGTAAGTTCATTACCCTTGATTATTACGCTGAAAATAGTGTAAAGTTTGGTAATTATTAGTAAATAGTTTTTTCCCTTCAACAAGAATTACAAAACATGACTCAATATGCCTGACAAGAAGGATGAAACATACTACTAGTTGGATTAGCTATCATTGATTGATAACTATCCTCTGAATTAAGAGGTATAGCTCCCTCATTTATAGATTTGTAATGAATTTAAATGATAGGATGTATCTTTAACCTAAAGATACTAAGGTTTTCGACATTCATTCATAGAAATGAAATGAATGCAATTGTTTGGATTTATAAACTAAATAGAAAGGGAAAGACAAATAAGTAGCCACAAGACTACCTAACTAATATTTCCTATTATGGAAGAAAGAGAAGTTGCAAATGTTCTTATGCAAAAAAATGAGTACATAAACACAAGACTACATACATCAGATTCGATGTAGTAATAAAAGATTATATCTAAAAAAGGAAATAAAAGAGTACAATATTCTTTAAAACCAAAAATATAAATGTACAGACCACAGGATCAAACTAATATATATTCCTCTTTATTTTAGAGACATGAAAAAACAACAAGAGTATTATTCTATCCCTCTATTACAAACAATCTGCATAAAACTAGGCTCCTTCCCTTGTTGCAAAATATAACTTTATTTTCTCTGTTATAGCAGCTATAGAACTTGTAGAATGGAAAGAAGAACTTCTAACCCATCATTTTGTGGTCTATTTATCTTCTCCTTCTATTGATTCTATTTCAATTTGAATAACTTCTTCTTGAAATTTCTCACATCTTTGAATATTTACTTGCTTGTTCTGTCCTCATATGATCTTTAAATAATTAGATATTATATTATCTATTATTGAGGAAGAATAATGTACCAAGGATAAACATGAGATTTAATAAAATATTATGATATTACTTACTTTCCTCCAAGTTTCTACTTATAGACACCTGTCACTCTTATGCTGAGTCATCATTCAAAATTAGTTCTTGGAGTGACATCCATTGAGTGTGAATCAATTGAGGAGAATAAAAATGGAGCCAAAATGAGTTCAAATGTGTTGTCAGTGTTCTAACCATGGGGAGTCGGGTTCTCTATTTCTTGAATCTATCATTGTTGATGATTCTCAACATGCACAAAGTCAAATTAACTACTATCCTATGTTGGAACATTATTCAAAAGTGATTCTTAACTTCAAGATTAATTCAAAAATTATGTTGTGCTCTAGGTCCATTGGCAATTTGATATTGAAGACTATCTCAACCGCTTCTCTGTCCATGGTTGTTGTTATTGTTGGTCATCATAGAGAATCTTATGGTTTACCTTAGCCACTCAAATTTTGTATTTTCTTTTCATAATCTCTGATCTCTCAAATAGAAAACATAGCATGTTACCTAATTTTCCACATTGACTATTCACATATGAACCTTATTGTGCATGCCAATGTCCATTGTGACATTCATTTGGGCCATTGCTCTTTGAATTCTTCATCATTAGGCATAGCTGATTTGGTTATTGTATCAAGAAATTTGAACCTATGAGTGTTGTCAACCTCGGCCCATGAACAACATGGGTTCATTATTAATGAGCTCCTAATCCAACATCCCTCATGGTCAACAATATGTTTGATGCCACTATTACCTGCGATAGGGCTTGGTTGCTTCCCTTGTGATTGGGTTATTCACCATGGCTAAATAATCTAGCTTCAGCAATGGCACATTGCTCCATGGTACAGATCTGGTCATCTTTGGTGTCATTAAGGTTGGGACATGTTCTCCTTTAATGATCCTATGTTGCACCAAACTATATGACCACATTCTGTCAAATAGTTTACTCACTGTTATCCTCCATATACACCAAATACTTCCTATCACTTAGTATATCAAGTGTTGCCATTTCTTGAGATCATTTATCTCTTGCAATCCCAAAAGACTTTTTTGACTGCCATTAGTGGTTCCTTATACATTCCTATATTCATGCTCAAAACCATTCACACAATGTGTCTTATGATTCTTGGGAACTGATGCCAACCTCATGCTCAATGCTTCTGCACTTGGTCTTTGTATGTCTATGTGCCTATGTAAGTGAATGTGAACATGTTTCACCATTCAAGAGGTATAAAAATGGCATCCATATCCTTTGACTTTGTTGAGATTGAATGTCCTCTTGGTCTCCATACTCGATTTAATCTTTTGTAACAATCATAATATTCTAACTAGATGACTACTTCATAGCCTGATTATAAGCATTTCACATTTGTTTCAATTTCTTATATAACCCTTGTGCCATGTGCAATATCCACTTTTTATGAATCGGGTTTCATATTAAAGTGAAACCTCAACATCACTAATATCTTTCATTTTAGATTGCATTTGGATGACATTATGTGCAATTCTTGTCTTGCCATTTAACATTTGGTGGAATAGTTATGGTGCATCCTTGTGTCTTTAGGTTCTCAACTTACTCACAAAGTGAATACTATCTTATCAAAATATTTTGTGAGTCTTTAGTGGTGATAGTTGTGATCATGTTCTACTCTCATCAGTGGCCTACATATGTTTTAGAAGGTTCCCTATTCATGATTTATACATAAATATATACCATCCTAACTCTGGGTCCTTCATGGTGGCATGTCACTGATGAGCTTATATTCCCAACTTGGAGTTATTGAAAGTATTAATTCCTTAATTGAAATGGATATCTCTTCAAGAGACATATTGGATCTTTCAATTGTAAACCTAAGTGTTTCTACAATAAAGTATTATAACTTGAAATTAACAACTTTCTATATCACCTTAGTTTAATACTGTAACATGAATACTAGCTATTAGGGAAAGCATTAACAATACTAAAATGAGCAAACACTTAAGATAGGACTGATTTGTTATCACCACAAATGAAGGAAAACCAAGAATGGTAAGCTCCAAATGGTCTAACACAATGATACAATAGATTTTTCCCCAATTTAAGGTATGTGTGCTCACAGGTATAGCTCAAGCTTCAAATGGTTGGATGAGGTGAGTGAAACAAGGTTGCAACAATGGAGTCATGGAGTGATTTTTCCATTATAATGGTATTTTGGTAGTTTATGAGCTCTCAAAATAGCATTATAACTTTGCATGGAAGGTGGATTTATTTTGTGAAGGGAAGAGGTTCAATTTATAGGCCAAGGGGTAGAGAGATGGATGGTCAAGATGCAAAGATGATGAGATGTTTGAGGGAGGATCATGATGCACTCAAAAGGGACCACAAGGATTGTGCTTGTTTAGCACCAATGGGGAGGTGACAAGTGTCACAAGGAGAATGAGTGTGAAAGGATAGGATAAGGGTTGGTCAAAGGCTTGATGAGGTTGGTTGAGTATGTAAGAGTCATGAGTGAGGATGGGAGGGGTGTAAGAGATGTGTAAGGGTCATTTATGTTGGAGGGTGAGGGGAGAAGATATTTGTTGACTTTGGCTTGGGTTAGCAAGTCTTAACCCATGTTTATGATTGTGTACATGATTAGAAGAGGATTTAGGATTAGCTTAGAAGGGGGGTTAAGGGTGAGTGATTTAGCTTTGATGGGATGGGTTAGTTAGGTGGCTAAGTGAGGTTAGTATGGGTGAATGGGTTGGATTAGGGGTTAGGATAGGGTTTATGGAAGCTCTTAGGATTTTAGATATTTTATTAAATGATTTATTTAATAAAATGAGAATATGGAATTAAATTGAATATATTTGATGAATTTTGTCCAATTTAATAGCAAAATAGAGATTTAATTGATAAATTGATTTTGGGTTATCATTTGATTTTATCAATTGGGCTATAATTAATTTAATTAATTAATTAACAAGGGGAAGGTGATTAATTAATTAAATAGTAATATTTAACAATTATGTCCTAGGAGATGACTAAATATGATTATCTATTGATGTAATCAGATTTAGGTGTCTACATTTTGCCCCTCTTTGACATAGTGTTGAAACAACACTATTTCAAAGAAATTAAAACATAAACGACATGAAGAAGAATTTTTAAAGTAACATAGTTGCCCCAATTTTTTGTAGAAGAGGAGAGAATGGACTACATGATGCCCCCTCAAGAAGGTGGTGGGGAGAAAAGGTGAGGCCTGATAGCTTCTTGAAAAGTACAAGAAACAAGGGTGAGTGGGAGGACAAAGATTGGCTAAGAGGAGGGGTTGAAGGAAGTTCATACTCTCACTATGGGAGAATGATCCAAAGGAAAACCTTGTGCACAAGGATAAGCAATGGTTAAGAACATGGGGTATAGGGTTAGGGAGGGAGGGGTGATGAGCTAAGGGAAGTGATTTGGAAGATGGTAAGGTTGGGGAGATTATGATTCAAGGATTAGGATTGGTGATGACTAAAGTTATGATTGATTCAAGAGCTATGATTATGATTGATGCAAGAGATATGATTATGACTGATGCAGGAACTATGATTATGAATGATACAGGAGCTATGATTATGATTTGATGCAAGAGCTATGATTATAATTGATGTAGGATTGGATACGATGGGATTGATAGATTGGTTAAATCATGATGGTAAGATTGATTGGATGGGATGCTTGGATAGAATAGGATTCATGGATAGGGTGGGATTCTTGGGTGAGATGGGATGCTTGGATAAGGATGGGATGCACTAATGGGATGGGATGTTTGGATAAGATATGAGGTTTTGATAAGATGGGATGTGTGGATAGGATATGATGCTGTGATGTAATAGATTGAAGCTTGAGCGGGGGGTGTTCCAAAGGGGAAGACCACCATTTAGTTGAGCATTTATTTTGATATAGGAATATTGGAGATAGGCCAAGGTTACTAAGAACATCAAGGCCTTTGTACCAATATTACATAGGACTGACACAAAACAAACACACAAGGATTGCCCCATCTGTATATGAGCAATGTTAGTATGCTAATAGAAACCAAATTTAAATAAAGCTTCTACAAACTAAACAAAATTCATAAACTTCAAGATAGACTAAGATGAACTCTCAATTGAGAATATGAGCCATTAATGGGCTCTCTCAATGAGAAGCTCTCTTGTTGAGTAGCTTTTTCTAAATAGATAGGATGTATGCTCAAGCTTATGCTTCAAAAAGGGCTTCAATGGATGATTGTGGATTTTTAGTGTGGATAGATGGCTTTAGTATGGATTTGGCTCTCAAAATAGCATTATAACTTTACTTCATGGATTGTATTGTTTTACAAAGGGGAAGGATCCAATTTATAGGCAAGAGGCTTGAGGGATTGAGGGCTAAGATGCAAGGATGGAAAAAAGCTCATGCAGGGCTCAGATTGCATGAGAGGAGAGCACATGGATTGTGCTTCCTTACAACCAATCAAAGAGTGACACATGTCACATGGTGAGAGGATGGAGGAAAGGGGAAGGATGAGTCAACAAAGGAGGCTCAAGGGATAAAATCTTCATAAAGACCCTCATAATGACTTGTAAGAGCAATAAAAGGGCTTGTAAGAGTCATTTATGACCTAGTGGGCTTCATAAAGTTTTATGGTTGAGATATTTTGAGGGTGATGAGAAAAATTTTGACTTGGACTTGATTAGGAGGGTTTTAAGCTTTCTTAGGCTTGTGCAAATGATTAGAGGATGGATTAGGATGGTTTAGGATTAGCGTAGGGATAGGCAAGTGGATGGCATTTAATGAGGGTGGGTAAAGGAGGAGATATTTGTTAACTTTAGCTTGGGTTAGTAATTCTTAACCCATGTTTAGGGAATGTGACAAGGTTAGGAGGGGATTAGGATTAGGTTTAAAGACATCTTCTAGAAGAGTCTAGACTTTGGATGAGGATAAAGACTTTCTAGAATAGTCTAGAATTTCCTAGGATGAGGATGAAGACTTTCTAGAAGAGTCTAGAACTTCTTAGGATGAGGATTTTATGAAATAAATAAAGTTTTATTTATTTCAAGGGTTTGGGTTGAGGAGATATTTATTAAAATATTTTTAATAAACATGAGGATTAATATTTAATCTTGAATAAATATTTTGAGTTGGGATTAGGGGTAGGAAATGATGCGATTAGCCTTTAATTAAAATTAAAGAAGGATTAGAAGATTTTGGAAGAGGTTAGTGGTCTTAAGGAAATTGGCTAAGTTTTGGGCAAAAAATAAATTTTTTATTTATTTTAGGATTTTTGGTCAATTTATTAATTAAATAATTAATAAATAAGGAAATAATGTTTAAATAAGATTTAAACATTTTTGGGAGGCATTCCTTAATTAAATATTTTTAATTAAGATAAAGGGATTTAATGGCATAAAAATTAATTAATTAATTAAATAAATAATCAATTAATTAATTAAATAATTAATCAATTAATTAATTAAATAATTAATTAAATAATTAATTAATAAATGATGATGTCATCAGGACTTTTTCAGAAAATAAAAATACTTTATTTTCTAAAGGTTTTTAGGTGTCTACATTTTGCCCCTCTTTGATGTGATGCCGCAAGTGGCATGGCATCAAAGATAAGAAAATAAGATGCCCAAGGCTAGAGCAGAAGAGGAGAGAATGGACTGTGAGATGCCCCCTCAAGAAGGTAGCGAGGAGAGAAAGTGAGGCTCGATGGCTTCTTGAAAAGTACAAGAATCCAAGATGAGCAAGGAGACTCAGATTGGCAAAGAGAAGGGGCTGAATTAGCTCAAACTCTCACTATGGGAGAATGATAAAGGAGAATCAGATGCAGAAGAGGAAGCAAGCTTAAGACTTTAGGGAAGGTGGAGGATGAAGGAGCAGTGCGCTATAAAAAATAATCCAGGATAGGGAGATGGATGAGGGGATTATAAAGCTGATGCAACAGGATTTCAAAGAGTCAGATTGGTGGAAGATGGGTTTCGGAGATCCCTAGGACTACGATTGTGGATCTCGAAAGATGAGGCTTGGTGGATTGATTTGGATTGGTGGATCCCTAATACTAGGATTGTGGATCCCTAAAGCTAAGCGTGAGGAGTGATTCAAAGAGATACTAATGCATAAGCTGGGGTAGGAGCGACATATGTAGGATATGGATGGGGGATAATGGAGATGAAGGGAATCCATTGAAGCTTTTTGAGCAGGGGGATACTTCAAAGAGAAGTACCACCATGTAGTTGAGCACTAGATTTTCTATAGGACTATTGGTTAATTGCCAAGGTTACCAAGAACATCAAGGCCTTTTCACCAACTGTCCAAAGGACTGACGAACTGACTCAAAACAAACACGCAAGGATTGCCCCAGTATCACACATGAATCCTAGAGGAAGCAGTGTGGAAACGACACTGGGTAACCCACAAGCAAAAAAGAAAACAAGAAAAAGACATGATCAAGACCTTACGCTCTGATTGCCCCATTCATAGTATACCATGATATGGAAGATCGTGGCAACCTTGAGGAGGGAACAAGGAGATTGCTTGGAAAAGATATTTCAAGACCCAATAGGGAAGAGTCCAAATCAAAAGAAAGCAAAAATCCAAAAGAGAACCGTTTGCCAATGAGATGGGTAGGACGAGGTACTAACGGACCAAGATCAGACATGAGGAAAGCTATATCCTGCAAGGACCTATCAGAGAGCACCTAAGCTGGTGAATTTGGATGAGTGATGCGTCTGGCAAGCTGAACTAAGAAAGATAACACTTTGGTGACAAGAAATCTAGCCAAAGGATGCATTGGAATAGCTAACCAAGATGTGCAATGGGTGCAAGATGCTGATCAAGGACGAACTAACACAAATGCTAGATAGATGCAATGGTACTAAGCTAAAGAGGATGTACAAGCTGACAAACCAAGATATTTACAAGCGAGCTAATCAAGATATGGTACAAGCTAACGGACCAAGATAGTTACAAGCAGGCAAAAGCTCAGGATGATAGGATAGCGGGATGGTTCGATGTTGTGCAAGATGCGAAAGCTAAGGGTGGGGTGATAGTGAAAGATATGGATTTGGTAGGATGCATCCAATGATGATGAGATATTTTGTGAGCAAGGATAGCTAGAGGAGCAGGATGAGATGGCTGGATAGGATGGTAGATAGCTAGGATTATGATGGATATAAAGAGATGACATTGAGTTTGCATGAGGATAGCCTAGAGCTAGATACCAATGACAAGGGAGGATGGACAAGACAAGATCTCCAAGGAATATAGTGCCCCCAATTAGAAGATAACATGTGGAAGGAGGTCTTATGATGGATGTGATAGGATTGAAGCTAGGATAGAAAAAGCTGAAGGGGCTAGGGAGATGGATGATAGCTGAGATGATTGGCTGAAGCTGCATAAGATTAGTGGATGGTGTGAGATGGAAGCTGGAGGATGGAGGATAGGTGGATAGATTGGAAGATGAAGTTGGATGTCAAGAGATGACCAAAAGCATGAGGGTGATAGGCTAAGCTAGGGATGGCGGGATTACGCATGATGCTTGTTTGCCAAGTTTTCATCATGGTACTTGTCCAAGGCACTTGAATTGCCAAGTTTTCACCAGTGGATGCTTTATTTTTCTTTTCTTTTTTGACTTTTTGACTTTGGACTTAGCTGGAATGATTTTGGCTTTCTTCAGCTATTTTGTCTTTTTTGGGATTTTTCACTGGCTGTTGGAATGTTCAATTTTATTGCTAGCTGTTGGTACACTGGATGTGTGATTTATGCAATAGATCGGATTAGATGGGATTGATGGTAGGAGATGGAGGGATGAAAATGCTGGAAAGGAGCATGAGATGGGGATGCTTGCAAGAGCAACATTGGCACATGTTGGAACAGGTGTGAAAAGAGCATATGGGGGATAGATGGTAGATGCGGGAGTGATGGAGGATTTGTGGAAGCGTGCTTGGGGATATAGGCACCCAAGATGGAGTTAGGAGATGGGGGACATGAGTCACTAGATGGGGGATTAGCAATGGTGGATGCCATTATGCATTGGGTTTCAACTTTTTTCTTGGGGATCCACATGGTTTTGGTTTTTCTTTTCATAGGCTTTTGCATTGTTTTGCATTCTTTGATTGGATTTTGCCTTTTTGGAGTATGTCTTTTAGAATAGACATATGATTGCCTAGGATGTGGATTTTTAGCTTTATGCATTTTGAAGTTGGCATTCACATTGCTGTGGTAAGCTTTGGGAAGATGGTTAGGAGAAGCTTTGTGAGATGGAGAGGATATGAAAGAGCATATAGGGGGATGATGATGGATGATGTGCCCTGATATGTTCCTTTGTTGATCTTGCATAGGAATGGATGGAATAGGATTTTTATGATGGCTAATAGGAGGATGGAGGATGGTAGATTTTGGGACATAGGGACCCAAAATGGATTTAGCAGATGAAGGGGGGATATGGTAGGTTGTTTTGGGTTGCAAAGATGGTGGAGGGGGGATGACATAAGATTTCTTGAAGGAGTGATGGGAGGCTGGCATGGTGGGCTTGGAGATAGGCTTGGTTTGGGGGTGTGGTGTACCAACACCTTTAGATGGTGAGCCTTTGGATACATATCCAAGACCATGAAATCCTAGATTTTTTTGTGCAATAATAGGCTCTCTGATTCCTTGCTCTTGTGGTCCTAAACCTTGACCTTGATAATGCCATCGATTGAGCATTTGAACAAGTTGAGGAAACTTTTTGCTTGCAAAAAATGGTAGAAGTGATTTATTAGGTGTATTGCAATGGGGAGATACTGTTCTTAATTCTTCTGCTGAGAGAGGGCCACCGTGGATGAATGTAAGTGAACCAAGAGGGTAGATTATAGATGGTGGAATAGCTTGGATAGGTGGTAAGATGGAAGCATGGAGCGGGGGAGATGGAAGGATAGGATCTTGATGTAGCTGGTGGGATGACAAGATATCTTGTAGTGGAGGAGATATGGCTCGAGGTTTTGGAGATGGAGGAGATGGTGACTGCACTATGGATGGAAGACATGGTATGATGATATCTTCATTTATGCTTTGGGGGATGTCAACATGCTTTTGGGCAGGATCTTGATAGGATTGGTTTGGAGTGGATGGTGCGATAGGAGGTGAAGGGATGGATTCTTCAAAGGTAGCGGATGGATAGATGGGAGATTCAGTAGTGGAGATGGGTGAGTAGAAGATGGATGCATAAGGGTCATTATGAGAGATTTGGGAAATGCTTGAAGGCGATGTGGATAGGATTTGGAGGGATTTGATAGGTGGTGGGATTTTGATGCTTGCGGGAAGTGGAAGGATTTTAAGCAATTTGATGGATGGTATGGGGATGATAGCTATGGGAGATGGAGGTGATATTATAGATGGGGAAGCTTCATCACTGACTACTTCACATGGTTGGATTAGATGACATGGCTTATCGACTGTTGGAGGCAACTTTTCTTGTATTTCCTCTAGGAGATTCCTTGGAGACTCCTGTGTCGAAGGTGGAGGTGGATTGACGGAATAGCTAGTGTGATGGGGGTGGAAGATTGGAAGCTTGGTTGACGGGGTGATGGAGGGGAAGCTAGAATATCGGATGGCATGACTAGATAGTTTGGAATAACTCTTGGATTTTGGGGGATGCCCGGGGGAATGTTTCTAAGGCTTTCAATATACCCGTCATAGTCAACAAGATTTTCATCATCATTGGAATAGGAGGTGGCGGGAGCAAGGACAATGCGACCAAACACATCATGATAGGATTGGTACTTCATGCTTTGATGATGGGTTTGATGGGGATGGGGTCTTGCATATGGATGAACACGAAAGCTCATGGTTGGATTTGGATTAAGCACAGATTTTGGATTGGCTGATGAAAGATTTCCTAGGGAGAGTCAAAGCTGTATGACAGACCTAAGGAGGATTGGCTGGAGATTTTTGGCTTTCTTGTGGGTGGAAGACTTCAAGGGTATGCTATCAAAAAGTGAGAGTTTTGCTTTCCTATGTGCAGGATTCGTGGTGATTGTGTCAACTTAAGGATAGACTAGTGATCCTATGGCATGACACGAGATTGACCACTTGTGGATCCCAACCTTTAGCTCAAGGTGATGAGGGATACAAGTGACAAAGCTGGATTACCCTAGACAATGCTTTGTCAAAGGTATAACCTTGGTGAGATTGGTTGATTGGTAGGATTGATTGGATAGAAAAATCTAGCAAAGTGAAAACAACTCTTTAAAGGCTTGGGTGATTTTGGATTGGGTTGCTAGCTGGCTGGGGGGATGATTTGGATGGACTTTGGATTTGGGATTGTTCTCAGGCAAAGAACTAGATAGATTTGGTTGCAACGGGGGAGCTTGGATGATTTTATGATAAGGCAGTGACTACGCTAAGTATGCCTTGAGTTGGGAGATTTCTGCTTTTCTGGGATTTCGACCAAAATTGGCAAACATTCATTCAAACGCTATGAACAAACAAGCAGACAAAAGTTTTGAGCAAGCATGTCAAACACACCAACATCTTAGGAAGCTTTTGAAATATCCCCGACAGGATGATTGACTCTTTAAGCACTAAATTTCTTAAAACTCAGAGGTTTGACTTTTCGTCAAACAATTAGCAATCGTGCTCTGATACCACTGAAATATCCCCGACAGGATGATTGACTCTTTAAGCACTAAATTTCTTAAAACTCAGAGGTTTGACATTTCGTCAAACAATTAGCAATCGTGCTTTGATACCACTAAAATGACCCTGATAAGTTACTGCCTTCTTAAACATCAGAATCTTAACACTTCAGGAGTTTGACGTTTCGTCAAAGCAAGCTCTACTGGCCCTTACTCTAAAGGCCACTACATTAAGAGTGTAATGTCTCACAATGAATTCTCTTGATAAAATAGTTTCACAAAATAATGGTAGCCGAGAAACCAACAATTTTCAGGAAAGATCTAACTTCAAATGTAATAACAAAGTCTTACACTGTCTGAAAGCAATGAATAATAGTATCCTAACTAAGTTTCATTGTAAATAGACAATATTGAGAACCTGAGATTCTATGGTCTCCATGATTCTTCAAACTAGCATTTATCCCTGCCAATCCGAATCTAATTTTCCATCTGTAGGGTACCGACCCTCCTTCATTTGAAAGTCATCCCTATTAGCTTTTCTCTTTGACTGAGACCTTGGGGACTGCAATAGTTCGGACTCTCGATGATGTTCCGTACTCAATCCTCTATCTTCCCTTACAAGGCTGACTGTTGCCTATGATGAAGCTCACACTTTATGCTTTGGCAGCAGCACATCACCACCATTGGAAGACATATCCCTTGCATGATCCCTGCTGGCGGAGTTTATCGGAGGACTTCTGTATGTCCTGTTTGCGTTGTAAGCAAGGCCGATACTGTTACTACTGTGACTGGGTCTACATTACTCCTGTTCTGGACTTAAATCGGTCTATACTCCTGAATCTACCAGCTGTGACCTGCGATTTGATTAATTTACTCTCCAAACGAAATCATCGCTGAAGGAATGAACGGAAGGATGGATTTGGAATGTGTGATTCTTCCCTCCAGTCTTTTCACATCTTGTTCTCCTTAACTAAATCTATCACCGCAAATACCCAACCCTGGTGCGGCCTGGGATGTCCACTTATATAGCCAACGCGTGGCAAAGCGATTCCAATCGGCCCGTGTCCTGCCTTAACCTCTGCGCGGAAACGATACAGTCACCCGCAAATCGTCCAATCTTGCTTGAGAATGGATCGCCAAATGATGAAGGAGTTTTCGTGTGGAAGGTCGCCCGAGCCGGATGATAAGGTTCTTGCATGGGAAGAGATCGATGTTTATAATTTCCTCAAAACTCAACCCTTAGACCTGCGGCAAGAATCAGATGCTGGACTGTTGATATCCTCCTCCTTAGCTTATTAATCTGATGAATAGAAACTAACCAATGAGTTGCGAGTCTTCAGTTCTGCAATGCTTGTGTAGGTGGCAATTAATTCCACACTAGCTGATCCTTTAATGAGCAGTGATGCGAGAACCACAAAATTGTCTAGGAAACTTGCCTTCTTCCCTATTCTGTCCAATACTGCCACTGATCCTGTGAACCTTGTAAATAGATTATATCTTCGAATCTCAATACTCAAAGTGATCCTCAAAACACAATCTTCCAAATTTGGCCCTAAGCCACAAATAGTCGCCCTGATGAAATGACTGAATGTCACCTCCAATCTGCAATAATTCGGATGATATTTCACACCCTCAAAATTGCGTACCAATTAAGAGTTATCATTCTCAATGGCCAACTGTGACAATTGCCGAAACCCTAGGTTCCACAATGCACCCGTGATTGAATCACAATCTGAAAACAAAGAGAGATAATCAACTGCCTGATTCAAATGGAGCCCCGGGGTGCCTATTTATTCTTTTCCCTCCATCCTCTCTAGAGACTTCTAGAACCTTTTTGATCTTATCCCTCAAGTGACTTTATTTTCCAAGTCACTTTATTAAATACAAGGTTATCTTTTAATATTATTTATTTAATTAAAATAATTAATTAGTCATCCTTGGACAACCATTAATTAAATTAATTAAATCGAACTGTCACCAAAAAATTTGGGGACATGACAGTCCGCCCTTCCTGAAATTGCTTGTCCCCAAGCAATGGCTGAACCATGAACCAATCAGTCTTCCTGGATCCCAAATGTAAATCTGTGTATCATCCCAATCCTCATCATACTCCCGTGGAGAAATCATCAATACCAGTAGCTGAGAAACTGTACTCAACATCCAAACAACTGACAACTCTGATGAAATCGTCTGAAAACCAACTGTAGATGTCAGTAGAAGAACCCATTCTGCGGAACTCAAGCCAACTGAAACATCAACTCTATCAAAACTCAAGCCCCTATCAAAAAGACACCTGCACCCAACTGCATTGTAGATATGACAATAGCCATAGGTACCTGAATTACTGCCATCAAATTCAATCTCTGAAAAACTACTCCGAGTGTGTCGATGCTGCAGGCTGAATAACTTGCTACTACCACTTCTTTTTTTGAAAGAAGGTGCCAATCTATCCCCTAATGGATGGTAAGAAACTGGAGCCAATCTACATCTGCATGAAATAAAATCTTCTATCTCTGTGTCAAAAGAGAAATGATGAGCGTACCCTACCGTATAATGCCAGTAAGAACCTCCAAATTCTGCTACTAGCTCATCATCACTGAACTGGTAATCAATATATGGCTCCAATATCTGACTCCGAGTGATTGTAGGCTGGATAGGATCCCGTGCATTCTACTCAACAAACCCTTCCTCGAGATCCCTGTGAGGTAGCATAGTAGAAAGGACCCCTATAATCTTCTCAACCAATATGCAAATAACACTAGTATCATGGATGAGAACACCTTCTGTCACTTTATACGGGTCCAAATGAACACATGCACTATCCAACAAATACTCCATGAACGGTTTAGTGTAGTAAAAATTATATGAGGAAGCATCAATATACTTCCCTGCACACCACAACTGATCCTCCTGTGAAGGTGGCATACCCCACTGTACCACACTATCAACTAACTGAGAAGAATCAATCTGGAAACTTGACTCTACCGGTATCCCGAACTCATTAAGACCAACTTCTTCCAAACCCTAAACATGTATGTCAGTCTCAATAATAAGCTCCTCAAAAGCTACTGTAGGAGTGTACTTACCGTCATCTACCTCATTAGACAAATGAACTGGGTCTGGGGCTGGTTTTGACCACAAATGCTCCAACTCCACGGTCACCTCCTTCAACTGAAACTGTGACTTCTGTAGATCCTACTGTGTGTCCTCTAACGCCTCAGTAGTCGCTATGAGCTCTTGGGAAAGCTCACTCACCTCCTCTTCACGATCCAAGAGGGCCTCATATGCTGTACTCCCCCACTCAACCAAGTGATCATGGTCGGCTACCAATCGTAAATAATCTTGCTTCAAAATCTGAACAACTTCACGCAAGGCATGAATCTCTGCCAAAGAAAAGTAACCACCGCTGGACTCATCTGTCATAGAAGAACCCCAACCAGTAACAGCCAACAATTGACGAGCAGTATCAAAATGCTCACAAGCGATAGCAATGTCTCGCTCACTAACTTTCAACTGGCTAACCACATGATGGCTCTGGCTGAACTGTCTCCAACAATCTTCTTCTGGAGCTCTTAAAGGAGTATCCTCAATATTAACATCCATATCTCGTGAATCATCTCCAAGGTCCATATCAATATCCAATTTGTCAAAAATTGTAGTACTGCTGTCAAGCTCTTCTGTACCCAAAGAAACTGACAAAGAAACTGTGTCTTCAAAACTGTCCATTTCATTCTCCTAGATGTCATCAAGGCCAAAATGATCCTGGGACTCATCCGTACACACTGGCAAATATGAAAAATCTTCAACACCTTTCAGCAAGAAGGGTCATCTACATATATGAACCAAGCCCAATACCGGTGTATAAAAACTAATACCAACATCGGATGTTCTGCTGGCACAAGGAAAGATAACACCGTATATTCTGCTAATCAAATCCATGATAGTACTCAAACAATCATGGCTATCATAAAGTGCTAAAGATCTTCGGTTGACTGAATCCCAAATGCTGCTGAAACATTCTCAAATCCATATGCAAGAAACAACTGGTAACTCAAGCAAACTACTTACCTGAGTAATGTGACCAATACCAGCTAACTTCACATACCTGTCTGCCATTGTCCTTGTATCCTGGATGTGAATGCAAGATGAACTTGTAGCATTATCAGCTACCATATATGATCCGTCAAATGTAGAAAGCTGAGTGTTAGACGTACTAGATGAAATTAAACTTAGCTCCATGCCATGCTCATTCTCATGTCTCTCCCAGTCCTGTAATGCCAAAGTTGCTCGAGTGTCCTCAAGCTCGCAAGAAAGCTTGACAACTTCCTCCTCCTTCTTCCTCAAGGCATCTGAATAGTCTTTGGCAAGGCTTAGAAGATGGTCACGATCTGATAGAAGATGTAAATAGCTCAGCTTCATCATCCCCATCCCTTCACCAATTGCGTGTAAGTCACAGCAGGAAGAATTTGCCTGAACTCCCTTATGTCTTCCTTGTAACTGAATCATCTGGATGTGCTCTTCTAACATCTCCCGCATTCTGTCATGATGAGATAAAGAAGCCACAATACTATCTTTACTTACCTTCAGCTGGCTGGACAAATCTTGTGAAGTACTGCCATTCTCATCCTCATGTGATGAAGCATCTAACTGAGCCTGGTACTCTCTCTCAGCAAAATCATGAATGCTCGATGTCTGCTCATTTCCGCCAGGTATCTCATCATCATGCACAATGACATCTTCATCATCATCTGAACTTACTTCACTGTAATCATTGCTTGTCAGAACAAAACTACCTTGAGCTGAGACATCACCCTTGGGAAACCCGTATTCAACTGTCTCAACTTGAGTACCAAGTTGATAGTTACTATCCATCAGCGTAATATCCTTCACCGCTTCTTCCTGAGGCTGAACTGAAACCTCTGACCGGTTGCACACTTGTTTCTTGAACTCCTCATTAAGGTTCTTAGTAACATCTCTCATTGTATCAGTCAACGCTTTGTGAGAAGGTTTGACAAAATGAGATCCAGTTGATTTATTCACCTTAGCTGGGATGGACAGCCTATCAAGCATACGGTGGTGCTTAACCAACAGTTCAGACATGTTATGTTTGATCTTTCTGAGCTCATCCTGAATACCTGAATAGTCCTCCTTTCCACAATTCTGACTCTGAATACTGTGTCTATTACTTGTCTGAGATTGTGTCCTTGGAGACTTTGTGCTGTACCTGTCCATCTTGGTTGAAGTAGAGTGCTGATCACTCATGTAAGTTCTCACCCCACAGGATGGCAAGAAAACCGCTCTGATACCACTGAAATATCCCCGACAGGATGATTGACTCTTTAAGCACTAAATTTCTTAAAACTCAGAGGTTTGACATTTTTTCAAACAATTAGCAATCGTGCTCTGATACCACTAAAATATCCCCAATAGGATGATTGACTCTTTAAGCACTAAATTTCTTAAAACTCAGAGGTTTGACATTTCGTCAAACAATTAGCAATCGTGCTCTGATACCACTGAAATGACCCTGATAAGTTACTGCCTTCTTAAACATCAGAATCTTAACACTTCAGGAGTTTGACGTTTCGTCAAAGCAAGCTCTACTGGCCCTTACTCTAAAGGCCACTACATTAAGAGTATAATGTCTCACAATGAATTCTCTTGATAAAATAGTTTCACAAAATAATGGTAGCCGAGAAACCAACAATTTTCAGGAAAGATCTAACTTCAAATGTAATAACAAAGTCTTACACTGTCTGAAAGCAATGAATAATAGTATCCTAACTAAGTTTCATTGTAAATAGACAATATTGAGAACCTGAGATTCTGTGGTCTCCATGATTCTTCAAACTAGCATTTATCCCTGCCAATCCGAATCTAATTTTCCATCTGTAGGGTACCGACCCTCCTTCATTTGAAAGTCTTCCCTATCAGCTTTTCTCTTTGACTGAGACCTCAGGGACTGCAATAGTTCGGACTCTCGATGACGTTCCGTACTCAATACTCTGTCTTCCCTTACAAGGCTGACTGTTGCCTATGATGAAGCTCACACTTTATGCTTTGGCAGCAGCACATCACCACCATTGGCAGACATATCCCTTGCATGATCCCTGCTGGCGGAGTTTACCGGAGGACTTCTGTATGTCCTGTTTGCGTTGTAAGCGAGGCCGATACTGTTACTACTGCGACTGGGTCTACATTACTCCTATTCTGGACTTAAATCGGTCTATACTCCTGAATCTACCGGCTGTGACCTGCGATTTGATTAATTTACTCTCCAAACAGAATCATCGCTGAAGGAATGAACGGAAGGATGGATTTGGAATGTGTGATTCTTCCCTCCAATTTGTTCACATCTTGTTCTCCTTAACTAAATCTATCACCGCAAATACCCAACCCTGGTGCAGCCTGGGATGTCCGCTTGTATAGCCAACGCGTGGCAAAGCGATTCCAATCGGCCCGTGTCCTACCTTAACCTCTGCGCAGAAACGATACAGTCACCCACAAATCGTCCAATCTTGCTTGAGAATGGATCGCCAAATGATGAAGGAGTTTTCGTGTGGAAGGTCGCCCGAGCCGGATGACAAGGTTCTTGCATGGGAAGAGATCGATGTTTATAATTTCCTCAAAACTCAACCCTTAGACCTGCGGCAAGAATCAGATGCTGGACTGTTGATATCCTCCTCCTTAGCTTATTAATCTGATGAATAGCAACTAACCAATGAGTTGCGAGTCTTTAGTTCTGCAATGCTTGTGTAGGTGGCAATTAATTCCACACTAGCTGATCCTTTAATGAGCAGTGATGCGAGAACCACAAAATTGTCTAGGAAACTTGCCTTCTTCCCTATTCTGTCCAATACTGCCACTGATCCTGTGAACCTTGTAAATAGATTATATCTTCGAATCTCAATACTCAAAGTGATCCTCAAAACTCAATCTTCCAAATTTGGCCCTAAGCCACAAATAGTCGCCCTGATGAAATGACTGAATGTCACCTCCAATCTGCAATAATTCGGATGATATTTCACACCCTCAAAATTGCGTACCAATTGAGAGTTATCGTTCTCAATGGCCAACTGTGACAATTGCCGAAACCCTAGGTTCCACAATGCACCCGTGATTGAATCACAATCTGAAAAAAAAGAGAGATAATCAACTGCCTGATTCGAATGGAGCCCCGGGGTGCCTATTTATTCTTTTCCCTCCATCCTCTTTAGAGACTTCTAGAACCTTTTTGGTCTTATCCCTCAAGTGACTTTATTTTCCAAGTCACTTTATTAAATACAAGGTTATCTTTTAATATTATTTATTTAATTAAAATAATTAATTAGTCATCCTTGGACAACCATTAATTAAATTAATTAAATCGAACTGTCACCAAAAAATTTGGGGACATGACAGCTTTCTACAAGGATGAAATTTGGTTTAGCTAGGGAGTCCTCGATATACACAAGGTACGTGAGGCCCAAATCTGTAGATGAAACCAAAAAGATGTCACACAGTCGAGAGGAGCGGTAACCCACTTCTCCTCTTTCACTTCTCAAGGGTATAAAGTTCCTTGAGGCTTAGCCCGAGTGACAAAATTTTGATCCCAAGAGAGGTGTCTTTGGATTCACCTCCCGATCTTTATACTCCGCCAGAACGCTGGAGTTGAGGTCATCCCAAGGGGTGATGAAATCCCCAAGTAGGCCTCCTAAAAAGTGTAAAACAAGACCACATACATGATCTTGGGCTTTAAAAGACACGCGTTCATTCCAATTGATGATTTAAATTTTGTAAGCTATGATTGAAGACACTTGTGATTATGGCATACAATGTTCATTCCAATTTGATAGCGTCATTAGCATAATGAAAGTCGAGAGATCGTCAACATAAGAAATGTGAGCGTCATTGAAAATCCGTCAAAACCATGCGATGTTCATTGATTTTTAGGCATTCAAGATTGAGTGTGAGTTTTTTTTAAGCCCAAACCAAAGATGTGTGAAACTCGATTGCCAAGCGCGCACCCGGAGGCCCTCCACGTCAAGATTTGTCCAATTTTTATGCCCAAATGAAGTGTGAGCGAGATTAATGCACATTCAAGGAATTTTCTAACTTAGAAAAACCACTAAAGACCCAAGTGAGTGGAGTTTGATCTTTGTGGAGCACTTAACACCCTCTTAGGTAGACCCATCCCCATAGATGGCGCTAAGATTGCAACCAATGGTTAAATTGATGGGTGATTAAAGAGGGTGAGTCCAACTACAAACTTACTCAAAGCGTTTTGATTAGTTTTTATGTGGATTATTTTTATGCCCCAAAAGATGATTATTTGATCTATGGCATTCAATATTGGATTTGTTGTTTTAATCATGCATTCATAAAAAAAAACAAACTTGATTTTAATCCATGGCACTCAAGAGTGATTTTAGCAACATGCATTCAAAGACAAGTGATTAAACATTCAAGTTTTTTTCCTTTGAGCATTCAAGATTGAGATTTTGTGTGTTGTTTTAAGAACTTTGAAGTGCTTTGTTTTAACCTTAGATCATTCAAGATTGTTTTTGGACTCAAAAGTGAAAATGACTCTTTGGACTTTGCTTTTCATTCAAGATTTTGTGTTCTAGTTTGCATGTTTTAAGCCCAAAAATGATATTCCTAGATTGTTTTGATGCATGAAAAACTAAGAAACATTCAAGATTTTGCAACAAGACATTTGTTTGGAACAAATAACAAAGCTTTTTAGGACAATTTTGGCAACCATTTAGGACTCTTAGTTTTCATGAGATTTTTAAAAGAACTTTAACATATTTGCAAATGAGGTTCATTTTATCCTTGATTGATGCTTTGAGTTTGATTTAGATTTTAGTGTGCACTTAGTGTTGATTTTGAACCTTTTGAAATGGAAACTTGATGTTCTTTTTAAATTCCCAAAAATGAAGTGTTCCTAACTTTGCATGAATGCATCTAAAACCTTGATGTTGCAAGGATGCAAATGATTGGATTGGTTTAGTTTCACTTGTTAAAAGATCTTTTCTTTTTTGCAAATTTTTAATTTTTTAATGGATTTAAGTATGATTTGGGGGTTCATTTTAAGCACTAAAGAAAAGTGTGTATGATTTTGCTTCCTTAAAAAAAAAAATGGCCAAGATCTCCCACAAGAAGAAGAAGAAGAAGTAGATGGAATAAGAAGAATATAGACAAGAAGAGGAAGAAGAATTCCAAGTGCTTTGTCCACCTATAAGCTTGAAAAATCTGCAAATACTATGAGATAGACTATGAGTTCCTTTGTCTTCTTCATGCTCATGTGGACCTACAAAACCAATTTATACAATCCTACCAATCACAAAAACAAGAAAAATTAGCCAAAATCAGCAAATGACATACAAACTTGACTAAAAAAGCTAATGAAGATGACCCATGCGGGGTCCCACCGGGCGTGCCAAAATGTATATGAGCAATGTTAGTATGCTAATAGAAACCAAATTTAAATAAAGCTTCTACAAACTAAACAAAATTCATAAACTTCAAGATAGACTAAGATGAACTCTCAATTGAGAATATGAGCCATTAATGGACTCTCTCAATGAGAAGCTCTCTTGTTGAGTAGCTTTGTCTAAATAGATAGGATGTATGCTCAAGCTTATGCTTCAAAAAGGGCTTCAATGGATGATTGTGGATTTTTAGTGTGGATAGATGGCTTTAGTATGGATTTGGCTCTCAAAATAGCATTATAACTTTACTTCATGGATTGTATTGTTTTACAAAGGGGAAGGATCCAATTTATAGGCAAGAGGCTTGAGGGATTGAGGGCTAAGATGCAAGGATGGAAAAAAGCTCATGGAGGGCTCAGATTGCATGAGAGGAGAGCACATGGATTGTGCTTCCTTACAACCAATCAAGGAGTGACACATGTCACATGGTGAGAGGATGGAGGAAAGGGGAAGGATGAGTCAACAAAGGAGGCTCAAGGGATAAAATCTTCATAAAGACCCTCATAATGACTTGTAAGAGCAATAAAAGGGCTTGTAAGAGTCATTTATGACCTAGTGGGCTTCATAAAGTTTTATGGTTGAGATATTTTGAGGGTGATGAGAGAAATTTTGAATTGGACTTGATTAGGAGGGTTTTAAGCTTTCTTAGGCTTGTCCAAATGATTAGAGGATGGATTAGGATGGTTTAGGATTAGCGTAGGGATAGGCAAGTGGATGGCATTTAATGAGGGTGGGTGAAGGAGGAGATATTTGTTAACTTTAGCTTGGGTTAGTAATTCTTAACCCATGTTTAGGGAATGTGACAAGGTTAATGAGGGGATTAGGATTAGGTTTAAAGACATCTTCTAAAAGAGTCTAGACTTTGGATGAGGATAAAGACTTTCTAGAATAGTCTAGAATTTCCTAGGATGAGGATGAAGACTTTCTAGAAGAGTCTAGAACTTCTTAGGATGAGGATTTTATGAAATAAATAAAGTTTTATTTATTTCAAGGGTTTGGGTTGAGGAGATATTTATTAAAATATTTTTAATAAACATGAGGATTAATATTTAATCTTGATTAAATATTTTGAGTTGGGATTAGGGGTAGGAAATGATGCGATTAGCCTTTAATTAAAATTAAAGAAGGATTAGAAGATTTTGGAAGAGGTTAGTGGTCTTAAGGAAATTGGCTAAGTTTTGGGCAAAAAATAAATTTTTTAATTTATTTTAGGATTTTTGGTCAATTTATTAATTAAATTATTAATAAATAAGGAAATAATGTTTAAATAAGATTTAAACATTTTTGGGAGGGATTCCTTAATTAAATATTTTTAATTAAGATAAAGGGATTTAATGGCATAAAAATTAATTAATTAATTAATTAAATAATTAAATAAATAATTAATTAAATAATTAATTAAATAAATAATTAATTAAATAATTAATTAAATAATTAATTAATAAATGATGATGTCATCAGGACTTTTTCAGAAAATAAAAATACTTTATTTTCTAAAGGTTTTTAGGTGTCTACACCATCATCACACATGAATCTGGGAAGAGTCAGAGTGGGAACAATATTGAGTAACCCACAAGCAAAAAAAAGAAAAGAAAAGATGAAAGACCTGATGAAGACCTTGCACTCAAATTGCCCCATTCATAGCACACCAAGATATAAAAGATCATGGTGAATTTGAGGAGGGAACAACCCAAATCACTTGGAAGAGATACTTTAAGAGCCAAATTTGAAATCCTGAAAAGAAAATAAATCGAAAGAAAATGTAAATCCATAAAAAAAGTTAACCTTTTGCCAAAGAGATTTTTAGGACTGGATACTAATGGACTAAGATCAGACGAGAGGAAGGATGCATCCTGTAAGGATCTATCAGCAATATCAAGGACTAGGATGACCTAAGAAATTAGAACTCTTTAGTACAACATTTTGATGATAAGGGATCTCGTATGAGGATTCTCTAAAGCACCTAACCAAGAGAACTGCAAGTTGTGATCAAGCATGAAGTGACATGAAGAGATGAGAGATATACAATGGGACCAAGCTAAGAACTGACACACAAGGAATATACAACTGACAGACCAAAGTAGGTACAAGGGATTATGGTACAAAAACTCAACAGGATGGGATAGCAGTGGGAAAGATAAAGATGAGAGGATTAGGGGATGAAAGGTTTGAGATGAGAAGATAGTGGATAAAAAGCTCGAGATGCGAAGATAGCGGATAAAAATCTTGAGATGGGGAGATAGAGGAAAAGTGTGGGATAAGGAGATAGAGGGGATGAAAAGCTCAAAAGGAGAAGATGGTTTGTGAAAAGCTTAAGATAGTGGGAGTAAGAAGGCTTAGGATGAGAAGAGAGTGGATGAAAAGATTAGGATGAGAGGATAGCGAATGGAAGCTCAAGATGAGGGGATAGCAGATGAAAAGCTCAAGATGAGGAGATAGCAGATGAAAAGCTTAGGATGAGGGGATAGCGAATGGAATCTCAGGATGAGGGATAGCTGAGGGCTAGATACCAATGACAAGGGATGTACCAGGTGATAGAAAGATGGAGGTAATGCTGGGAGATGCAAGGATAGATGAAAAATGGAACAGTGGATAGAGGGATTTGGGTAGAGGAATGCAAAAAGATAAGGATTGATGGAAAGATGGACACAACATGGTCTCCAAGGAATATAGGGCCCCTGGGTTCATTTTATTCAAGAGGAGGTGTTATAAGGGGTGTGATAGGATAGAGGCTTGGTCAACAAGAGGATGACAGAGAGAGATGGAAGCTAGGATAGGAAAGGGGAATGAGAAAGGAAGATAGGGGATAATAAGGTTGGGTAGATGAGGATGATGGAGGATTTATATGGATGAAAGAATGGGTGGATAAAGGATAGGTGGATACAAACTTTGATGGAAAATGGATGTCAAAGGGATGAACCAAAGAATGTATCTAGTGGTGGACTTTATTTCTATCAAGATCCAAAGGAGGATGGGGGGGGGGAAATGGATAGGATGTGGTTGGTATGGTGGGATGAGATGGGTATGATGGGTGATGGAACATGCCCCCAAGTGTACAGAGCATTTGGATGGAGGGATTATGCATGACGCTTGTTTGCCAAGTTTTCATCATGGTACTTGTCCAAGGCACCTAAATTGCCAAGTTTTCACCATTGGATGTTTTTTTTGTAATTTTTTATTTTATTTTATTTATTTTTTTGACTTTTTTGATGCATTTTTACTCATAGATGTTGGCAGGATGGATGGAAAAGGATTGGATTAAACAAGTGGAATGGTGGGTGGGAGTTTGGCAGATAATGGATGCGAAGACATAAGACTTGTGGGTAAATGAATGAGGAAAATGGAAAGATCATCATTGACACACACCTTCAAAGGTGATGAAATAGAGGGAAAGATGGTGGTGAATGGGGTTAAGGAGAAAATGGAGGAAGAGAAAGATAAGGACTAAAAGTAGAGTTCGAAGATGGAGGATGGGAATTTTAGGATAAGAAGCACATGGACTAAGAGTGGATTGGGGGGATGAAGGATGTTTATATGGGGAGCTGGATAAAGGATGAATGGATGAGGATTTTTAGTAGCATGAATGGATCGATGCCAATTGAGATTTTTCTTTGAGATGCATTTCTTTTATGAGCATCTTGGGTATCCACATGATTTTTGACTTTTGGAGCTTGGGCCTTTGTGGCCTCTTGAAATTTTCTTTGATTTGGATCAAATGCTTCTCTTCTTGAACATGTTTTTTAGAAAGGACATGTCAAAAATTTGACTTTTGTGGAAGTGTGGATTTATGTTTTTTGAGTTTGGCATCCAATATGATTTCATTAGCCATGGTATGGGAACAAGAGCATGGGGGATATGGAGGGATTGTGGATGGGGTGATATAGGGTGAAGGTTGGAAGGGATTCAAGGGTGAGTGCCTTTGATGATCTAGCTGGTGGATTTGAGGGGATGGAAGGATAGATTGGAACATAGGATATAGATGGTTATAATTGCCCAAAATGGATGGAAAGAATGAAGTATATGGGCCCAAAATAGATGGAAACAGGGAAGGAGTAGGTCCCAAGATAGATGGAGGAGATAAAGGATTCATATTAGGTATGTAAGGACCCAAAATGGATGGAAAGAGTGGGGGATTGGATAAGGGTTATATGGACCCAAAATGGAGGGTTGGAAATAAGGAGTAGGATAAGGGCCCAAAATAGATGTAGAACAAGAGGGATGAGAAATTTGGGGTGGAGATGGAAGGACTTGCGACCATGTAGGGATAGAGAGGATACCAACATCTAGAGATACACTTTTATTTCTTTCTTTAATATGATGTTCATTATGTGGAACATAAGATGTGAGTTCAGATATGATAGTTAGTTCTTCTTCTATTGATCTATCATCATGGATTATGGTATTGGTATGAGCATGAAGTAGAGGGGATGGAAGGATAGGATCTTGAGGTTGATGGGTTGATGGAAATGGAACTTGAGATGGAGTAGGTGTGATGGTTGGATTCAGATATGGAGGGGATGGTAAAAGTGGATCATGTAGGGGAATAAGAAGGATGGTGGGATCTTCTATTGTATCAAGGGATATTCCAACATGCTTTTGGACAAGATCTTGACAGGAATGGGTGGGAGTGGATGGTATGATAGGAGAAGTATGGATTATTTCTTTAAGTGAGGTAGATGGATGGGTAGGAGGTTCTTTAGTGGGGATGGGTTGATGGGGAATAGAATCAGTAGGTTTGTTACATGGGAGTTGGGTAATGCTAGGAGGGGGTGATGTGGATAGGATTTGGAGGGATTTGATGGATGGGAGGTAGGAGATGGAAGGGGTTTGGTAAGTGGTGTGGATGCGATAGGGATGGTAGCGATAGGAAAATCTAAGAGGAGTGATGGGGGTGAGAGGTGGAGTTGCTTTGGGCTTCCTTGTAAAATTCCTTGGAGATGACTGTGTTGGACTAGGAGGAGCAAGGGGATTGAGGTGATGTGTTGTATGACTAGGATTGGTTGGAGGATTTGGAAAGGGGTTTGGACTAGGGATGTAGCTACTAAAATTGTTCTGGAATGGTGGAGACTGGGAGATGAAGGTAGAGGAAGATGGAGATATGGCTAATGTATAAGAGGAATATGTGGGCACAATATAAGGAAGAGGTAAGGATGAGGACAAAAATGGATTTCCCTTGTCAAAGGCATGGTAAGGAGTACTAGTGGGTATGCACAGAGGAATGATGGAGCTATTTGGAGGAATGATTGGATTTTGGAGGATGTTTGGAGGAATATCTCTAAGGCTTTCAATATATCCATCGTAGTCGACAAGATCATCATCATCATTGGAATAGGATGGAGTGGGAGAAAAGGTGGGATGACTAAACTCATCATAATAGGATTGTGACATGATGTTGTAATGATGAGCTGGATGGGGATGGTGGATGCTACTAGTTAAGACATAGAGAGAAGAGAAAGACTCTATGGAAGACCTTAGGAATGATGGTACTAGAGGAAGGCTTGGAAGCTTGGCTAAATCTTGGATGTGGCAGTGACTACGCTAAGTATGCCTTTCATTTGGGTTGAATGATTGACCAATGGTTGGGTTGTTGCGAATGGACTTGCTAACAACCATTTCAAAGGATAAACAAGTGATCTCTTTAGCAAAATTATTTGATTTTTTCTGAAACATGGGGAGGATGTTGAACATGCAAGCACATAAAACACACCAATAGCCCTATAAGATGTTTTCTAGGATATACAAGATTAGCTAGGGGTGTCCTCGATATAAACAAGGTACATGAGGCCCAAATTTGTAGATGAAAGAAAATAATGCCACTCAGCCAAGAGGAGACGGTAACCCAAATCTCCACCTTCACTTCCCAAAGGTATAAAGTTCTTTGGGGCTTAGCCAAGAGTGACAAGATTATTCTTCTAAGAGAGGCATCTTTCAATTCACCTTCCAATGTTTATACTCTGCCAGAATGCTAGAGTTGAGGTCATCCCAAGGGATGTTGAAATCCCCAAGCAAGCCTCCTAAAAAAGTGTAAAACAAAACCACATAAGTGATCTTGGGTTTAAAAAACACTCATTCATTTCCAATTGATGATTTAGATTTTGTAAGGTATGATTGAAGACACTCATGTTTATGAAATACAATGTTCATTCCAACTTGATAGCGTCGTCAGCGTAATGGACATCAAGAGGTCATCGACATAAGAAATGTGAGCGTCATTGAAGTGTGTCAAAATCGTGCAATGTTCATTGATTTTTAGGCATTCAAGATTGTGTTTAAGTATTTTATGCCCAAATTTGAAGTGTGAGGTATTGCAATGATTATTTGATCCTTTGCATTCAAGATTGTGTTTGTTGTTTTAAGCATGCATTCCAATAAAAGCTTGATTTTAGTCCATGGAATTCGAGAGTGATTTGAGCAACATGGTTAGGTTTTTATGATGCTCCAACTTGCAATGCTACCAAAAGATCAATTTGATTAGTCACTCAAAAATTCCCAAAATCAAAGGTTAACTATGGAATTTTTAAATTTTTTTTTTTTTGTTAATTTTAATATGCATAAAAATGATCAGAATTACCCCTATCCTTATACATTCCTATATTCATGCTCAAAATCATTCACACAATGTGTCTTATGATTCTTGGGAACTGATGCCAACCTCATGCTCAATGCTTCTGCACTTGGTCTTTGTATGTCTATGTGCCTATGTAAGTGAATGTGAACATGTTTCACCATTCAAGAGGTATAAAAATGGCATCCATATCCTCTAACTTTGTTGACATTGAATGTCCTCTTGGTCTCCATACTCGATTTAATCTTTTGTAACAATCATAATATTCTAACTAGATGCCTACTTCATAGCTCGATTATAAGCATTTCACATTTGTTTCAATTTCTTATATAACCCTTGTGCCATGTGCAATATCCACTTTTTATGAATCAGTTTTCATATTAAAGTGAAACCTCAACATCACTAATATCTTTCATTTTAGATTGCATTTGGATGACATAATGTCCAATTCTTGTATTGTCATTTAGCATTTGGTGGAATAGTTATGGTGCATCCTTGTGTCTTTATGTTCTCAACTTACTCACAAAGTGAATACTATCTTATCAAAATATTTTGTGAGTCTTTAGTGGTGATAGTTGTGATAATGTTCTACTCTCATCAGTGGCCTACATATGATTTATAAGGTTCCCTATTCATGATTTATACATAAATATATACCATCCTAACTCTGGGTCCTTCATGGTGGCATGTCACTGATGAGCTTATATTCCCAACTTGGAGTTATTGAAAGTATTAATTCCTTAATTGAAATGGATATCTCTTCAAGAGACATATTGGATCTTTTAATTATACACTTAAGTGTTTCTACAATAAAGTATTATAACTTGAAATCAACAACTTTCTATATCACCTTAGTTTAGTAGTGTAACATGAATACTAGCTATTAGGGAAAGCATTAACAATACTAAAATGAGTAAACACTTAAGATAGGACTGATTTTTTATCACCACAAATGAAGGCAAACAAAGAATGGTAAGCTCCAAATGGTCTAACACAATGATACAATAGATTTGTCCCTGATTTAAGGTATGTGTGTTCACAAGTATAGCTCAAGCTTCAAATGGATGGATGGGGTGAGTGAAACAAGGTTGTAACAATGGAGTCATTGAGTGATTTTGCCATTATAATAGTATTTTGGTAGTTTATGAGCTCTCAAAATAGCATTATAACTTTGCATGGAAGGTGGATTTATTTTATGAAGAGAGGAGGTTCAATTGATAGGCCAAGGGGTAGAGAGATGGATGGTCAAGATGCAAAGATGATGAGATGTTTCAGGGAGGGCCAAGATGCACTCAAAAGGGAGCACAAGGATTGTGCTTGTTTAGCACCAATGGGGAGGTGACAAGTGTCACAAAGAGAATGAGTGTGAGAGGATAGAATAAGGGTTGGTCAAAGGCTTGATGAGGGTGGTTGAGTAAGAGTCATGAGTGAGCATGGGAGAGGTGTAAGAGATGTGTAAGGGTCATTTATGTTGGAGGGTGAGGGGAGAAGATATTTGTTGACTTTGGCTTGGGTTAGCAAGTCTCAACCCATGTTTATGATTGTGCACATGATTAGAAGAGGATTTAGGATTAGCTTAGAAGGGGGGTTAAGGGTGAGTGATTTAGCTTTGATGGGATGGGTTAGTTAGGTGAATAAGTGAGGTTAGTATGGGTGAATGGGTTGGATTAGGGGTTAGGATAGGGTGGAAGCTCTTGGAATTTTAGATATTTTATTAAATTATTTATTTAATAAAATGAGAATATGGAATTAAATTGAATATATTTTATGAATTTATCAAATTTAATAGTAGAATAGGGATTTAATTGATAAATTGATTTTGGGTTATCATTTGATTTTATCAATTGGGCTATAGTTAATTAAATTAATTAATTAACAAGGGGATGATGATTAATTAATTAAATAGTAAATATTTAATCAATAATGTCCTAGGAGATGACTAAATATGACTATCTATTGATGTAATCAGATTTAGGTGTCTACACTTTCCATTTTGAATTGAACCTCAAATTATGAACTTTTCAAATTTAGACCTTGAACCGTGATTTTTGCATGTTCAAAACCTAAAACTAGATTTGAGTAGTGATGAACTTTGAGTCCATGATCTTTCTAAATCTGCACTTCAAAATATGGCAAGGAAAACTATAGAGCTTGAAACTTGAGCCTTGATTTTGCTAACCTAAACTTGAAGTTGAAGTTGAAGTTGAAGTTGAAGCTCTAAACTTGATGGTTCAAGTTCAACATACCCCCACAAAACTATCTTCTTCACAAGTCATAGTTTATAAATCATTATTTATCAATTAAAACCAAGAAAATTTTTCCCTATGAAGTTGACCTAGAAGTTTAGAATGCGGGTGCTAAAAGCATGGTAAAAATTGGCTCTAACCAGGGATGTGTGCCATGAGGGACATAAAGAATCCAAAAATCTATGGTAAAGACCAGTTCCTAGCAATTAGGTAATAGACTCATGGGGAAGAGAAAAAAGGGAGCTACTTGTAGAGAGAGAGAATTTGGGACAACACCAAAACAACCAAAGAAACCAACAAATGAAAGCAAACCAACAACACAATAACCAAATAGCTATACTAAACAACACCAAAAATAGAGAACAACAAGATATAAAAATGTACATAGGTGAGAAGAACTCACCATAGGACTAGAGTTGAGGAAAAACTTACACAAAGCCATTCACTAGCTATGAGAAGAAGGAACCCTTCCTGAATAATGACTTGCACTAGATGGCACAACCCAACACTAGTTCCATTTGGAAAACTCATCTTCATGGTATCTCAGACTAATCACATGTAGGAACCTTATCCACCAATTATCATGTCCAAAGAGTCATACCTTATCATAATATTTTGAGTTTTCTTGGGAATTCTATGAAGAATTTCCAAGTTCCCTACCAACAATATATTGAAACAAAACTTGTTCAAAATTTTTCAAAGCAGGGATTATGTCATTTTCAACATACATACTCTTGGAATCAACACAAGCAAGAGGCTTTTTAGAATTCAAAACACCCTCTCGATAGAAGTGAGCCTTTCCAAGCATAGGTTCAATCTCAATTAGGAAAAATCCATCATCCTTTAATGCAAGCAAGTTTGAAAACTCTTTATCTAAAGTGAATTGAAAATGCTTATACCTGGAGTTTTCATGAGAGCAATCCCTTCTTTGTTTGTTGAGAGAAAGTAGGACAACACTTCTTCACTGTGAGATAATGTGTTTCCTAAAACCTTCCATGGTCTTTGTGGCTTTTCTTGTAGTATACTTGCTTCAACATTCTCCACGCCAAAGAGAAATAAATAGTCTTTCCCACCTGGAGGTGATTCTTGCATTTGGAAAAGAGGGTTTTCTCTAACAATGACATCTTCATGGAACCTCATTGGAAGATATAATAGGTTAAGCTCATTCCAAGTCCACTTATCATCCAGCTCTTCAAAAATTGTTTTCATCTCATTTTCTGATCTATCAATTATTTGGAGAGTATCTCCTTTACCTGAGCATGTGAACGGTTCTTCCTTTTGGGAAACCTCACTGTCTTGAATGAATGTGATTGTCTTTGATTCTTGAAGATTGCCCAATTGGGATCTAACCTTAGGCTGCAAGTAAACATTTGAGCCTATTAAGAAACACCTCATAGGAGTGTGCATGTCCTCTTGTTCCTTTTTTATTTCAAGTTGATAACATTTCCCTTGAGATGATGAGTCACGAAATAAAAAGGTTTCATATTCTACCTCTCCATCAGCTTGATAGATGCCTTTTTCTTATTTCTTCCTTTTGTCATATTAATCTACCATGCTTTCCTAATTAATGTTAATGGATGAAACTACATTAGGAAATTCAAAAGAAAAAGATTCAAAGATTGGGTGAGAGGTAACCATTAGTAAGATTGCATTCAACTCATCTTCAGTTGGCTCTTTCTCTATAAGGGGCGTACTTAGATCATCTAATTGGGCATGCTCTTTATTGTCCTCAATGTGTGGGCTGCAACATCTTATCATATCAAAATAATTACCCTCTTTAGGTGTGACTTCTTGAGAATCCTCATCTTCATATTCAACATATAGGTGATATGATCCCATTGTATGGTGATAATTTCTTTCAAATAAAGGAGGTATTACCAAATCTTTTGCACTAAAGACTGTCATAATTTGACATTCAGAAATAGAGGGTGTTGGTTTTACTATTTTGAAGACAAGCCTTTTCATTTTTGGTTTTACCTAAGGATGATATTATTGTTCATAGAGGAAAAATCTTTTCAGCAAAGGCTTCTCATAACCATCAACTAAAGACTTAGACTTATCAGATGTAGGCTTATCTTTTAGTTTCAGATTTAGACCCAACAGTTTCACAATATTGTCTTGTTGAAAGCAACCATACAAAAATAAATCATCTTCAATTTTAATAGCCTCTCACTTAGCAATTTCAAGGTCTTGTATCTTACTCATTTTAAGATGAAATCTGACTTCTAGATGCAATACTACAATAAAGATTAGCAATAAGTTAGCTTGGTTGGGTTGGTCAACTTGTGGAATATTTGTCAAGGTCTGATTGAATTGATCCACAAAGCTTCTTACCTCTTTATCTTCTCCTTTCTAAATTTTGTAGAGTTGGTATAATAGGTAGCCCACATTGATTGCCAGTTTAAATCTCATAAGGAATTTATTTATTAGCACACTCCAACTAGTGACACACCCATCTTCCAAATGCTAAAACCAAATAGTGGCATCATCAACAAGGGATTTAACAAATAGGTAGACATACACATCCTCTACTAAAACACCAAGAACCCCATAGGCTATATTGAATGCTCAAATGTGGCTGTTCAGATCTTGGTCATCCCCTCTGAAATACTTACGAAAGTATTTCTTTGATCTAGCAGGCATGAGTGTGAAATGAGGTAGGCCAAAAGGCCAAAATGTGGCTGGCATGATTGAGTTGTGGTCAAGGCCATGATTATACAGGACTTCTTTTACCAACAAGATCAGAGTCGCCAACCTCTATCCTCAGGGAAGTAACCTTCAAATATCCAAGAAAAGAAAGCACTAGAACTGTACTTTCTATTCCCCAGTAGAGTCACCAAAAACTCTTATTACATAGTTTTTGCCCTTCAATAAGAATTACAAAACATGACTCAATATGCCTGACAAGAAGGACAAAATGTACTACCAATTGGATTAGCTATCATTGATTGATAACTATCCTCTCAATTAAGAGGAACAACTCCCTCATTTAAAGATTTGCAATGAACTTAAATGATAGGATCTATCTTTAACCTAAATATATTGAGGTTTTTGGCATTCATTCATAGACATGAAATGAATGCGATTGTTTGGATTTATAAACTAAATAGAAAGGGAAAGATGAATAAGAAATTGAAAGACTACCTAACCAATCTTTCCTATTATGGAAGAGAGAGAAGTTGCAAATATTCTTATGCAAAAACATGAGTACATAAAAAAAGACTACATACATCACATTCGATGTAGTAATAAAAGACTATATCTGAAAAAGGAAATAAAAGAATACAATATTCTTTAAAACTAGAAATATAAATGTATAGACCATAGGATCAAACACATATATAGTCCTCTTCATTTTAGAGACATGAAAAAACAACATTATTATTATTCTATCCCTCTATTACAATCAATCTACATAAAACTAGGCTCCTTCCCCTATTGCAAAATATAACTTTGTTCTCTCTATTATAGCAGCTGTAGAACTTGTAGACCAGAAAGAAGAACTTGTAACCCATCATTTTGTGATCTATCTATCTTCTCTTTTTGTTAGTTCTATTTCAATTTGAATAATTGCTTCTTGAAACTACTCGCATCTTTGAATATTTACCCACTTGTTCTATCCTAATATGATCTTTAAATAATTATGTATTCTATTATCTATTATTGAGGAAGAGTAATGTACCGAGGATAAACATAATGTTTAATAAAACATTATGATATTACTTACTTTCCTCCAAGTTTCTGCTTACGAACACCTGTAACTACTATGTTGAGCCATCATTCAAAACTAGTTCCTAAAGCAACATCCATTGAGTGTGAATCAGTTGGGGAGAATGAAAATGGAGCCAAAATGGGTTCACATGTGTTGTTAGTGTGTTAACTATGGGGGAGTTGAGTTCTCTATTTCTTGAATATGCTACTGTTGATGATTCTCAACATGCACAAAGATAAATTAACTATCTATCCTAAGTGGGAACAATATTCAAAAGTGATTCTAAACTTTAGGATTAATTCACAAACTATATCATGCTCTAGGTCCATTGGTAATCTGATACTAAAGACTATCTCAACTGCTTCTCTTTCCATGGTTGTTGTTATTTTTGGTCATCACTGAGCACCTTATGCTTTACCTCTGCCACTTAGATTTTGTGTTTTCTTTTCATTATCTTTGACTTCTCAAATAGAAAACATAGCATGTTACCCAATTTTCCACACTGATTGTTCATGTATGAATCTTACTGTGCATGTCAATGTTGCTCTTTAGATTCTTTTTCATTGGGTATAGCTAATTTGGTTGTTGTGTTGAGAAATTTGAATTTGTGAGCATTGTCATCCCTGACCCATGAACATTGTGGGTTCGCTATTAATGAGTTCCCAATCCAACATCCCTCATAGTCAAAAATATGTTTGATGCCACTATTATCTACAATAGGACTTGGTTGTTTCCCTTGTGATTGAGTTATTCACCATGACCAAAGAATCCATCTTCAATGATGAAACATGACTCTATGACATAGATATGGTAATCTTTTGTGTCTTTTAGGTCAAGCATGTTCTCCTTTAATTGTGCTATGTCACACCACTCCCTATGGCCCCATTTTATCAAACAATTTATGCACTATTATCCTCTATATAGACTTGATACTTCCTATCACGTAGTATATCAATTGTTGCCATTTATTGAGATCATTTATCTCATGCAATCCCAAAAGACTTTTTTGACTATCATTGGTGGTTCCTTATACATTCCTCTATTCATGCTCAAAATCATCCACACAATGCATCTTATGATTCTTGGGAATCACTGCCGATGTCATGCTCAATGCTTTTACACTCGGTCTTTGTATGTCTATGTGCTTATGTAAGTGAATGTCAACATGTTTCACCATTCAAGGGGTATAAAAATGACATCCATATCCTCTAACTTTGTCGACACTAAATTTCCTCTTGGTCTCCATAATCGATTTCTTCTTTTGTAACAGTCATAATATTCTAACTAGATGCATACTTCATAGCCCAAATATAAGCATTTAACATTTGTTTCAATTTCTTATATAACCCCCATGTCATATGAAATATCCAATTTGTATGAATCAGGTTTCATATTAAAGTGAAACCTCAACATCATTAATATCTTTCATTTTATATTGCATTTGGATGACATTGTGTCCAATACTTGTCTTGCCATTTAGCATTTGGTGGAACAATTATGGTGCATCCTTGTCTTCGGGCTCTCAACTTACTCACAAAATGAATACTATCTTATCAAAATATTTTGTGATTCTTTAGTGGCAGCAGTTGTGATCACATTCTACTCCCATCAATGGCCTGCATATGATTTAGAAGGTTCCCTATTCATGATTTATACATAAATATATACCCTCCTAACTCTGGCTCCTTCATGTTGCAAATTTGATTTTGAGAACAAGATAGAAAAGATCTATGATACTGATGGGAAACTAATTGGGAAAGGTGATCAGACTAGAGGTAATCTATTTTATCTTGATATGAATGATGCTACTTGTCTTGTTGTATAATTTGATGATGTGTGGTTATGGAAGAAAAGGTTATGTCATGTTAACTTTGATAACTTACTCAATACTAGTAATATGAAAAGAGTCAAAGGTTTGACTAAACTAAAGAAACTTGATAATATGATATGCAAACAATATCAGTTAGGCAAGATGAAAAAATCTAGTTTTAAAAGTAAGACTCAAACCTCTAAATAAATTCTGTAGATTGTTCATACTCATTTATGTGGACCAATTGTTGTGCAAAACTACAAAGGTGACAAGTACATTATCCTATTTTTTGAGGATTATTCTAGGATGATAAAAATTATTTTTTTGAAATAGAAATATGATGCTTTCCAAATGTTTAAGTGGTACTTAGCTAGAGTTGAAAAGGAGACAGGTAAAACCTTGAAATGTATGAGGTTAGACAGAGGTGGAGAATTTACATCAAATGAGTTTGAGATGTTTTGTAATGATAGGGAATCAAAAGATAAACTTCTGCACCTAGGACCCCTCCACAAAATGGGATTTCTAAAAAGAGGAACAAATGTATAATGGACTATGCTAGGTGTTACATCCCAATTTTTGCCCTAAAATTTTAAACTGATTATAGCCATTGAACCAAATTAATTCTTCATGTTCATGTGAAATTGAGATAGTTTATTATAGCCATTGTTATAACATGTTAGTTATAGTCATTACTTATTCCTTCATGTTCATGTGAAACTGAATCAGTTAATTTTAGCCATTGCATTGATCTAATTATCATATGAAATTGAGTTAGTTAAATCTAGCCATTGTGTTTATTTATTTTCATGTGAAATGGGGTTAGTTGATTTTAGCCATTACTTTGTCTAATTAACATATGAAATTGAGTTAGTTAAAACTAGCAATTTTGTTAATTCATTTATGATCATGTGAAATGGAGTCAGTTAACTTTAGCCGTTGTATATACACGATGAATAAATTAGTTATTATGATGAGATTTCTAATGGTCACCTGATGATTTTATTTAACAAATTATGAATCTTGAATTGATACTTTGGAGAGAATGTTGTTTTAAATGTTCATAGGATGAAGATCAGAGAGAGGGGAAGCGTTACAATATGAGGTCATCAGAAGGGGATGGTCATAAGGTTCAATCATCAGGAGTGACAGGTTTAACCTAAAAATTGCCCTTGCAAGATTATTAGGACTTGAAAATATATTTCATGGTGGAACCACATGAGCTATAAGTAAAAACAAAATAAATATTAAAAATAAACAAAATTCTTATCTTTAAGAAACTATCAAATAATAATATCATTTAAATATTATCTTATTTCTCGTAACTATGATCATAGATAGATAATTATAAAGTGGCATCATTACATTAATTCATTAATCTAATTATGCCACCTTACAACTACGTACCTATAAAGTTAATCAAGAAAATAAGATAATATTAATAATATTAATAATTTAATATCATTTAAATATTATTTTATTTCACTTAACTATGATCATAGATATATAATTATAAAATGGCATCATTACATTAATTCATTAATCTAATTATGCCACCTTACAACTACGTACCTATAAAATTAATCAAGAAAATAAGATAATATTGATAATATTAATTATTTAAATAAACTCTTCATCTTCTTTCTTTTTAATTTGTCCCTCCTCTTTATTTTCTTTCTAGCTGATTGAGTAAAGAATCAAGTATGATCTTTTGTAACTGCTGGATAGCCATAAGGTTAGCTCAAACTTATTTATGCACCCTTTGTCGTGTATCAAAAACCACTATTGTATCATTTACCTTTCATGCTCAAGTTGTCACTATCTTCAAAATATTGTGTCATTTTCACTGAACCCTGATATCAATTACATTCCTATATATTACCAATCACCACTGCATAAATAACAGGGAGGCAAATTAAAGCCAAGTGGGAGTCTTCTCTGACTATGGTGATAATGTATCAGATAAGAAGTGTTCTTATTTTTTCCATTTAATATCTATTTGTTATGCTAAGTTAGTTTATGTTAATCCAACGTAGAATTCATTATTTCAAAGCAATATTTGCAAGAGTCATTTTTCCTTTTTGAATGAAAAAATCGAACTATATTAAGGTCAAATGCATTTCATTCAGTCCACTTCTTAATGTTGAGGTTACATGATAATAGATGAAGCTGACTGCAGTCCTTAATCTAGTTTAATATATCTTTCAAGAAAAATTGACTTCCATTGTAATGTTTTAGATATATAGATTGTATAATCATAATATCCGAATATATATAATACTCTAAAAATATGTTGAATGATTTTATTCTTGATAAAATATGCTATACAATATGGAATAATGTTCAAATATAAGATGAGTAAAAAATCCAGGTACCAAGGAATTCACAGGCTAAGAGCCAAAATTTTGTGAAGAAGGTACGATATATATTTTAAAAGTTAAATGATGGCACCAAGGAATCACTGGCTAGATGGCTTAATTATGGTGAGGAGGTGTAGATGAACCTATAAAAGAAATATACAAGAATGAAATTAGTAACCAATATTAAATAAATAAAATAATGCATTAGCCCATGCAAGTTCCACTTCTAAAATAGTTGTCAAGCTGAGTTATTCTATCAGATAACTGTTGGGACCTCAACCCACCTAGATACTCTGATGGTTGGAACAATGAACATCCCAAACCCAACTTTGGGGTAGGGAGGGCCATTCTATTAAATTAGAACTTGTGGGGATAAGTAAAAGGTCTGTGACTGGGAGGTTAAGCCTATGTTAATGCTTCTCCTCTCACTAAAGCTAGAGCTTGAACAATCTATTAAAGAAGCTATACAAATCTGAATGCTTTTTATCAAATCTGTAAGTTTAGTATTTCCTTTCAAGTTTATTAGTCATTTACTTTAAAGATAGTTATTTTAACATTAGAACATAGTTATCTCTATTTTCCTTTCATTCAGTTGAATAATAGAAATAGATAAGTATTTTTTTTCATTTGAACAAGTGAATTATCAGTTATTGTTATCAATTTAATTATTGATAGATTAGAAATGCAATTTAGATTTAATTCCAGTTTAAATTGTTAATGGAAACTTTGTCATGTGAATGAGAAATAGAAACAGGGTAGTTAAATAATGAAATTTAGTTAGAAGAAACTAGATGTTACATATGGTATCAAAGCACTGGGTTCAACACTAAACCTAAGGCACATTGCCTTCTTTAGATCTAATAAAATTGAAAACTAAATATAGGATGTTAGTACTTAGAACACCTCACAAGAAAACTTGACATCCTATTTTTCCTTACCTCATTATCAATATGACTAAGTATGATTACTCTTGCTATTCCGAACCTCAAGCTAATGAAACACTGAGCCAAGCTATTCAACAAATGAAAAAGGATAAAATCTGATAGACTCCTGCCAAGAAGGTAGCATACAAGAATAAACTAATTCAGAATTGGAATTCTTGGTAGAGCAAGCCCCTCCTCCATTTTTGTAGATCATGGATGGTACAAGACATGTACTGGATAGAACCAAATGCTGTAAAATAAGAATAAAGATATTCTATGGATGTAGACTACCTCAATAGAGGAATTTTGTAAATAAAGATTGCTTAGTTGAGAAATGGAAATGAATTTTTCTTTGTTAAGCAATGGATATAAATTTTGAAAGTAAAGATTTCTTAGTTGAGCAATGGAAATGAATTTTTCTTTGTCGAGAAATTGATATAAATTTTGTAAATAAAGATTGCTTAGTTTAGCAATGGAAATGAATTTTTTGTTTTATCGAGCAATGGATATAATTTTTTAAATAAAGATTGCTTAGTCAAGCAATGGAAATGAATTTTTATTAGTTGAGCAATATAAATGAAAATTTGTGATTAAGGATTGCTCAATTGAACAATGAAAATTTACTAAAAATATTTTTGGAAAACAATGAGAAATTTTGAACAATAGAAAAGAAATTTTCTTTCACTTAGTTGAACAATGAAAAATAAACTGTAAACTTAACTATGTAAACTAACAGTTGAAAGACTTGAAATACAACATGAGTAACGACGATAATATAGAAAACCAAGAGATAGTTTGTGAGAACCATCAATCCTCCAACAAACTGTTACTTCAAATTTTACAAGAAACACAACTAAAAATACAAACTATGGAAAGAAGAATGAGTGAGATGGTAGCCTAGATGGGCCAACATTGCAAGGAAGTGCAAGATACACCCAGGGCCAAGACAAAAGTCTCAAAACATAATAACACCCCCTCCCCTAAACAAGCTGATAAACAAAAGAAGGAAATCATGGCTGATTTATCAGTAGATATTAAGAAAATTAAACCCCCTAAGTTCTTTGGTACTAAGTCTAGAGAAGAAGCCGAAGCATGGCTAATAGAGATGAAATAGTACTTCGATATCCGAAACTTTTCAAAGACCTCAAAGGTAGTTTGGTGCATATACCAATTCATTGGGGAAGTAGAAACTTGGTGGGGGAACACCAAGGTGGAACTAAACATTATATCACTAACATTACATGGGAAAAGTTTGTAGACATATTTAGGATGCGATGGCTGCCTCATACTTTCTATGATCAGAAACTCATGGAATTTTAGAACTTGAAATAGGGGGATTTTTCAGTTCATAAATATTGGGAGAAATTTACTAGGTTGATTAAATACATACCACCATACCAACAAGATATCAACATGAAAGTAAGAAAGTTTTTCATGGTACTGAATAATAGGATAGGGGGAGCTGTAGATGTACTAGCACCACAAACTATGGAAGAGGATTTGGAAAAAGCTGTCCAACAAGAACATAATGTTAAAAAGGATGATTCTATTTGAGATAATAAGAGAAAGATCATCTGGAAAAAAGAAGGCATTAAATCTAGACCACTAAGAAAATAGTTTAGGGACTATAAGAACACAAAACCTGAGAACAAAAGTAGTGGATCTAGAGACATCAAAGGAAATTTTCATGTGAACAAAAGTGACAGGAATAATGAGAAAGGAGGATCACTAGGGGGCTATTATATTTGCGGAGGGAAGCACTATAAGAAGCAGTGTCCTAACTTCATTAAGCCATAATGCCCATATTTGTGACAACAACAATAGGTTTTTCAACAAAGAATTCATATAGCCTTGGATAACAGAGAGGTGGAGCAACAAATAGGTCCCATTGAAACACCAAGTAAGATTTACAGAAACCCCATGACTATACTCATTGATACTAGAGCAAATGAATGTTTTATTTCACCTAGACTATTAAGTAGATTTCCAAAAAGATTTAGTTTTATGGAAAAACCATAGACAATTGAATATATAAACCAGTCAAGGGCCCAGGTAGAGCAATGCCTGTTTGAAGCTCAAGTTGATTTTTTAAACTTTTCTACAAAATTAAATTTATATGTAGCTCCGCTTGGATCTTATGACATTATCATTGAAAATAATTGGCTTAGTGAATATAAGACTAAGGTAGATTGCCTTGCCAAAATCATCAATTGTGTGGATGATAGGAGTTGACCCACAAGTATTTCAGGGATCAAACATGAAATTAGAACCCAACAAACAGATTACAACAATGCAACTCAAGAGATATGGAAGGAAAGGCTGTGAAATATTCATAGTAAGAGTTGAAGATACAAGAGAAACCACTTATGGGGATGATTATATTTATGAAGATGGAGAAATTAAGAAAAAATTAAAAGAATCATTCAAAGAAAAATATCTCTATTTGAAGAACTATCAAGATGTATTTTCTGAGGATTACCCCCTTCCCAAATATTTGATTTTACCATAAATTTGATACCAAAAGTAGAACCTGTATCTAGAGATCCATATAGGATGACCACCACAGAGCTAATGGAATTCTAGGATATGTTGGATAAGAAGATGATTCGACCTAGTGTCTCACTGTGGGGAGCTCTTGTGTTATTTGTAAGAAATAAGGATGGAACCATGAGGCTATGTATAGACTATAGGATGCTTAATGTGGTCACCATAAAAAATTGATACCCATTACCCACGATAGATGATCTCTTCGACCAATTGAAGGGTGTGACTATGTTTTTAAAAATTGATTTAAGATCAAGATACCATCAGTTGCAAATTAAGGAAGAGGACATACACAAAACTACTTTGAGAACTAGATATGGACATTACGAGTTTACGGTGCTGCCGTTTGGGTTAACTAATGCCTCAGTGGCCTTCATGAAATTAATGAACAACATATTTCAGGATTGTCTGGACAAATTTGTGTTGGTTTTTATCGATGATATTCTAATATATTCCAAAAATGAAGAAGAACATCAGAGGCACTTAGAGATAGTACTACAAAGACTTAAAGAACATAAGTTATACGTGAAATTATCAAATTGTACTTTTTACTAGAAAGAAATTTAGTATCTACGGCATATTATTTCAGCATAGGGTATAGCAATAGATCTAGCTAAGATTAAAGAAATTAGAAAATGGCCCATACCTAGAAATGTATCTAAAGTTAGAAGCTTTATGAGATTAGCCAAATTTTATAGAAAATTTGTTAGGTACTTCTATATGATAGCCTATCCAATCACATCACTTTAAAAGAAAGGATAGAAATTTATTTGGATAGAAAAATGTCTATCAAATTTTGAGTTCTTGAAAGAAAGATTGACTATGACACGTATCTTAAGGGTACCCAATCCGCAAAAACTATTTATGGTAATCAATGATGCTTCAAGTGAAGGTTTAGGGGGTGTGTTAATGCAAGAAGAACAATTCATTGCTTATGAGTCTAGGAAGTTGAAAAATTACAAACAAAATTATGCACCTCATGATCTAGAATTAGCTGCCATAGTACATGCTTTACAGATGTGGAGGCATTATTTAATTGGAAAACCTTTTGAACTCCAATCCAACCATCAAAGTTTAAAATATATTTTCACTCAGCAAAACTTGAATGCTAGACAAAGGAGATGGTTAGAATTTTTAGTGGATTATGAGTTTGACATAAGCTACATTAAAGGGAAAGAAAATAAGGTGGCTGATGCCTTAAGTCAGAGAAGATATATTTCAGCAATGACTAAGGTAAACTTTCAATTGAGGGACTAGATTTTACAATATTTGGAGCATGATGAGTTTTATGCAAAAATAAGCATGACACTTATTAGAGATCTACAGGACCCCAAGTATTCAAATTTTAACTTAGAAGAAGATGGATTGTTGAGATATCACCTCAGAATTTATGTATCCAATCATCTTGAGCTATGAAGATTAATTTTGGGAGAGTATCACTTAGCCCCATATTCAAGACCCAAGAGTAACGAAAATGTTATCTAACATAAAACCCTTATACTTTTGGAAGAGGATGAAAAGAGACATAATTGAGTTTGTAGCAAGTTTCTTAGAGTGTCAGAGTATGAAAGTGAAACATCGATACCCGACAAGATTGTTGCATCCAAATGAGGTACCTGAATGGAAGTGGCAAGTAATATCCATGAACTTTGTTCAAGGTTTACCTATGACCCAAAATTGATACAACACAATTTTGGTTGTAGTTGATAGATTGACTGAGGTTGCACATCTTATTCCTAGAAATTTATCTGATGGAGCAACTAAAATAGCCCATAAGTTCATAAGAGAAAATTTCAAATTACATGAGGTTCTAGAGAAAATTATTTCAGATCAAGATAAAAGGATAGCTTCCAAACTTTGGCAAACATTATTTTCAGCCTTGGGCACTAAATTAAATATAAGTTTAGCCTATCATCCTGAGACAGATAGTCAGATAGAGAAAGTGAACCAAATTTTAGAGCACATTCTAAGGGTTTATTGCATGGATTGATAGTATCAATGGGAAATGTACTTACTTTTGGTCAAATTTTCATATAATAACTCATACCAGTCTTCGATTAAAATGGCTCCTTTTGAGGCTTTGTATGGCCATAAATGCAGAACCCTAGTAAGTTGGAATTGATTAGAAGATAGTGTCATTGTTGGGTTGGAAATGCTTCAAGAGATGGAAAATGTCTGATGCAGGAGCATCTTGCATGGAAAAATTAAATTATTAGAAAAAAAAAAAGAGAAAAAAAAAGGGGAAAAAGAAAAATAAAAAAATTGTGGAGGAGAGAGAAAGTGACGAAAATGGAAGGAAAATAATTAAAAATAGAAAATAGGAAAAGTGGAGAAAAGAGGAATCTCTATTTTCAAGGTGCATGGGTGGCATAAATAGAAAATAATAAAAATAGTTGTCATTCCATTAATCGAGGTGTGTAGGTGGAAAGTTCCTTAAATCATGCATTTAATATTTGTTCGGTGCTTAGTTGTATTTGGGTGGGAATTTAATATTTATTTAAAGGCAGTTGTATTTACCTTTTATCCCACATTGCTTGTGTTTGTAATGTCTTGGGTTAGAAGTGCCTATTTAAGCAAGGCTTATAATCATTTGTAATCAAGTTCAAGAAATGGAAGCTCTTCTAATGGAAGTTGGAGAAATAGAAGCTCTTCAAGAAAAGATCTTCAAGTAGAAGGTCTTCGGATGTAATTTCTTGTAGAAGCTCTTAGCGAGCAATCTCTCTTATATTGTAAGAGTTTGGAGTTTTTCCATTTGGAGAATATTCTAATGAATTTCAAGTATTAATGGAAGTTTTATGAAGCATTTTGTCATCTCTCTTGTCTCCATATTATTGCATTTTTGGTTGTGAGTTGGTACAGGTGGTGTGGTCTGTCATCAGTGGTATCAAAGCAGGAGTTCCTAAGCGTGCGGACAGATCACCGAACGTGAGGCAGTTTGCACCAGGACCTTGAGTTGGTTGAAGTTTGTCAAGAAGTTCTTGATTGTGTAGATAGATCACCGACTGTGAGGTAGTTTGTACAAGGTTCTTGTGTTGCATGAGATCTGTCTTCTGAAGACTTGATTATGGAGAAGAGAAAGAAGAAGATGACTTTTGTGATTGGATGGATTCTGAGGATTCCTCGACTTGAGAAATTTAGAGCAAGAAATCAACAATCATTGCTAGTTGATTTGCAGAAGCAAGTGAATGAATTAGAAGCTGAGTTGTGAAAACGAAGAGCATGTCACCAGAAAAGAGATGTTGATAATTCTTTGGATGTGGAAAAGGAAGATGATCCAGTGGAAGAGCAAGTGGATGAAGAGAAAATTATTTGTGAACCAGAAGTTGAAGAAGATGAAAGAGAAGAGGAAGAGCATGAAGATAACCAGATTTGTATGCCAAAAGTAGATGAAGGTGATTGGAAGACTAAAAAAATGGAGGAAGAGTATAGTGCCTTAGTTGGAGATCAAGCAAGTGGAGTAGTTACGTGCATTTTTGACAACATAAAAGAGGCAAGAAAAGATGAATATGTCAAAGAGGTAAATTCTTATGAACTATATGATGCTGAATTTGAGGTGAGTTTGAAAGATGCTAATGATGGTTTGCATGAGGATCTTGTTCGTGATGTATGGTATGCAAAGGAAGATTGGTATGGTGTTGTTGGGTTTATTATAGGTGTGATTAATTCAACAAGATTGGATGAGGAAGAGAGATTTCAGCAGCAAACACTTGTTCCAGCTAGGTGTTGGAAACAAAGAAAGAAGGAAATATATCGGCACCGGATACTTGTTCCAACTATGTGTTGGAGGAAGAGGAAAAAAATATATCAACAGTGACTACTTCATTTTGTGAATCCATATTCACAAAATTTTTCCTACCATGGGAGTCGGATGCAAGAGCATCATGCATCAGCAAAAAAAAAAAAATGTGGAAGATTTGTATGTTGGTTTTCTTGTCCCTATTGAGGTAGAAGCTTGTGGTGAAGATGAAGATGGTTCTATATCTTTCTTTTGACATCAAAGTGTGGGACACACTTTTCTATCTACCAGGGGAGTCTGATGCAGGAGCATCTTGCATGGAAAAATTAAATTATTAGAAAAAAAAAAAAAGAGAAAAAAAAGGGGAAAAAAATAAATAAATAAATTGTGGAGGAGAGAGAAAGTGATGAAAATGGAAGGAAAATAATTAAAAATAGAAAATAGGAAAAGTGGAGAAAAGAGGAATCTCTATTTTCAAGGTGCATGGGTGGCTAAATAGAAAATAATAAAAATAGTTGTCATTCCATTAATCGAGGTGTGTAGGTGGCAAGTTCCTTAAATCATGCATTTAATATTTGTTGGGTGGTTAGTTGTATTTGGGTGGGAATTTAATATTTATTTAAAGGTAGTTGTATTTACCTTTTATCCCACATTGCTTTTGTTTGTAATGTCTTGGGTTAGAAGTGCCTATTTAAGCAAGGCTTATAATCGTTTGTAATCACGTTCAAGAAATGGAAGCTCTTCTAATGGAAGTTGGAGAAATAGAAGCTCTTCAAGAAAAGCTCTTCAAGTAGAAGGTCTTCGGATGTAATTTCTTGTAGAAGCTCTTAGCAAGCAATCTCTCTTATATTGTAAGAGTTTGGAGTTTTTCCATTTGGAGAATATTCTAATGAATTTCAAGTATTAATGGAGGTTTTATGAAGCATTTTGTCATCTCTCTTGTCTCCATATTATTGCATTTTTGGTTGTGAGTTGGTACGGGTGGTGTGGTCTGTCATCAGAAAAGCAAGCACTTTAGATCTGCTAAAGGTTGAAGGAAGCAAATGATAGGCAAAAAAGTTATGGTGATGCTAAAAGAACACCTAGAGAGTTCACAGTTGGGGACAAGGTGTTACTAAGAGTTATGCCTTAGAAGAGTACTATTAAGTTTGGCAAGACTGCTAAATTGGCCCCTAGATATGTAGAACCTTTCAAAGTTTAGGAGGTTGTTAACCTAGTGGCCTACATAATTGCTTTACCACTAGGGCTTGCCAGGATGCATAATGTTGTCCATGTGTCTTACCTTAAGAATTTTTTTAGTCACCATGAACACATGATTGATTGGAAATTATTGTAGGTGCAAGAGCCAAGAGTGGTAGAGGTAAAACCACTCAGAATACTTGAGGTACATAAGCTGCACTTGCAAAATCGAGAGGTAACTAAGTGCAAGGTCTAGTAGGACCAGTATACAGAAGATAATGCCACATGGGAAGATTATCATGATATTTTTCAGAAATATCCATATCATTTCATAGAAATAGAAAATTAAATATTTCATTTCCTTTATTTTAATTTGTTAAATACAATTTGATATTATTTCATCATGGACGATGAAAAACCTAAGGGGGTGGGTATGTTACATCCCAATTTTTGCCCTAAAATTTTAAATTGATTATAGCCATTGAACCAAATTAATTCTTCATGTTCATGTGAAATTGAGATAGTTTATTATAGCCATTCTTATAACATTTAGTTATATTAGTTACTTATTCCTTCACGTTCATGTGAAATTGAATCAGTTAATTTTAGCCATTACATTGATCTAATTATCATATGAAATTGAGTCAGTTAAATCTAGTCATTGTGTTAATTTATTTTCATGTGAAATGGGGTTAGTTAATTTTAGTTGTTGCATTGATCTAATCAACATATGAAATTGAGTTAGTTAAATCTAGCTATTGTGTTAATTCATTTATGATCATGTGAAATGGAGTTAGTTAATTTTAGTTGTTGTATGTACATGATGAATAAGTTAGTTATTATGATGAGATTTCTAATGGTCACCTAATGATTTTATTTAACAAATTATGAATCTTTAATTGATGCTTTGGTGAGAATTTTGTTTTAAATCTTCATAGGATGAAGATCAAAGAGAGAGGGGAAGCATTAAAAAATGAGGTCATTGGAAGGGGATGGTCATAAGGTTCAGTCATTAGGAGTGATAGGTTTGACCTAAAAACTGCCTTGACAAGATTATTAGGACTTGACAATATATTTCATGGTGGAACTACATGAGCTATAAGTAAAAATAAAATAAATATTAAAAATAAACAAAGTTCTTACCTTTAATAAATTATCATAAAATAATATCATTTAAATATTATTTCATTCACTTAACTATGATCATAGATAAATAATTATAAAATGGCATCATTACATTAATTCATTAATCCAACTATGCCACCTTACAACTACGTACCTATAAACTCAATCAAGAAAATAAGATAATATTAATAATATTAATTATTTAAATAAACTCTTCATCTTCTTTCTTTTTAATTTTACCCTCCTCTTTATTTTCTTTCTAGCCAATTGAGTAAAGAATCGAATATGATCTTTTGTAATTGTTGGGTAGCCATAAGGTTAGCTCAAACTTATTTATGCACCCTTTTTTGTGTATCAGAAAACACTGTTGCATCATTTACCTTTCATGCTCAAGTTGTCACTATCTTCAAAATACTGTGTCATTTACACCAAAGCCTGATACCAATTACATTCCTATATATTACCAATCATTGCTACATATGGAACAGGGAGGCAAATTAGAGCCAAGCGGGAGTCTTCTTTGACTACGATGATAATGTGTCATGTAAGAAGTGTTCTTCTTTTTTCTATTTAATATCTTTTTGTTATATTGAGTCGGCTTATGTTAATCCAACATAGAATTCATTGTTTCTAAGCAATATTTGCAAGATAGTCATTTTTCCTTTTTGAATAAAAAACTCAAACTATATTAGGTCAAACACATTTCATTCAGTCCACTTCTTAAAGTTGATGTTACATGATAATAGATGAAGCTGACTGCAATCCTTAATCTAGTTTAATATATCTTTCAAGAGAAATTGACTTCCATAGTAATGTTTTAGATATACAGATTGTCATAATCATAATATTCAAATATATAATACCCTGCAAATTTTTTGAATGATTTTCTTCTTGATAAAAGATTTTATACAATATGGAATAATGTTCAAATCTGAGATGAGTAACAAATCAAAGTACCAAGGAATTCACAAGCTAAGAGCCAAAATATTGTGAAGATGGTACAATATATATTTTAAAAGTTAAATGATGGCACCAAGGAATCACTGACTAGATGGCCTGATTATGGTGAGAAGGTGTAGATGAACCTATAAAAGAACTATACAATAATGAAATCAATAACCAATATTAAATAAATAAATTAATGCATTAGCTCATGCAAGTTCCACTTCTAAAATAGTTGTCAAGCTGAGTGGTGGAAATTAGGTTATAAATCCACATTTCAAAATCCTTGGCTAGGGTGGAATTAGGCAGACTTGCCAGAATAATTGATATTGTTATTGTCCAGACACTTCAGTTATTCTGTCAGATAACTATTGGGACCTCAACCCACTTGGATACTCTGATGGTTGGAACAATGAACATTCCAAGTCTGACTTCGGGGTCGGGAGGGTTGTTCTATTAAATTAGAACTTGTGGGGATAAGTAAAAGGTTCGTGGCTCGGAGGTTAAGCCTATGTTAATGCTTCTCCTCTTACCAAAGCTAGAGCTTGAACAATCTATTAAGGAAGCTATACACATATCTGAAAGCTCTTTATCAAATCTGTAAGTTTAGCATTTCCTTTCAAGTTTATTAGTCATTTACTTTAAAGATAATTATTTTAAGATTAGAACGTAATTATCTCTATTTTCCTTTCACTTAGTTGAATAATAGAAATAGATAAGTATTTATTTTTCATCTAAACAAGTAAATTATTAGTTATTGTTATCAATGTAATTCTTGATAGATTAAAAATGCAATTTAGATTTAATTCTAGTTTAAACTGTTAATGGAAACTTTGTCATGTAAATGAGAAATAGAAACACGGTAGTTAAATAATGAAATTTAGTTAGAAGAAATTGGATGTTACACTAGGACACTCATGATGGATAATAATGTTTCTTTAAAATATTGGAGAGAGGCTATAAGTGTAGATTTCCATACCTTGTACCATGTACACGTAAAAAAAGGTATTCAGTCAACACTTTTTGAATTATGGTATAGATACTCATCCAATGTAAAATATTTTAAGATATTTGGAAGTAAGTACTACATTCCTAAGGATTTTAGGAATGGAAAATTAGATTCTAAAAGTGAAGAAGGTATATTCCTTGGCTATTCCACAAGAATTAAAGCTTATAAGTGTTTAAATACTAACACTAACAAAGTTGTAGAAAGTGAAAATGTGAAGTTTGATGAATATACAAATGTACATGAAGCTAAACCTATGAAGGAAATTGAAGAGTGTAAATCATTTGTATAATTTTATGAAGGTATGCTTGCCAATGAGGATGTTGTAAACCAAGTTACAAATCAACAACAAGTTTCAGTGACTATCAACACACATACAATGAATGCCAAGTTGCATTCAGAAACTAAGATATAGTTAGGAGCCAAGTTGCAACAAAAGATGAGGCACATTATAATTCTGAAATAAGTGTACATGAAAGATATGTTTAATTACTTGATAGAGAAGTACATAGTGATTTAGAACTTGACAGACCTAATGAAGAAAGAAGAGTAGAACCAAGATTGTCACCCTGTTGAAAAAATTATTGGAGACAAAGATGCTAGACCAATGACAAGAATCATGATGAGAAGTGATACAATTTTTTTGAGAATGCATGAGCCTAATACAGTTAATGATGCCTTAGAAAATGAGGACTAGAGGAAATCCATTAAAGAGATTGAACAGATTGAGAAAAATAAGACATGGACTCTAGTTCCTAGACTAGAGGACAATAATGTGATTGGAACTAAGTAGGTGTACTAAAAAAAGTTAGATGAAAATGGGGAAGTCACAAGGAAAAAGGAAAGATTAGTTTGCAAAAGGTATGCACAAGAAGAAGGAATAGACTATGGAGAAACTTTTTGTCCTATTGCAAGATAAGGAGTAAGAACTCTACTTGCCTACTCTACATATAAAGGTTTCAAATTTTATCAAATGGATGTGAAGTCAACATTTCTGAATGGCATATTAGAAGAAGAGGTCTATATAGAACAACCAAATTTTTTTTGATGCTAACAACAAAAACATGGTATGTAGACTCCACAAAGATTTATATGGTTTAAAGAAATCCATGGTATGAAAGGCTTCACAATTATCTTGTGAAGATTGGTTTTGAGAAGATTGATGATAAAAATAATCTATACTTGAAGATATAAGGAGGTAAAGGTATTTTACTAGCTGAAATTTTTGTTGATGCTATCATATTTGGAGGTCAAGATACATTAAGTAAGGAATTTGCAAATGAAATGAAGAAAGAATTTGAGATGTCTATGTTTGGAGAGATCAAGTTCTTTGTTGGTTTTCAAGTATATTAGATGAAATATGGTATATACATCACTCAGTCTAAGTATGTGAAAGAAGTATTGAAAACTTTTGGATTAGAAGATTCCAAACTAGTTAGCACACCTATGGTGACCAAATACAAGTTGTCAAAGAATGATGATTTCGATGATGTGAATCAAACATTATATATGTCTATGATTGGAAAATTGTAATATATAGTACATAGCAAACTTGAAATTACATTATCTATTGGAATTGTTGCAAGATTCTCTATAAATCCTAAGGAGATTCATTTGATGGTTATTAAGAGAATTATGAGATATCTGAAAGGAACAAGACTATGGTCTATACTACAAGAAAAATGAAAAATTTGAGTTGAGAGCCTAAACAGATAGAAAGAGCACAAGTGGTAGAGGATTTTTTTTAGGAAAGAGATTGGTCACCTGGACTAGCAAGAAACAAAATTGCATAACTTTATTTATTACTAAAGTTGAATATGTGGCTGCCGTAGTAAATTGTATAAATATTGTATGGATCAAACAACTACTCAAAGATATGAAGGAAGGAATCACTAAACCTATGGTACTTATGTTAGAGTAAATAATTATTATTTAGACTTTACTTAGGTTAATGCATTTAGTTATTAGTTGTCATCTAGGAGTTGACAACATGGGAGTTTCTTCCTACCTAGTCATACTTATCTTCTCACCTACATGGAGGATAATCTACCTTTTTGTGGACATATGCTTAGTTGTCAACCTTATCTCCTAGCACTTTCTAGATTGTTCTACAAGCTTCTTGAATGAATTTATAAACAAGCTCTCCTAATATCTTTTTCATCTCATATTGTACAAAAATTTCATTTCTCATTGTTGTAATATAATTTCTCTTTGTTGCTTCAAACTCTTATTCCTTCCTTCTTTGGTTTCTCTTAAATAGGTTATTTGCATGTAGGTGATCTTGGTGAACAGTCCAAGATCACTCAGATGGATTCACTTACAAGTTCATAGTCACAAGCATTGCTTGCCAAGGATACACAGAAGTAGAAGCCGAAGCAGATATCTGATTCCTCCTCTCAACACTCTACCAGTTCATCATCTTCTTCTAAGAAGAAGGAGAAAAAGAAGATAGCGACTCCTACCTATTCCTATTGTCAAAAGGGATGTCATGATGAGTCACATTGTTTTCAGAAGAGATTTCATGGCTATGAGAAATAGATTTTTGATTTGAAAGCTCTCCTTTTATAGAGCACTATTTCCTCTCCATCCTCTTCTACCTCACAAGGGTCTTCTTTTCAGACTTCTTTCACCTCTTCAACATCTACAATGAATCTTGGAAAGGGTCATGCATTACAAGCTTCTACTGCATCCTCTTCATAGGTTCCTTCGATATTGGATTCAGGTGCTTCACACCATATGATGTCTTTTCAAGGTGTCTTCTCTAGTATTGAGGCTTCTCCCATTCCTCATATTCTCATAGGGAATAACACTACCCTACCAATCTATGAGAAAGGTTTGGTTTGCATCTAGGATGGTATATTTAATGATGTTTTGTATGTTCCATCTATATTTGTAAACCTTCTCTTAATTTCTTGGATTACACATAGTAGATTAGGGAAGACTGTTGAATTTACTATAGATTTAGTCTGCATTTAGTATCATGCTATATGGGTAGTTGATCCTTCCACTTATCTCTACACCTTCTCACACTTTGGTTCAAAATCTCCATTGTCAAAGCACACTACTTCTCTTTCATAGGAGCATCATGTGATGCAGTTAGGATACTTGAACCTTTGTATTGTTCCCAAGATCCCTGTTTTGACTTCCAGACCACATCTAATTGAGGTCTTTTCTCTTCAGCAGGATTCTTCTTCTACTCTGCCTGATCCTTTAGCTCCATTTATTGACCCTCCAAGTGCACCTATTATAGATTCTATGGTGGAAATTCATGATAGTGTCATCACACCTACCTTGGGGATTCCCTTTTAGGATCCTCATATTTTCTTCTTTGAGCATTAGCTCGGCCTTCCAATTTTTCTTCTCATTTAGGGGTTCCCTTGTTTTGTTCTCTTGTTTCCTCCACATTGGACTTTGATTGGATTGATTCTTTCTCTAGGGGCTCCATTATTTTGGGGGCCTTTAATGTCTTTTCTATCTCTCATGGGGGGGCTGGTTGTACTTATGGTTTTGAGAGAGTCTCTTGAAACATTTCTGATGGAAGTTGTCCTTAGGAGGTCTTGTTGAGGCCTTCCTTTTTTGTTAGCATGTTTGTACTTACCTCTTTTTGGGGTAGGGTTTTTCCCATGAGGCTTTCCCTATTTTCCTATTTTTAGAGGTTGCATTTCTTTGCATTTGTACATGGGTACCTAACATGTCCTTTTTGTGGGGACCCATTCTGCATTTCATCTGAGGTATTGTGAGCTGAAATGCATTCCCTTAAGTTGCAGTTAAGGGGGGGTATTAGAGTAAATAGTTATTATTTACCCTTTTACTTAAGTTTACTTAGGTTAAATGCATTTATTTATTAGGTTTTGTCTAGGAGTTGTTAACAACATGGGAGTTTGTTCCTATCTAAGTCATACTTATCTTCTCACCTTGATCAAGCATATCCCTCCTTTTGTGGACATATGCTTAGTTGTCATACTCCTAGAACCTTCTAGCTTGTTCTAGAAGCCTCCTTGAGGCCTTTATTTAGGCTCTCCTATTGTAATTTCATATCTTTTGTATCTCATATTGTAGAGCAATTTAATTTCTCATTGTTGTAATATATTTCTCTTTGTTGCTTCAAGTTCTTGTTCCTTCTTCAATTTCTCTTCAGTAGGTTATTTGCATGCAAGTGATCTTGGTGCACTATGGAGTAGGAAGAAATCACTAAACCTATGGTACTTTATGTTAGAGTAAATAATTATTATTTACACTTTACTTAAGTTTACTTAGGTTAATACATTTAGTTATTAGTTTTCATCTAGGAGTTCTTGACAACACGAGAGTTTGTTCCTACCTAGTCATACTTATCTTCTCACCTACATGGAGGATAGTCCACCTTTTGTGGATGTATGCTTAGTTCTTAGCCTTATCTCCTAACACTTTCTAGCTTGTTCTACAAGCTTCCTAGAGGCCTTTATAAACAAGCTCTCCTAATATCTTTTGCATCTCATATTGTGTAGCAATTTCATTTCTCATTGTTGCAATATAATTTCTCTTTGTTTCTTCAAGCTCTTGTTCCTTTCTTCTCTCAATTTATCAGATTACACATAGTGGATCAGGGAAGACAATTGACTTCACTACAAATTTCATCTTCATTCAGGATCGTGCAACAGGAGGTCTTATTGCCACAGTGGTAGTTGATCCTTCCACTCATCTCTACACCTTCTCACACTTTGGTCCACCATCTCCATTGTTAGAGTATGCTTCTGCTCTTTCACAGGAGCATCATGTGGTGTAGTCAGGATACTTGACCCTTTGTATTGTTCTTGAGATCCCTATTTCAACTTCCACACCACATCTAGTCGAGGTCTTTTCTCTTCAACAAGATTCTTCTTCTGCTTTGCCTGATCCTCCAACTCCATTCATCAAGCCTCTAGGTGCACCTATTGTAGGTTCTATAGTGGACATTCATGATAGTGTCATCACATCTACCTTGGGGATTCCTTTTCAAGATCCTCATATTTTCTCCTTTGAGCATCAACTAGGCCTTCTAGTTTTCCCTCTCATTCAGGGGTTTCCTTATTTTGTTCCCTTGTTTCCTCTACATTAGAGTTTCATTGGTTCAGTTCTTTCTCTAGGGGCTCCATTATTCTTGATGGGCTTTGTTGTCTTTTCTATCTCTCATGGGGGGTTGATTGTACTTATGGTTTTGAGAGAGTCTCTTGAAACATTTCTAGTGGAATTTGTCCTTGTGGGGTCTTGTTGAGGCCTTCCTTCCTTCCTTCATTTTCTTTTTCAACATGTTTGTACCTACCTCTTTTTGGGGGAGGGCTTTTCCAATGAGGTTTTCCCTTTTTCCCCATTTTCAAAGGTTAAATTTCTTTGCATTGTACATGGGTACCTAACATGGCCTTGTTGCCGAGACCCATTCTAAATTTCATCTTAGCTTTTGTGAGCTTAAGTACATTCCCCTAAGTTGCACTTAACGGGGGGTGTTAGACTAAATAATTATTATTTATGATTTACTTAAGTTTACTTAGGTTAATGCATTTAGTTATTAGTTGTCATCTAGGAGTTGTTCACAACATAGGAGTTTGTTCCTACCTAGTCATACTTATCTTCTCACTTACATGGAGGATAATTCACCTTTTGTGGACATATGCTTAGTGGTCAACCTTATCTCCTAGCACTTTCTAGCTTGTTCTACAAGCTTCCAAGAGGCCTTTATAAATAGGCTTCCCTAATATATTTTGCATCTCATATTGTACAATAATTTCATTTCTCATTGCTGCAATATACTTTATTTTTTTGCTGCAAGCTCTTGTTCCTTCCTTCTTTGGTTTCACTTCTACACTTTATGGTGATAATACAAGTGCTATAAACATACCAAAGAATCTTGTGTTGTACACAAGACTAAACACATTGCAATCAAGTATCATTACTTCAAAGAGTTAGTTCAAGACAAAGAACTGAAGATGGAATATCTGAATACAAAAGAACAAATAGATGGCATCTTCACAAAAGCTTTACCTAGGGATGGTCATGAGTATCTAAGAGGTAAAATAGGGGTGATACCCCTATTGACAGATACTTAAGAAGCATAGTAGTTCCCTTCATCAACTGAGTTGAATTTTGTATCTTACAACTTGATGTAGTGGATATTACTTTAGGAGCTTCCTTAAGTAATGAAGGAGCTGAATTTGAAGATTTGCAGTTACATGAAAGGTGAAAAATGGAGAATAAAGAACTAATTATATCTACATACATAAATGAAAAGTCTTTGACATTGTTATCAAAGAGGGATAAAGTATTGAGGGAGATATAAGAATAGCGTAGAGAGATAAATACTTGAATATTAGAAAGAGGGAGAGATACTCTAAAGATGGAGATATGAGAAAGAGGGAGAAATAAAGGAACTTGATAAAGCTCACATTACCCTACATAGAGGGAGGACATATACTACATTGATAGAGGGAGAAATTTTAAAGATTTATTTTCTTTTTTGTTATTGTTGTTAGTATTGGTTTTCCATCAATGCCAAAGAGGAAAATTATAAGATTGTTTTGAATTGAAAAAATTGTAATGAAAAAATCATTATTTTGTCAATATGTCAAATATTCTACTTTTTGGTGAGACAATTTCTTTTTGGTCTAAAAGCTATCATTTAGTTGATTGATGAAGATGATTTGAAAAGAGGAGATAATAATAGCACCTAAAGAAAGGTTAAGTTATTTGGTAAGTAAAAGAAGCAATATGACCAAGTAACACATTAATACTATAGTGTGTTACTTATCTACTTAAAGTCTAAAATGAAAGATTACTCAAGTTAAGACTAGAAGAAGATCAAGTAAGAAAAGTGTTTGCCAACCCTTGTCGAGTAGTCAGTGCAAGCTAAGTAGAA